>OX465176.1:26135000-26655794 GCA_949987655.1 Polymixis flavicincta | reverse complement strand
GATTTCCTAGAAATAGACGTGATAACAGTCTACTCTGTCAACATAGTTCTCGGACTGCACTTATGCGCAGCGCAGGAGTGTTTTTTGTATGGCTCCCATTATTTACAATAAGCTTCCTAATAACTGGAAAGAGCTGAGCGTAGAGCCATTTAAAAGGGAAGTAAAGTCTTTTTTAGCTGGTAAAGCATATTATGATCTGAATGAATTTTTTGGGGAACCATTTTTGAGTTGACATGCTTTTTTATTTATTAATTTATTCTGAAACGTATGTAATGTAATACCTAATGTTTTTGTTAATGATGTTGTAATAAGTATTTATGTTCCGACGTCGGCATTATTATTTTTTATTTTTGATAATTGAATATGTATCAATAACTCGTATTTATTTCTACATTAATTAATTTATGTAATTAATCAATTCAATTTATTTTATTTTGTGTAATTGTCAATGTTAATAAATGTTGCTATTATTATTTTTATCCTTAAGTTGTTTATTATTTGTACACCATGACAATAAATGGTAAACATGTTAGCACAACTCCTGTACCTTTAACACCTTGCATGCACTTTTTATATAATTAATTGTATGTACACACATGTTTGAACAAATAAATCTATCTGAATCTGAATCTGAATCTGCGCATCCTAAGTGTCTGACAAGTGACAGTTAGCTCGAATTTTGACACTAGTTTTAGACAGCCGAATTATCTTGCGACGCCATTTTGAAAAATAATCACAATGGCCAACCTAGACGAGGGCAGGCTCTGTACAAAAAAGTTCCATCCCCTTTGAATTTCGCGGGCTATCCTGGAGCTTCCACCTTAACAGACAGACTTGATACCGCGTTGTGTAAATAGGCCCATAACAGAAAAAAAAAAAACTGTCAGAGCCACAGAATTCATTTTTGAGCGAAGCGAACAGAGCCTGAGCTTTTGATCAGTCAGTCATTCTCATTCATATTCATTCATTCAATCATTTCTCAATAGAGTTGCCAGGGTAAATACTCTTAAACCAAGCCTAGGAGAATAAAAGTATTTTAAAAGAGTTGCTTTCACATAAGGTGCATGGTAGCCTGATTTATGCTATCGCCGTGCAAATAAGACAAATCATTGAATCGGGCTGGTCAAATAGATGATGTAATTGAGTGAAAATTCTTCGTCGTAAACGCAAAAAAATCAGTGAGCAAGCTAAAATAAAACAGAGCAAGCAATCCTGGCCTGGAGGCCAGGAATGTTTTCTGTTTTATTTTTAATCACTATTATGAATTATCAACTTACTTCTATTCGTTTTCAGTTCTGACAAACACTTTGGGTAATCTAGTTGCTGGCAACTAGAATCAATTCTATTTTAATTTAAATGTTGACGTTCAAAAGTCCCTTACAAGTGCCTAAATGAAATTAATGCTTTGACTTTGCTGTATTGTTGCAAATTAAGAATTGGATAGTGGCAACATATGGAAAGACCGAATGTTTGCTGTCGGTCGTTGACATGTCAGTGAGCGAATATCAGACAGAGCAAGCAGCACAAAATCTAAACAAAATCAATCTTTCATCGGTGTTCGTTCGGTTCGTTCGCCGCAATCCATCGACCGTTTCAGTCGGGCCGGTTCTTTATTCTTGTAACAAAAGATTCAAGGTGAAAATATGTGAATCGTAACATAAAACGCAGATTTTTTTTAAGACAATCGAATAAACCTTTGTTTAACTTATGGTCTGACAGAAAACCTACAGAGGCGTAATGTTTTCATAGTTCCAAAGTGATTATCGACCTCATTCGGCTGTTTATGTTTAGTAAACGGGTATCTCAAAGTTTGTTTTGCAAACAGACAGTTTACCCACAGTCGAATTATAAATAGTGTGTATCAGTTGGTTAGTGTCGCGGCGTATCAGTGATGTTAGTGCTTTGAGATGGTTGCCATGGCCAACATGCGTGCGGTGATGCTGTGTGCCTATGTGGCGGTGATATGCTGGGGCGGCGCGGCGGCGCAGCTCGGGCGCAACGTGCACAACATCACGCGCAGCATGCTGCAGGAGATGACGGAGGCGATGGGGCGCGAGCCCGTGCGCTTCTCGGAGCCGCACATCAACCAGTCGATGTACATGGCCAGCGTCCAGTTCGACATGCGAGCCATGGGCCTGCTGTACAACTGCTCGCACCAAGTCATTGACGTCATCGCCAAGAAGCAGGCCTACCCTGAAGGTACACACGACTCAATACTATTCACAGTCTGTAGTGACCGTTTCCTTCTCTCCTGATCTGCTACTAGCTATGAGCTATGGAGGGAATCGATACTAAACTTAGGTACTCATTTGTCCTATTCTTTCAAAAAGCTCCAGGCACATATTAGTAGGTATAATGACTGATAATATTGCTGTATCTGTTATGTACTGTAATTATTATATATTGATTAAATTTGGTACTAGAGTAAGTTCACAAATCACTAACTGAGGCTCATTCAAATGCCCTGCCATCAGATCAAATATTGGTAAGAATATGACTACAAGTAGATACTACAAATAATTTGGATGTTAAATATGGTAGGTACATATCTATTTGATTTTCTTAAATAGGCACCTTTTATTAGTTATAAACTTCACAAAAAGTTAACCAGGATGATAGTTTTACATACAGTGGATGGGTAACAATGATGCCTGTGCTGCAACAATGCTCGGGGGCACCTGACATGCTCGTACATTCACTGCGCCTTGTCATACAACTGACTGTTGTTATCTTTAGTCTCTACTTGTACTTGAAAGCTCATGTTTGCAGTTTATCTATAGTAGTCCCTATATGTGAAGCAAAAACTTTGTACCCCTGTTTACAAAAATAAGGCAGACGGTGGAGTGTGTAATTTTGCATGGTTAAAGTTAATTTGGAGAAGGAGTGCAGAAATCTAATATACTGTAAAATAATGAATTAGAAATAGGTAAATTAAAATGAGAATGAAATAAAGTCGAATTTCGCCCATTGAACAACCACTTATTCTGATAAATGGGTGGTCACATTTTATTACAATAAGCATGACTTTAGTACAGTTAAACAATGAAATCAATGTTGCTAAAGCAGTTGTAATTTAGCTGGCCAGCTAATGCGCTTTTAACAATGTTGTGTGAGCACTGTGCTGGCAAACTAGTGAAGTGTTTTACATCACTCTTGTATTGTGTTATGGGTAAAAAGTTATATATAAAACACATAATGTTACCTGTTATTGGGTTTCTCTATCAGGGATTTCTGAATAGCAGCCTGGGTCTGGATTTGTGCCCGGTTGATGGCAATAGGCTCAGCCCCCTATTACATGAGACATAAACATAACTGGCAAAATGCAAGTGTACACCTCCTATGTTAAATAAATTTTAAATTATTATTGGCAGTGTAGTGTTTCTTTCCACCAGAAAGATAAAAAACTAAAAATATACAAACTCTTTGTTCAACTGCACTTAAATAATAATAAGTTAAATAGGTAGGATCATTTTAATGAAAGTATAAAATACTAGCAGCGCTCCACGGTTTCACCCGAATAGTACCCGTTCCCGTGGGAATTCGGGATAAAATATAGCCTATGTCACCCGCGGATAGTGTAGCTTCCCAACAGTGAAAGAATTTTCCAAATTGGTTCATTAGTTTCGGAGCCTATTCAACGCAAACAAACAAACAATCAAATTTTTCCTCTTTATAATATTAGTATCTAGATAAAGTAATTGCTAAAACATAATTTATGATAAGGCATGTTTGACTATTAGTTTTAATAATGACCTTCAAGTTATCAATAATTGTCCAGTAGTTACTCCCAAATAATACTAAAATAAGCTGCATATTTTCACAATAATTTCAATACACTGGACTACCTCGTTGGTCTAGTGATCGCAAGTGCTATGCTGAGCATGAGCTCCTGGGTTCGATTCCCAGGTTGAGCAAAGTGTTATTGGGTTTTTCCTATTTGGCCCAGTTGATGGCAATAGGCTCGTCCCTAATACGTGAGACTTAAATATAACTGGCGAAATTTGAGTGTACTAAAGGTAGCTATAGTTCCCCAAATTTCACCAGATTTCTTCTTCGAGAAGAAGAACGCAGAGACTTCGCGACCACATACGACACTCAGTAGACGCTGCCTCCAACAGCTCTTTTGATCGCGTCTGACCATCTTGCCGGTGCTCTGCCTAGAGGGCGTTTTTTTTTACACCCGGCCCATTCGGCCTTTCCAGATCATGCTCAGGTGAACGCATAATATATCCGAAAAAGCTGAGGGCACGCTCCAGCAGCGCATTGTATTTAGATGGCGCTTGGTGTTGGGTGCCTCAAGTGGATTCATTCATTCTCATAGCGGTCTATGGTACACGAAGTAGCCTCCGCCAACACCACTACTCGAAAGCATCGATCTTATTGGTTTCGCGGCTTTAAATGCACCACGTTTCTGCGCCATATAAGATGGAAAAAATAAGAGCACGGATCAGTTGTATTTCAGTACGGTCAACTGTGGCATCTTTACTTTACACAGCAACTACCCATGAGTACTGCCTCTCGATAATAAAAATAAGAGCACGGATCAGTCGTATTTCAGTACGGTCAACTGTGGCATCTTTACTTTACACAGCAACTACCCATGAGTACTGTCTCTCGATAACTAAAAATAAGAGCACGGATTAGTCGTATTTCAGTACGGTCAACTGTGGCATCTTTACTTTACACAGCAACTACCCATGAGTACTGCCTCTCGATAACTAAAAATAAGAGCACGGATCAGTCGTATTTCAGTACGGTCAACTGTGGCATCTTTACTTTACACAGCAACTACCCATGAGTACTGCCTCTCGATAACTAAAAATAAGAGCACGGATCAGTCGTATTTCAGTACGGTCAACTGTGGCATCATGATCAACCCAGATAGATAGGTGCTATACTTTGTGTAAATTATTTCATCACCACTGCTCTCCAAACCGTGAAGGAAAATATCGTGAGGAAACTGGTATGCCCTAGAACCAATCATTCGAAGACATGTGACTTCTACCAATCCCTATCGCTCCCTCTCACAGAGAGGAGGCCTGTGTCTCAGCAGTGGGAACATTATAGGCTGGTTATGCTTATGGTTGTCCTTAAGTCCAAGTTGCGCTGCTTCTAACCGTTTCAGCAGAACCGCCATCTCTTCCTCGTTCGACACCGCGTAAGTCCGCATATCTTAGGTTCGTGATCGTATAAGCTTCTCTATCTATCAGAACTGAGACCTGCTATCAGCTATTTTCTCTCCTCAATCACCTACCAATACTCCTGACTTATCCACTCTTCCGTACCGTTTTAATGCGTCAGCTTCACTCGAGCCAAATGGATCAAAATGTTTGTGACTCGGATGTTGTTGCCAATCGCTTCTTGGAAGCGGTCTAGAGGTTGTTTATTCAGGGATACGTAAACGTAAGCCTTAAGATTCCGCCGAGGGGCTTTTAAACGCAGCCTGAAGTCAGCGACTAGAAGCTGGTGGTCACTACCGGAGTCAGTACTAGGAAGTGTTTTTACATTGGTGATTGTCGAGCGCGAACCTCGACTTAATGGAGAAGTTTCCATTGTTTTTAAGGATTAGTTATGAAAATTTAGGTAAAATAAAACAAAAACGTGAAAGAATCATTAAAATATCTCTAGAAATGAAAATGTTATGTGACTTTGAAGTTGCGCTTGCATTTCGTTACACGCGAAGCTCCATCGTGTGACGTCATCTGACCCAGACGACGCCAACGCAGCGCTTAATCGCCGAGTAGGTACGTACAAATTTATTGTTGTGTAGTCACTTGCGTCGTTCAAGTCGTATTTTGATTATTACAGGATTGCTGAAGTTACGCCTACCAATATTGTATTGTTCCTATATGTATATTCCTAGATTCCAAAGCACTTATTCGTTCAATATAATACCTACGGTAAACATATTAGAGTCCTTTTTGTCTACAAACTATAGTTATAATTTCAACATTAAAATCCATTGTAAAGTTTCGTCTCGTTTCACCCCTGCATCTCTATTCACCCCGTTTTACCGATATAGTTAAATAAAACCACACACTCATAAAAAAAAAAAAAAACAAAACGACTGTACGTAAATAAACAAGAACGAAGCAAGAGCCCTGACGGCCGACGGGCGCGACTCCGAAACGAATGCGTGAATGATCAGTGTTGCCAACTCCTATAAATTCGAGTCGCTAGACTTAATATCAAAAGTCCCCAGAAAGTCGCTAAAACTGATTTTATCAGCGGGCTTAGCACGCGAACCTTAAGAGAAGCGTTTTATCGACGGAAGAGTAGACAAAAATAACGTTAACGTGTAGACCAGGGATGTTATGGAGCTCCGTAACCGTAACCGAAACTATCGGATATCCGTAATAAAAATATATCCCTAACCGTAACCGTATCCGTTTCACAAGTTTCGGATAGTATCGGAAGGTTTCGTATAAGGGCGGAGTCTAAATAAAACGACATGTGTCGACAGGTTTTTGTTTCACCGCTCGCGTTCCACGTGAATATTGCAGTTTCTTTGTTATTGATAGTCATAACATAAGCTCTTTCATAACTAGTTAGTTTTTTATTTAAGAGTTGATACAGTCGAGTTCATTATTATTAGGTCTTTACCTATGAAATTGCCGTTCTGCAGTACTGGCCATTTCAAATCAAAATAATTTTTGTTTGGCTAAGAATTCTAATTTCAAATTAATTTTATTTTAAAAACATGGATTTTTTTTTCTAAAAGTAGTCATTTCTTTATTGATTAGTGTTACATTTTCATCGCATTTCAATCTTTTTCGTCATCATGGATACGTTAAAAATTCGAGTAATTATGGAATATGAGTACCGTCGTGGCAGCAACGCGGCACAAGCGGCACGCAACATCAACGACGTTTACGGAGCTAACACTACAAACCAACGCACCACCTGTTATTGGTTTGCTCGCTTCCGTTCTGGAAATTTCGACCTGAAAAATGAACCTCGCGGTCGTCCGAAGACTTTGGTCGACAATGACGAATTAAAGGCGATTGTGGAAGCTGATGATACACAATCTACGACTGAATTAGCAGCAGCTTTCGACGTTAGCGTCAAAACAATATTGGTCCATTTGCGTCAAATTGGCAAGGTAAAAAAGCTTGACAAATGGGTGCCCCACGAACTCAATGATCGCCAGCGCGAAGTACGCGTCGAGACGTGCCTTGCACTGCTCAACAGACACACAAATGAAGGAATTTTGAACCGCATTGTTACCTGCGATGAAAAATGGATTCTGTTTGATAACCGTAAGCGCTCAGCAAGTTGGTTGGATCCTGGTTCAGCACCTAAACAATGCCCTAAACGAAAACTTACCCCTAGAAAAGTGATGGTCACTGTTTGGTGGTCTAGCGCCGGTGTGATTCATCACAGCTTCTTACCAAACGGGGTGAGCATTACTGCAGATGTGTACTGTGAAGAACTGAACACAATGATGGAGAAGCTGGCGCATCTCCAACCAGCATTGGTCAATCGCTCGTCTCCGCTGCTCCTGCACGACAACGCGCGACCTCATACTGCACAGCAGACGGTCTCCAAGTTGCAAGAACTGGGGTTGGAAGCTCTCCGTCATCCGCCCTACTCACCAGACCTTGCGCCTACAGACTACTACTTTTTCCAGAATTTGGATAAGTTCTTGGCGGGAAAAAAATTTAATACCCGAGAGGCAGTACAAAATGCCTTTGAAGAATTTGTTGCCTCCCGTCCAGCTGATTTCTTTAAGAAGGGCATCAATAAACTGCCACTGCGATGGCAAAGATGCATTGATTGCATGGGTGATTACTTCGATTAATACAAATAAAAAATTCATGAAAAAAATTCGTTTAAATTTTTTCATACAAAACGGCAATTTCATAGGTAAAGACCTATTATATTTGCACTGTCAAGTATTCAAAAATGGTGAGCGTTGGATAGCTGAATAAATTCGATGGAACCTAAGATCAAAAATATGTCCTTATGTCAACGGTTCAATAATATATGCTGTGCATTAATGCACAGGCATTAGGCAATAAGATAAAAATTATGAAAAAAAGCAGTTGCTTATTAATGAATATAATATTATATGAATATTGACCACAATTTAATGATGTTTATAGTTGTCACAATAATATGAACTTTTTTGACGTTCATATATATTTTTGAAGCCTGAAAGGGCCAATATATTAATGAACTCGACTGTACTTAATTTGAGAAAGTCTTGTGTTAAGTATTAAATTGATTTCTATAGACAAAATGCGACCAAAGTCGAGTGCAATTTGGACATTTTTATATCAAGCTAATGTAGATTCTATAAAATGTAAACAGTGTGATAAAAACTTTCCCGGAAAGGAGGTGGCAGTACTTCACTGAAACGTCGTCTCAAATCAAAACACAGTGATAAGTACAAATAACTTTTATTGCTGGAACAAAATAAGTAACAAAAACCACAAACAGCTGACACCTTTACAAGAGTGTCAAAAACAGTTATCAATAAAATATTCTTTAAAACACAATAGAACCTAGGATTATAGTAATGCCAAACAAAAAGAAATATATAGATTGGTCGCCAAAATGATGACGGTACAAAACTTGCCATTTAGTTTTGTAGAAGTTGTGGGGTTTCAAAGATTAATGCAGGCAGCTATCATCTTAGAGGTCGGCAGTATTCCACAAATTTACTCTGTAAATGTGTGTGTGTGTGTAAAAGGCGGTTAAAGTTTTTTTTTTTTAAATACCAAATAACCTAAACTAGATAAAACTAAATTATAACATACTATTTGTGTTTATATTTACTTCAATCTAATATCCGTAACCGAAACTAGCGGATAATCCGAAATAATTATATATCCGTAACCGTATCCGAAACCGATATAATTGTATTCGTATATCCATATCCGTATCCGAAATATCATATCCATAACATCTCTGGTGTAGACAGTGTTGTACCCAGAAATGTAGACAAGCGATTTCTATTCTACGGTAGAGTAGAAATAGAAAGCGTCATGCAGCCTGCTGGAGCGGACTCAGGATTTTGTTCTGGGAGGGGTTCATACGAGGCTAGTGGCGGTATTTAATTATAATTTAAATACATAAAAAACACTAATGTTTATTTAAACTAGATGATTTCCGAACGCTCTCATTTTTTTATTATACCTATATCTAGAGCTAGAGTAAAAAAAATATTGATATTTTTGAAAATAGCTAGCTAGAAGCTACAGCATACACGAATCCAACTTTAAGTTTGCATTTGGCGCGCAAACGCGTTTGTGTTTTCCTTATTTATCTCTTGGCACTATATAATTCGGTGTCGAGTTAACAAAACATAAATATACCTACTACAAGCCCTAAAATTGTTTTGACTTGTACAGACGCCAGCACATCAAGCTACCCCAATCTGTCAAATTTCTTTAATCGTTTTTCAACTTTATCACATACGAGTAAGCATATGGCTCATGTTCAAAATGGGAAAATTTGACAGTTTGGCGTAGCTTGATGTGCTGCCAGTCTGTACTCCAAAAGTCGCTAAAACATTTTTGTCGCCAAATCTTATTTTGTGTCGCTAAGACATAAACGAAAGTCGTCATTTCTAGCGACAAAGTCGCTAAATTGGCAACTATGTGAATGATTCGTGCGGCGATCTCGGACAGGTCGAATGACGTCACAAGCGAATCAGAGACCACTGACATTCCGTACTAAAATACGTAAACTTCAATCATCTATTTCTAAGACATTTATTGATGGATTTCAATACTTTTTTTAACTGATTGATTAATTTTGTTCTATAATTTAATACCATTACTTTGAATATAATATTAACAACATCATGAAACTTCTCCATTGCTTTCTAGTCAATCTTATTTCTATGCCCTGTTGGAAATGTTCAAGTAAATAGCCTGCACGATCATAACTTTCCTAGGCGGCATGGTGTGTAAAATGCCGTCCACATCGGCATAGAACTGGTCTGTAACTTCCTCATACCTTCCTCAGGTAGGGATTTGCGTGCATATTCCTGTACAACATTAACTGGTACAGGGCACGCATCAAGTTTGATAAATAATCCGATCATTTGGAGTTAGTCTTTGGTACTACTCTGTAGTTTCTTTGATACGATGAAGGCCACTCCGCTGGCGCTATGATGTTCACCTCCTTCCTGTACATGATGTTCCCGTTA
Source organism: Polymixis flavicincta (assembly GCA_949987655.1). Taxonomy (NCBI): domain Eukaryota; kingdom Metazoa; phylum Arthropoda; class Insecta; order Lepidoptera; family Noctuidae; genus Polymixis; species Polymixis flavicincta. Next base: position 26,645,635 of record OX465176.1, on the reverse strand, counting down.
CTCGTATTAAAGTGTCCGTTGCCTCTTTCATGCACTTCGCTCAGCCTTAGTATAAAAATGTTGCACCTTTACACGTCCCTTTCCACAACTTTCCTGGATAAAAAGTAACTTTTATATTCATCCAGCTTATTGTTTTTCTGTAAGTTATTTATATCTCTATATATAAAAATTTCTTGTCACGATGTATGTTCGCAATAAACTCCGAAACTACTGAGCGGATTTTGATAAAATTTTGTAACCATTTATAATATGGTCCAACTTAAAAGATAGGATAGCTTACATCTCAATTTATGATCGCAATATTATTTTATTGCAAATTATTTGTTTATTATTTGACAGTCATAATTATTAAAAGTGTTTTGACCGTCGAAGTACCAGGTTGTCATAACTCTGTAGGTATGGCAGGTAGGGTAGGTAGGGTAGGTGGGGTAGGTAGGGCAGGTACGGCAAAAAAGTAGCCTATGTCCTTCTACATATACGAGGCTATATCTCTGCCAAATTTCATGACGATCGGTTGAGCGGTTTTGGCGTGAAAGTGTAACACACAGACAGACAGAGTTACTTTCACATTTATAATATTAGTAGGGACTAGTAGGGATGTCGTAGGCAAATGCGCATTTAGTTCCAACAATTGTCTGAACATAAAGACTCTTAGGAATCATATAATATAACCATCAACATGGTCTCATGGTTGACAGTTGCGATGGCCACAATGGCCACATTTGTAAATATCGCGCAAGCTACTGTTGTCTTTTATAAGGTACCTATATCCTACTGGAACTGGGAAGACAAAATGTGACAGCACAAATGAAAGAAATAGTACAACATCCGCAGAACAATGAACTTATAAATTTAAATAAGTAGGTTAGTAATCAATGGCGAATGGTGATTTTGAGGCAGAGAAATCGCAGCCAAAAGAAAACATACCAATGCCAGCCGGGGCGCACGTAGTCCAGTTACTTAAAATCTGTGACTGGCTCCCTGGCTTCAGTCTTGGAAGATGTGTCTTCAGTCCAGTTTTACTATACGTGGAAGCGCTGATATATTGAAACAGTGTTTTGCAAGTACAATAAAATTGGTTTCAGAATGAACAGATCGGGTCATTGGTGTCACGGGTCAGGAAACTAATATTTGTATTAAAAAAATTGACTGCCGACTTTCAAACTCTGAAGATGGTTTACTCTGCCTTGGCGTTCAAAAAGTGCTGACACCAGCCTAGTTTGAATAATTTTGATTTTATTTTTGGCGCTCTATCATAACCTACTGTATTGCGGCTTGGGGTGGCTCAGGTAAGTGTTTGCTGCTTAGACTGGAACGGGCGCAAAGGGCAGTTCTTAAGGTTATGGAACACAAACCTATTCGTTTCCCAACCACCGAACTCTATGCTCTCTGTAAAGTGCCTACAGTGAGGCACGCACTTTTTTGACCCTAATCATTGTTCAAAAAACGAAGGGCGGATAGAGTGTGCCTGACTGAGCCCGACAATGTTGTTTTGGTCAAACGTCAGTAATCACTACTTTGGCCCTGTTTTGTACAACAGAGTAAACAAGATTTCAAATATTTATCCACTTACCTCACGGGATTGTAGAGCGCTCACGGACAAATGGCTCCAAAGCCTGACGTATGAGGAGTTAGAAAAACTGGTGACACATAGGTACTTACTTTTGAGTTAAACATGTCCTGGCATTAATATTCCTTTCATGATAATTTACCTTTACTAAAGATACACCCTACACACATACATACATTCACACATACATAATACATACATACACACATGTCACTTTAGAGAACTGGAACATCATAGCCTAATTTATTCATAATTCAATAATTAATCACAATATCATTATTTAATTTAATTTAAAAAAAAAAACAATTCAAAATAATAGGAATTAAATGTAGTTATTAATATTTTAGTTAAATAGTTTATGTAGGTACTTACTTACTTTAGATTCTTTAAAACTTTTTTTAAATTTAATTTAATTGCTTTAATTAATCAATGTTGGAACACCGACGTCTCCTATCTCGGAGGTGGGCGCTAATGGCTGCAACACAGTTTTTTTAAACTATCGTAGCTGTTAACGAACACTAAAAATTTGTAAACCTCGTTCTAGTTCCAATAAATATTCGATTTGATTTGATAAAAGCCTTTTTGCTCTAAGACCTAATCATAAAAATATTATTTAGAAAAATAGTCATCCTTTTAAAACAAGTTTCTTGTTTCCATCTTTTTTAATTACCTACCTAAAGTTCACTTTTTAGGCAGTCAGGTTTTTTGTTTATTCAATAATATATTTTTTTTAGTTTTCGTAGCTTTCTGCCATACACACTCAATGTAATTAATGAATAATCATGTAGTTTATGTTGTAACGTTGACTATTTTGTTGCTTTTTTTTATTATTTTAGCATTTTTCATTTCAAATTGCATGTAAACATACAAGTTGCATTAATGTTTGCAAGCTATTTATGTAACCCTTTATTTTGATACCCCATTCAATAGGTTTTGAGATTATTATTTTTACCGAAAACACAATGTGCGCCAAAAAATCGGGCATATTTTTTTTCAATTTTGATATACCCGTGTCACTCTCACAATAAAGACGAATCTAAGGGCACCTCTCAAGCCGTTTAGGCTACAGAGCGTGCCAAAGAACTGCCAGGGGTGCGGGTTTGTCCTGCCAGGGGTGCGGGTTTGTTCGAAAGAGACACCACAGCCCCTGGCATACGGGCTACTGAAGGAACACGGGTGGGTTTTAGTCAGTAAAAGTCTGACACGCCCTCCTGCTCCACCCAGAGCGGGAGAAGTTATTTGATGATTTCCCACCCAAAAAAAAAAAAAAAAAGCGTGCCGAAGAAAATACATACATACATAGGTACAGTAGGATCCAAAAGCGGAGTACCAATCTCAAAAAGTAATAGATTGACACTACGGTTTAACTTACGACCTTCTTATATTAAGTAATTTCTATACTGTAGACACACACACTCTCATACGTCTACAAATGATTGTATTCCATAAATTCAACCGTTAAAGTAAATGACGTTATAGCTTAGTGGTTCCTGAACTTGGATTAGCGCCATCGTGCGCAACGAGTCTCGGGTTCGAATCCCACGCGCGGTGTGCTAGCCTTTTTATTGTTTTAAAAATCGCTTTTGACTATAATTTCTTGTTCTATTCGTCTTGTTCACTAAACTCGTAAAAATTTATCAATATACCCACAGAAACCTAAAGAAATTTAAATGATAGTTAACTTACGACTCATTCGACGTGACATATAGAACGGTGTTGGTTGTTATTGTGTGCTAGTGACGTGTGTTTAATCTATTAGCGGTCTTCTAGTTCATTTTAAAATGTAAGCAAAGTGAATAATAGAAATGAAAGCGAATATTATTGCGCTGCATAAAAGCGGACTTAAATATCACAAATAACTGATGAAACCGGCCTGAGTGTGAGTATTATGATTTAATTATTTTATTAAGCACTTATTTAAAGTATAACTGCTGATCCTTGTAGTAATTTTTAAACGTTTTATAAATATCATAACGTCTAAATAGAAGAAAAATATAAAATTTCAAAGTAAATTTATTTCCTAGATTAAATATTTATGTGAAATTTATATTTCAAATAATTTTGTTTCTAAATAGTAATACATATTAGTATGTATTTTGTTTAGTAGCCTAACAGTACCCCTTTTTTGTTTTAGTGAAATACTGTGAGTCAGTGGATGAAAAGATATGAGGAAGGGGGTAGCCTTGCCCGTCGAAAGCAAAGTGGAAGACCCCAGCTTATAAAAGAAAGCGACAGCACAAGTGGTTTCAAAAAGACAAGACATTTTGCCAAATTATTCATAGTGCGCTGTGCACTCCACGCAGAAGGTTTGCATCATGGAAAACCAGCTCAAAAAACATAAACATTAACATTAAGATATAAATTAGAAATATTTATTATTATTGACTTTTATTGATTTTAGTAATATTCACATAATATTGTGTCATATCCGTAATATGGATTATTTCGAGGTTTAGTTTCAATCTTCTTTTCGTAATGAAAATGATTACTTAAGCTATAACTTCGATAAGTCCTATTAAATACAATTTGTTAACTTTGAGGTTTGAGAGAACTAACTCACTCGCAGTAGATTTATTCCAATAGTAGTACTACTGAGTCATTTAATTGTATTGTGACAACTTGTCTGCATTTGTTATTTTTACGTGGGTAGATTTGCGTAGAAAAATGTGATTTCTTTAGAATACCGCACATTGTAGTAATTACAGCACAATATTATTATATTACTAAGATACAATAGCCTGATTATCATGGTTCACCAATTAGCTACTTTACTTCAATAATTGTTCTTTATGAGAAAATAAACTGTTAACAAGAAGTTATTAGTAGTTATTTTTATACCTACTTCATAAAATTATAACGAACAAACATTTTGTAATCACATAATCTTCTTAATCCTTTGTTTAAATAATAATTTAAGTAATTTAAAAAAAAACATTCTCGTATAACGAATAATAAAAGAACTGATGAAATTGTTGAAAATAAAAATAAAAGTCTCTTCGGGAGATTTGAACCCAGACTTTTGTGTTTCATAATCAATGACAATACGCTGCGAGCTACCGGTACTTGATATTAGAACGTGAATTTTAGCGATCGTATGAACCGACCAAGGTCATACGTAGTTACTACGTAACACAGTACAGACAGAGACAGAGTACTCTGTGCGACGGTATGTTTTTTGTATCTTTCGACGACAGTGGTGTGTGAGTACCTACTGTGGTGTGCGGTCTGGTTACATCACTTATACACACAGCTGTAGGTACGGCCTGGACCGCGAGTCATAGCAATATAACCCTTAGCCTGAGAATGGACTCTTGACCGCGACCGTACATACACTCGTAAAACATAACCCTCCTTCTGGCGCAGCTGGGTAAAAAGTCGGGATGATTCCATTTTTTTTTGTGCAAAACGTTTTTAGAAAGAATGGCTATATCAGATAATCGTTCTTGTTATTGAGAATTACGCAAGTACACACAGCAGCGTCAATATGTGCTAACCACTACTGTAACAGGAAGTATCAAAAATATACTACATAATGTTGCAATTTGTGAAAAGTGTCACCTAATAACGAATTTTGAAAATAAATATAAATCTCGTAAACATCTAATTTATTCAAAGATCAACAAGAGAGACAACTCCATCTTTAAACGAATAACGTGTAAGACTTTCAATTTCAACTCATTCTTCGTGTAGCCGTGTGTACAAAGACTTTAACACGTTAGCCATATTTTAAAAACTAGTTGTAAGAGACACTAAGAAGAACTCTTTTAAAATCCGGAAATAATCTTGGTCAGATGATTTGAGGACCATAAATGTCTGAAATGGTATTTTGTGGAAAGAACCAAACAGATTTCAGTTGACCTGTCCAATCAGTGCACGCAATTCTCAATTAGCGCGCAGCTCAAATTAGAACGGACATTAGGGTAGGCCACAAAAATTACTCTAACACCATCATTCAAACTGACTGAAAAAGCAAGAAACTTGTCATCTAAACGAGCTGCATATGCCTGGTTGCCCTGGTTGTAGCAACAACAAAGTTTTTATTCCTAGTATTTATATTATGGAAATAACTTTATTTTTAGACAGATTAATACACGTGTACGTGTAGCAAGGACCAGCGTTTGCCTTATTTTTCCGTTCAATGTCCGTTAGCAGGAAAACATTTTCAAATCATATAGGGAACCTTTTGTAGAACATCCTGTAGTGAGTAATAATATTCTCTTTAAACAATGTTATACCCGTATCTATGTCATACAATGTATACCTACCTAATGAAAATCGAATACAGGCTCAATTTCAAGTAAAGGAATATTGTGATAAGTAGGTACCTAGCCTTGCATGGGAAGATCATCTACACGAGATATAAGTAGGTTCAAAATTAATTAAGCTCGTTAAAGCGCTGGCACTGTTGATTACACTGGCTGCATTTATTTTTGGTATATACTATAATGCGAGCGTTGATGGTCTTGTGCGCGCGCGCAAGTCTCATGTCGCGGCCGTCGACCTTGCGCCTCCGACATGCGACATAGGGCTGTCTCGTGCTCGATCATTAACTCAAGGAAATTACCTAGTAAAGATATCATACTAAACAGGTCATTAAAACTCATTCTTTTAAGAAACGATGAATGGCTACTCTCAAGTGTATGTAATCTTTCGAGGCGGTGTAAGTACGAAGGAACCTTCTTCACAGCAGTAGCACAAGAAGCTCGCTTTTCCTCAAGTCACAGAATAGATGGTGATCATAGTACAGACGCCAGCACATCAAGCTACCCCAAAAGGTCAAATTTTCCCAAATGAACATGAACCTTATGATAATGCAATAAAGTTAAAAATCTATCAAAGAAATTTGACAGATTGGGGTAGCTTGATGTGCTGGCGTCTGTACCAATTACCAGGCCACTCAGAAAGTATTGTAAAAAAAGGTTTTTTGGTAGGAAAAACTGGCCAGTTATAAACTAGGTATTTTGAAAATATGGTTATTTGCAAGAAAATAGTGTCAAAGTATTTATGGAAGAATTTTAACGTACTGTCTGATTAACTCGAAACTCAGTATTTATTATCCAAAAACAAAAATAAAGAATAACGTGTATCAGGATTTTTCGAAAATTAACCCTAAAGGGGTAACAAAGGGTAGTTAATTTTGCAAGGGATGATTTTACTGCGTGTCTTGATTAACTCGAAAATTGGTAAAAATAACCGATAAGTCAAATAATGTAAAAGAAACAAAAGCCCCTTTGAGGGTGAAAAGGAGGATATAGTATGCTTGAACAGTATTCTGTGGAGAAGTAAATAATATACACATATAGGTACCTGAGCCATATTATTACAAACCTGAAACTTTGAAAGATAGTGATCACATCACTTTCTATTGTTGACATCAGAAGATAAATATTTATCCTACTAATATTATAAATGTAATAGTTTGTGAAGATGTTTGGATGTTTGTTACTCAATCACGCAAAAACGACCAAACGGATTTGGATGAAATTTGGCACACAGTTAGATTATAATCTAGGTTAACACATAGGATACTTTTTTATCCCGGTGGTACGTTCCCGCGTGATAATTTCCGAAATCCACGCGGAGAAACCGCGGGCGGAAGCTAGTCAAGATAATATAAATGCAGTCTTTTACATTGACTTGCATATCAAGTAGCTAAGCGAACTATTACAAACAGCCGGTAATTTAATCAAACCGGAGCTTACGGTAAGAGCTTACTAATTTAATATACTGACATTGATAACGGTCGCACTGGTGACCGCCACAACGTGTGCCAGTGCAGTAACACTGTTCTGCGTCACCTTCTGATACTACTTCTGAAACTTCTTACAAAGTGACTTCCATGTTCTTTTTGTTGCCCACTGTTAATTAGGTACATCCGCTGAATAACATTCAGCGCTAATAAAATATAGTACAGTAGGCCGCACCTCAATGGGAACAAAACAATAAACTGGCTTCGTATTTTATTGAAACTCCGTGTTCAAGTTTTAATCGAACACTTAGCGTCAGGAGTTAAGTACGAGTATGTGTCAAGTATAATATTAATGTTTAGTTGCTTTTAAACTAACCGCTTGGTAGCGGTCAGTGCGCCTGCGCTCGGCGGTTGGCTCATAAATTCATAATGCATGTTAGGAGTTTAGTATAGACTGAGTCCTTGTCTCCTTCACATTCTCACTATGAACAGTGCTGAAGTCATCCCACGCAGATCGGCTCTGGCATTTAAAATAATATTATTTTACCTACTTCAAAAACAAACTAAACTCGCTCTTAGGTTCGTGTCATTTAGATTAGCTCTATTGTGGTTGCTTTACAGTCATAACTGGACGTGGCACAATCCACTATTTGCATAAAGCATTGTGCAACATACAACTTATAAAACATACTACCTTTTGCCCGCGGCTCCGCCCGTGTGGATGTCGATTATCGCGTGAAAAGTAGCCTATGTCTTCCTCTATATCCCAGACAATATATCTGCCAAATTTCATGACGATCGGTTCAGCGGTTTAGGCGTGAAAGCATGACAGACAGACAGAGTTACTTTCGCATTTATAATATTAGTATGTATAGCTTTGAAGTTTTAACACGTACAATTAGTGCAGTTAAAGCCATCTTGAAGTTAACGAAGCATGAGGGTCGTCTGACGAGACAGTGCTCTTTGGAGTCCGGCTGATTGCGGAAGCCGAGGCACACATTGAACGCACTCAACGCTCGTCACACAGACGCAGACTCTTGACCGACGACTGTTCAACGATTAGCCTTCATTTTACGACTCTCGAATTCCTCTCCGCATGAATGTCTTAGATCACTACTTATAATATACTAGCTTTTGCCAGCGGCTCCGCCCGCGTTGATGTCGGTTATTGCGTAAAAAAGTAGCTTGTGTCCTTCTCCATATAATCCCATGCTATATCTCTGCCAAATTTCATGACGATCGGTTCAGCGGTTTAGGCTTGACAGACAGACAGAGTTACTTTCGCATTTATAATATTAGTATGGAAGTAGGGATTCCATGGCATTAAACTCCTCGTGACTGCTGCCCTCGTCATACGGTTATCCATAATTAACTGTCCTTGTATAGAAATGTCGCAGCCATCTGGTTAAATTAGCCAGCTAATTGGACGCCTAGGCGGTTCATTAATCGCCGGCAGCAAGTTAAATAGCTAAAGAACAACTAGCCAAGTCATTGAGCGCAACGTTTGACCAGATGGCATGGAAATTGGAATGTAGTGTAGTCATTCATTTAAATTGGATATTAATGAATTTGTGCTGTTTGGTTTAGGTGACTAGGAGTTCACTATGTACTAGGTACTTTTAACTATAGTCCGCGCGGAACTAGATGGCCGCGCCTTAGGTGGGGACAGGGGTGAGGTGGCGGGTTGCCTTATTGCCTAGTGTTCGCAACGCACTTAAGATTATAGACAGTGATGACTTAACTCGAGATATCGCACCTAATAATATAGAAAACAGTTGTACCATGCCTACTTAGTAAGTAAACAATAAAAGTGAAAGATTAAAAAAAAACACTTAAACTTTTAGAAGTTTTTATTGTAATTAAATAGTAATTTAAAATAAAACAAAAACAAATTATATGAAATTATTCTGACATATCCTCTAAATCACTTGATTCTGGACTTTCTGAATTTGAGTCTGAATCATCTTATAAGTTTATAATGATTACGTCCATCACAGCATCAAATCTAATGTCATGATTCCAGTACTTATTCTTGTTCATTTTTTTGTACATGGTCATCACAATTCTGCCATTTTTCGGCAGAGAATTCAGGAAATAACCTTGTTAGTATTGTAATTCTTTCGTCCAATGTTGCATTAATTTATTTGGCAGGCAATTTTTAATATTTACCCACACAAGCTCGATTGGGTAGAGGTCTGGATGGTACGGAGGTAGCCTTAGAACAGTATGACCACCAGCTTTAAGAAGTTCATCAATCGAGTATATTTTTTCTGATTGAGTCGTAGGTATTAATCAACCACAAGAGTTCTGGTTTGATCATTGTGATTCCGATTGACTAAAACTAGTAAGTCATTTCTAATAAACAGTATCCGCTTCTATAACAAGTTGCCAAAGTCGGTTACAGAACTTAGCGATGGAAAGTTTAAAACTCACATCAAACGTGTCCTTATCAAAAAAGCATATTATAAGATAAAAGACTACGTTTAAGCCAGGAAGTTTGGCATTAATTCCTTCTGCACATGTGGCTTCCCTGGTACCTCATTAACAGAACTATGTGAAAGTCTAATAGCTGCTCCCAAATTACAATGTTCTTTTTTATTCTTTTTATTTTTTCAATGTCTGACATATTCTCGTAATTATTTGACATTATACCTACATCAATTTTAATATCGACTATTTTTTAGTGTTTGTCATGGAAATATGTCACTGTGTTTAAATAGGTTCATTTAATTTATGTAGATTCTTTTACATAATGTGAATGAGAGAACGTTGTAGGGCCTTACAGACTGTAGATTTGTAGACGATTTTCTATTATGTATTTTCATTCATCTAAGTACCTGGTACTTATTGACAGGCCTGCACTGTCCTCCCATACCTACTATCACTGTAATTTGAAAACATTGTTAAAGCCAATGATTTTTAAAAGAGTAGACGTGGAGTTTCTTGCCGGTCTTCTCCATAGGAAGCGACAATTTGGAACCGTGCACCTAGCTTCTGACGTTTCATAAGTTCATACAGGTAGGGGTGCGGGTTTGTTCGAAAGAGATACCACGGCCCCTGGCTACTGAGGGAACACGGGTGGGTTTTAGTCAGTAAAAGTCTGACACGCCCTCCTGCTCCACCCAGAGCGGGAGATGTTATTTGATGATTTCCCACCCAAAAAAAAAGGTTTATATGAAATAAAATATTTTGATTTAATTTGATTTGATGTGGGAGAAAATCGCACCTTATGATTTCGCAACCAGTTCTGCATATTAATCTTCACATTGTACATAGTCGGTCGCCTTTCTGAAATCGCCTACCGTCAGCAGCTTTGATGGCGGTTAGCTATTGTATAGTTATTGGAACGGAGCTTGCGGTAGGAGTAAAATTGTAGAAATAGACACGTTACGAAAAAGCGATAGGCCTTGCGACTTTTTATTGCTAAAAAAAAATTGCATAGATTTTACATTGGCCCCATACTAGGCAAGCTTGCATATTGGGCATCATGTTTGGTATTAAACGCAAAGTATGTTTGCTTCAAATTACACAAGAAAAACTAAATAAGAATCAAGAATCAAACACACACAGAAACAGACAAGACAGAAACATTCCAGACACAGAGATATGTAACAGAAAGAGACAGAGGGAATGATTGAGATAGTTTTCATGGTTTTTGAGGGTGCTGAAGCTAATAATACTAACAAGTAGATGTAAGAAAATACTAAACCACATACTAACATTTATATTATTTATAGTGTCATAATCATAACTAACCCGCACTGGGACCGCGTGGTGGATTACGGCCCATTCCCTCTTATCGAGAGGAGGCCTGTGTCCCAGCAGTGGGAACATTATAGGCTGATTATGTCAAAGTTAAAGGGTCATATGCTATGGAAGAAATTAAAGCTTAATTATTATTTCTATTGGTATAGCTGTAACCAATTGTAATAAATTGCGGACATGGCAGCTTAAATATTCAATGGGTTGATACCTTATCGCTTTCAATCGATCAGGCGTGTGTTGGCTCAGTTCAAGTCACGTCAATATAGAGTTTTCAAAAGTTTCCTAGAACAATTTACTTTGCTCCAAAATACATCAAAAAGAATATAAATAAGAAGTAAGACAACTCTCCGCTTGCTTTTAACGTCGACTGCTTCACTCATGTAGGTGACGTGACAACAGTTATACAACACTATCGAATCGACCTCTGTCCTGCTAAAGTTCTATTTATAGTATTTAACTTTTACCGTTATCTTCGGTGCCGCCTTGCCGGGTCATTATTCACTTCATTTGAGTTTTTACATGCAAACGAATAGTTCCATTAGATAGATATCGTTACCAATTTCACGGTTGATCGGTTGATGTGAACGTGTCGCGTGATACCAGACTTGAAACTGGATAGGTACTCCTCTCAGTTAGCATCATCACGATCTACTTTTTGAATTTTCGGATGATTTTTTCGTAAATGCATGTCATTCGTGAATTCAATATTTTATGTTTTTAATCGGTTGACATCGGCGCGTAGCGTTGGGGCTCCATTACAATAGAAAATCAATTATGTCTCATTAGCCGATCTTTAGCGATTAATCAACAGCGGCGATACGTGCCAAGACTGATATGCACAGCGAGCTACTAATGTGTGCACATAGCCGCTTCACACAATCATCTTATCTATCTGCCTAGCTTTTCCCAACATAGTTTGGAAAGGCTCCAGTCTAACTAGATGCAGCTGAGTATCAACCAGTATCCAATCAGTATCATACACAATCATCCAAACATAGAATGATAAACAACAGCTTACCTACTATCCGAAGTTTCCGACTGCACACGGGAGCAGTTGATTTCAGAAATCGTAGCCAACATTTGTTTGATAGTATGTACCTCATCCAAACACTCGAATAGCATCTTTGATCAACCATCATCAGATACAGAGTTCTCCTTGCCATCGTGCCATGAAGCGATGGAATACTTCCTGGTAAATTAAAATTTGGGTAAATGCTGGTCATTTACCTGGGTAGATACCCAGATGATAGATGTATTATATATTATTTGTTACAACTTTTTAAGTTGACGAGGGCAGCAAAGTGGGCAACTTTCAATATGTCCCCAATTATTAGTTTGGACCGCGGTGTCATTTGTTGTATAATTGTACCAATAAACCGGGATCTATGAGTTTTCTTGCCACCAGGGTGGTGACATTTAGAATTAAGCTGAGTTTGACGCTAGACTGCTCTGGCAGATCTCTAAGCGACAAAACGTTGAAATGATTTTAAAAATCAAAAAGATAAAAAATTAGAAACTTAACGGATCATTTAAAAACATAACCCTCCTTCTGGCGCAGTGGGGTAAAAAGCGACGAATTGCTATGAAAACCACGATAAAAAGAAATGCAAAAATTTCTGACGAAATCCAAATCCATGTGACACAGACGGCATTGAAGTAACAGATAACTTCAGGCTAGTCTAATCAAGAGACATCCGTTGAGCTCAAATTGGTTTGCCCTCATTCGCAAATCAATGATATAATTTAAGGTAATACCTAATTGTTTTGCATTTCGTGTATTGTTACTAATAATCATGAATCACATATTTGTCATAAATCTAAGTGTAGTTAGTTCCTTATAGTAAAAAACAATGACAGACAAAGATATTTGAAATAATAAGAGTGCGCGTGTACATGATGCGCATGCGCACTCTCAAATTTTACGTACTTAAATGTAATAATGACCGAATCGGCTAAGGGAGGATGGAGAAATGTAACAGATATGGATCCTGTGGTTTGGTGGAAAGATATATTTGCGTCAAGTTATCTCAGTAAAATACAAATTCGTCCGTTAACTTTTTTAACGTGATTCATAATAAATACTTAAAGCGATCGGAGCTCCAATCCTGAGAATGCTAGCGAGTCTCTTGAACTCCGTCACCCAGGAGGGTAAAACGAGCCCGAGGCTTGTAGTAGAGCTGCGGTGGTTCTGTTCTTCAAAAAGGTGACTATATCTTGCTGAAAAACTATAGGTCAATCTCAATTCGAAGCCAATATACAAGCCAAAATACACTATACCTTTATGCATTTCTCAAGGGTTGTCAGAAACCGTATTGCTAAGACGCGGAACAGTTAGAAAAGATGCTACACACTCAGTCTAAATGAAGCTCTTAGCGAGTTGGCCTCGGCATGAATTTTGACCAGACGAATGTCATATACCATTCGCATTTCTTGCCGAGTCTTATAGTGTTCCTTCAGTAGCCCGTATACCAGGGGCTGTGGTATCTCTTTCGAACAAACCTGCACCCCTGGCAGGCATCGGCCCTTGCGGGCCCCATCACGTTTGTGCTGACATCTCTTTGAGGCGCGCGTGGATCACAACGCGCCGTCGACTTGGGCTTGGTCCTTACCGGACAGCGACCTACCCATTACTCGCCGTCCGCAAGGTCATGCCTACGTTGGCCGGAAATCGACCTGGGATTCCCGACGCCCAGGGCGTCTACCGTATCCTGCGGCGGCTAGGGTCGCGAGGGCGCATATGCTGCCTCTCCCTCACGTGCGCCGCCTCTCTCTTCGCGAGCATCATTGTTTCACTGAAGGAGGTGACGGCTACCCATGCACTCTCGCTCCGTACCATGGCCTGGACCAGGGCCGGACGCGAGAGATCGCCGCCGCCGATCGCCTCCACGAGGACACGGCGGTGCTCCGCCCAAGCCGGGCAGACCGCCACCGTGTGCTCCACCGTGTCCTCAGGGCGATCTTCTCAGTGGAAACACCCGGGCGTTTCCTTCCGCCCTGTCCGAAACAGGAACCTCCCGAAACAACCGTGTCCGGTGAGGACCTGCGTCAGGTGGAAGGTGAGGACGCCACGCCGCCTCTCAAGCCACTCCTCAAAGAGGGGCCTTACCGCCGCAATTGTGGCGTGCCCAGCACTGGGTTGCGACAATCGCACTCTCCATGTCACCATGAGATCCTGCCGGAGCTCTGTCCGCTGTGCCGCGATTTCCCGCGGCAGCGAAGTTACGCCCCGGCGTTTGGCCTCCTCGCGCCACTCCCACATTTGCGCGAGGACCTTTGCCTCCAGATCCCATGGCGGTAATCCGGCAAGGAGGCCTGCCGCCTCGCCGGAGATCGTGCGATATCCCCGGATCATCCGGATGGCTATGACCCTATGGGACGCCCACAACCTGCGAGCTGGTTGGCGCCTCAATGTAGGCGCCCACACCGGCGCCCCATATAGGGCCATGGACAGAAGGATCCGGTTGGGTAGCGTTTGGAAAACTTCGTCAAGTCTTCTCGTCTCGGAGGACAGCTGTGCCGCAGCCTGGGAGAGGTTTACGCCCAGCTAATGGACTGCGATAGGCTGACTTGATAATAAAGACTATTCAGATATAGTGATAAGTCTTAATCAATAAACTCTAATTATTCATCACCTGATATTTTACTATAATTACAACCGTGCGCCCGATGGGATTTCCCACCGGCAAAATGTCGACCTTCCATACAAACTTTCATCAAATTTAAACCTGTGTGCCTGATGGGATCTGCCATATCGGCTAAAATGAGGAATGTCCACACCAACTTTCATTCCCTATTCAACCTCTTTAGGGGATGAATGTTATAAAAATCTTTTCCTTGTACGTTGTCTGCACGTGAATTTAAGATTTTTATTATCTAGATACCGTAATTATAACTTTCTTTTTTTGTTTTCACATCAATCAAAAATCAATTTTATACATGTAGTTGAAGGTCGAGAAATAGAAGTACCTACGAACACATGTGCACATCTTAAATGAAAATTACTGCTATCAAATTTGTTTTTCAAATGGGAACCAATTCCTTGTAACAACAATATTTGCGTGTTTCTGTGGAGTTTCTTGCCCATTCTTCTTCATTTATGGATACCTATAGGTACCTACTACGCTATGGAATGGGAACTTGCTTCATCTTTCTGACTCACCGACCCCCTGACAGTGCTAAAGTGCCTGTAATCGGTCTAAATATGAAATAAACGCTTTCAGTTGAGTTGAGTTTGGGAATTTATTTGGATATTTTCCCTTTAACTATTTACCCGACGCCCATCTCTATCGTGACAGTTGAAACAGACAGATATTCAAGCACAGATGAAATCGGTATCTGTAGTAATTTGATGGTTTCACAAGCGCGTTATTGTGCTCCTAACTCGTTGGGTCCATTATCTGTGGTAATGAGATAGTGATCGGTGCGGGCTGTGGCGCAATGCAGCTGGTAGGAGAGCCGACTTGACGTCAGAGAGCCTCCGTCGTGCACTCGTGTCGGCGTGGAGTTGCGAGCTGCATTGTGCCACTGATTGCGTTACGTAAGTGTTATTGATTCCACGGGCTCCGTACGCAACCTATTGAATGTCTATTGAATGTATTCTAATTTACTCCAGTGGGGCCAACAGGAAGGAAAATAAACGTTGAAATTGCCATTGGCCTTACCCGTAGGGCTATCGCGACGGCAACAGCAGTCATCGCGTAAAATATCACTTCTTGCTCCTTGTACCTCTAAAATCGAAGTGTTCGCTATGGGAGATGAATGTTCTCTTAATTGTTTTCCGTCCACTTTAAGGCTAGGTCTGTAGGCTGGATCTGGTGTGTATATTTGAATATTTGTACGAGCACGAACACCAGCCTCTAATTAGAAACGGTGGTCTTTGCCCTGCAAGAGTACAACACAGGCTAAACTAGTGTTATTGAATTATCGTTTTATTGTAAAAACCGCCATCACAATGTGTATCTAAATGGTAAAGTTGAAACATAAAATATTGAAAAACTTTTCGGTAGCTCCGATCATTCTTGATTACTGACAAATGCTTGCACTTATTGGATAGGTCTACTCAATCTGTGTGGTTCATTCCTCAAAAGACCATTTCAGACACCAATCCTTACACATGGTCTTCACACGATCTGACCAAGATTATTTCTTGACTTTAAAAGACAAAGTGACGTCTGAGTTTGTTTCCACCTTTCTTCTCTGAGTTTTCAGAAACGCCGACCTCATCTGTTTAAAAAAATATGATTGACGTGTAAAAGTGTTTGTACAAACATACTTACAGAAATAAAATAATTATTCATTCATCAGCGCCACCAGTCACCAATGACTGCAATGAAGTAAATCACCTACATCTTCCTTTTCACCCGGGGTGTTCCCGGTAACCGTGCTGAGCTGCTTCTCATAATAACAAGCACAGCAAGGCGTGGTGCACTAACAAATCTGGGAGCTTCACCTAAGACTCGCAGCGTTTGCTGAAAGCGCGCAGTGCAACGGTTTCACCCGTCGTGATGAAACCGTTCGGGACACCTTTCACCGGTCGCACCAGCTGTGTTTCTCAAAGGTCTGTTGGTAAGCTTGCTTACCACACCGTCTCGCCTATAACTTAAAAATTCATTGGAAAACGAAAAGGTTTTGCGAATTATTGCATGAGTGAATTCTTCCTTCCACTGCGAGTCATTATTAATGAAATATAACATTCGGTCATAGTAAGACATCATTAGGTACCTACGAGTAACACGACACGCTTTGTCGAGATCAAAGCTATGTGATATTGGCACATATGCACACTAGTCACTTGTTCCTGTTTTCTGTTACCTTTGGAACACGATTCCAGTTTTTGTATCTACACAACTAAGAGCTTAGTTAGATCTACGATAACTGGCTTAGTCAGACAATCCCTAAACGGCTTTTTTATAAATATATTTTTTAAGCATAAAAGTAATTGCGTTTGTTACACGTTTTACAATCGTGATGCACGGCTATTGGCCTCATCTCTGGCTAATTCGTTGCTGACGAGCTGGTGTCGGCTGCGGCCGCGACCCACTTGACGTGACGCATGTATCGACTCTTTGTTTAATCAATTCTGACTATTGCTCATACACGCGATTGTACAACTAGATTACTAAGAATAGTAAGAATTGAACATATCTCTTGGGTTCGGTTCGAGGTTTCGTCTAGATTCAGTGTTTTTCCGTTGCGTTATATTATGTTTTAGGCTTTCTACTTTTGCCTGCCCTGTTCCCAGGATTCTTGGAGTTGATACAATATGTTTAACTCTTCTATCCTGATCAGTGAGCCGTCACCTGCCGCTATCCCATATCCTTTGTAAAAACCTTGAGTACTTACCTACGTTTTTGGGGTTTAGGTTTGTTGGATGCTGATCTTAATATTTAGTGTTTTGGCGGAAGGATAGAACGCGGTCGACTCGCAATTAGGCGTCTTATAAACGAGCTAGTCACAAAGCCGCCATGACTGGCAGCGGCTCACTAGCTGTGCTAAGAGAGCTGCGACTGTGCGCGCGTAGTGGTCGCGTGCACTACGCTCGCACACTTTCTAATTCGGGCCAACGTGTTTGTGTTTGCGGTGCATTGTGTGCCAAGGTCACGCATGCTGTTATTTAACATACTCATGTAGACAATCTGCGACTCCCAATTTCCTGAATACCCTTAGCACTTAGCTGCACTATTACCTGGCCCTAGAGACAAATCTCATTTCTGTTAGCGTTCACGCCAAACGCTACGCCAAAATGTATGGGAATGATATTACCTGCGGAAAGGTTACGTCTTGTCCTTTCCGCAGGTAATGCCATACATAGGCGTAGCGTTTGCCGTGAACGCTAACAGAAATGAGTTTTGTCTAGGCCTGCAAAGCCTTTATTAACGTAACGTAATGGTCTCATGATACCTCTCTCAACAGCTTACAACACTGGGTTTGTGCTGACGGATTTTGTATTGAAAAACGTCATTAATTCACAAAGGAGCGACCCTGGTAACGTTTGTACATTAGTAGACGTGGTTCCCTGTTCTATAGCTATAGAACATTCCCCTATAATATATTTTCGCATAATCAGCAAAACTTAAGTCGCAGTGGGCAGGGCATATTGCTCGCAGAACAGATGGCCGATGGGGCCGAAAGGTTCTGGAGTGGCGACCGCGTACCGGAAGACGTAGAGTGGGGAAGGCATCCCACAACGTGGACCGATGACCTTGTGACGCCCGCAGGAATCCGCTGGATGTGGGAAGCACAAGACCGGTCGAAGTGGAGGAGTATGGGGGAGGCCTATGTCCAGCAGTGGACGTCTTTCGGCTGAAATGAAGGTGATGAAGATGAATCAGCAAAGTAAACCGTAAAGGAAAACCGCGGTCGATATTTTATGTGCA
The DNA here is from genome assembly GCA_949987655.1 of Polymixis flavicincta. Lineage (NCBI taxonomy): Eukaryota > Metazoa > Arthropoda > Insecta > Lepidoptera > Noctuidae > Polymixis > Polymixis flavicincta. The sequence goes on along the minus strand of OX465176.1, from coordinate 26,627,235 downwards.
TTTGAAATTAATTAACCCAGTGCAGGATACTTTGTAAAGTTTTGTTACTTTATTAGTATTCTAGAAAAACATGATATAATTATTTTTCCTTAAGGCATACTAATTGTGGAAAAATAATTATGTTATTATTTCTAGCTGTCGTTTATAATTATTATGTATTTATTGTGTGTTTTCGCAGCACTGACAATAGCTGGCTGCTCTACACAAAGCCCAGTAAGCACAGGCTAAGGAAAACAATAAATTTAATAATTATTTATCAGTTAATTTAACATTACTGGTAGTAATTCCTATTCGTTTGGTGATGTGTTTGTCGAGTAGGGTGTTGATGAATATAAAGCCGACTTGAGTGGCAGTGAGTGGCATCAGGCGGGTAGGTAAGGGTATTCGGTTCATCCAGTTTGTAACCCTTAACACTATGTATTATGGCTGTAATATCTCGCGATTTCTTTAATTTCTCATTGTGTTTCGAAACTGTCATCACTTCACCATCACTGTCATAAAAAAATCATTTACGCTAAGTAAATGATGTACCTACATCATACATTTTTATTTTATTTTATTTATTCAGGGACAATAAACAGCTACAATATGTGTTTAAACAAATAAAAATTAATACAAAATTTTAGCAATACTGCAGCCCACTACATTATCCGCAAATTAACAAAAGAAAGTTCAAAAGATAATGAATGCCACTAGGTAGGCAATACATGTACATGTTTAGAGCCATTAATAAGTGAATTAACTTCATAAAAAATTACAATGGAGTATCGTGGCCCGCTCCTCTTAGTAGGTCGTCTGTGTTCGTTCGTCGAAACGTTATTATAAATCTTTTTCTTTCACATCACAGTATGAATGGGAAATGAAGACAAGCAGCAAGTAGCGGGCAGGCCGCGCATTGGCGGGCGCCTGAACTGGTTGACCCCAAAACGAATAAGATAAGCGTTCCTGTTCCGAACTGCATTCTTCAAATGTTCGCTAATAATTTTGCACCTTTCACAGTTCAAACTAGACCTTATGCTAATCCTTTTACAGTCCAAAAGGGTTTGAAGTGGCTTGTTGCGTACAGATAGAGCAAATTACTACACATCCTTGTCGTAACGAGAGTAACTAGTAGTAGCTACAGCAATCAGGCAGCAGTGTTGTGTCGTGCAGGATGTCGCATATGATACCGCACTCGCTAGTCGCAGGTGCCACTGCCAACGTGCTGCCGGTAGTATGTGTGGAGTGTGGACATAAACATTCAATAAACTGCTAACTATAGTTATGGGATGCATTTTTGTTTTAAAACAATAAAACTCATTTGAATTCAGATTCAAAAGAAGCACAACTGGCTCGCACCATTGTCTATTCGGTGATTAATACCGATACCGTAATGTAGTACTACCGTATGTGACTACCGCAACGTCACGGTAAAGCATAATACATAGTTACGTATTAGTCACGCAGCCAGTGTGAACTTCTTATCTGGAAGCTCAAGATAATGATTAACTGTAGTTAAGCGGTCGGAAGTTGTTTATACAGCAGGCGGCTGCGGCAGACGGCTGCAGTTTTTGGGAAAGATTCTTGTGTTAGTAATCCTTTTGACTTGGAGTCCGGGTATGAATCAGTCCAACCTCTTTATAATAGTTGCGATGACACAAGAATTAATGAGAGTTTTATTAGGTCCACTAAAACAAGTTGTCTAGCGCTGTACAGTTGTCGTGAACCGGGATGCGTCGACGCAGGGTCAATAGCCTCGCGTCGTATCGTTTGCGAAGGGCAGCGGTACGATATAGATTTAAATGAGGAGCAGTTTGTTCAACGACACATTGTGCACTCCTGCAGTCCTGTGCTAGTGGGGCTACTTGTTCTAGGTTGTAGGGATGATCAAATAAATACCTGGGGAGTCCGGAGAGTGTCAGGCCAGAGATATGACGCTCTTTCTGGGCTGCCTATGAACAGCACTAGCAACTCTCGTGGATGCAGATTATAGCCATATAGCACACGCGTGTTACGAGTTACGAGGAGGATGGATTCATCTATCATGTGTGTTCATTGGTAACGGTGCAATGACACCCATATGGCAGTTTGTCATCGTTGCCGTTCTAGTCCTGTCCTCCACAGCATCTGATGTTTCAGAGTGCTAACAAAGTTGTTTGCTTGCAAACAACAATGCGCGGCAGTGCGGCGCAGTGAGCAATTATTCAGCCTTCACCTTCACATTGACGTCGGTGTTCCGGTGTGAGCGCGTTGTTTCGGGTGTCATCGCTCATCGCAGACTGTGCTGCTGTGTGGTGCAGCGTCCTTCGTCCATCCGGAAAACCCGCCTTTAATGCGGAGTACGTAATATCTTGTATGGCTTATCCCTGTTTTCCAAATTTAACCCCATGAAGCGGAAATCCAATTATAACGATAAACTTTTGAATGGGTTATGCCTTATTTTTTGTATTTCTAGGGAAGTCGTTTTTAAAGAGTTAAATAACCCGCTCATGGGATAAGGATTTCAGGATTACTCTTATAAAATAGGTATATGTATAATGTATGTTTGGGGAAAACATTTCTAGGGCCTGTATTTCTTCCCCGGACCAATCATGTCCCAGACATGTTCTATTGGATTCATGTCTAGCGATCGTGCTGGCCAGTCCATCTGGTGGGAAAGTGCGTTATTGTGCATAAATACAGAGTCTGATCCTATGAATGGGGCAAAAGGCAAAACATGGGGCTCTAGGATCTCTGTTATGTACCTGTGTGCAGTCAGAGAATCGCCATCGATGATGACCAGAGGAGTGCGTGCCGTCAAACTTATACCTCCCCACATCATAACACAACAGACTCTCCAACGTAACACGTTGTTTCGGAAAAAATTGCTCGATGGTAACGTTCTCCTCGATATCTCCACATCTCCCTTCCGTCGATGAAATTTACGCAAAACAGTTTTCATCAGAGAATCAAACTCGACTCTATTAATATTAATTGGACCAATTTTAGTGATTTGGAGCGAACGCTAATGTTGCTACTCGATGGCTTACCTCAAGTTTAGGCGCTTTTGCTGGCACGTATGCCTTCAATCAAGTTCATTTAACCTTCTCCTCACTGTTCGTTCCCTAACATGCTCGTTACGCACTTCTTCCAAAAGATTTCGCGTCTGAACAGCTGTTTGACAACGATTTCTCACAGTTTGCACCCTTATTTTGCTCGTCTACGGCACTGGTTGCACGATTTCTACCTTAGTCTCGCCTACGCACGTAAGATCCTGTTTCTCTGTGTCGTTGCAGTTTACGGTGGATCGCGGAAACTGATGCACCCAACGTTAGACTATCTGAACGGTAGGTGTGACCTTCCACAATCATTGTTACAGCCCTGACGACTTCGGTTGCTGGCAAATCACTCATTCTGTATGCAATACGATGTTAACTCTCCAAACAAAACAAACAAAATGAGCTAGGATGTTCTTATCAAAAACAGTCAGAAGTGTAAATTGTAAACAAACGCTTAAGAGGGTATAATTTATGTTAGAGGGTCGTAAACAGTCAAAAATTTCCTTAATTTTGTATGAAAAAGGGTCATTCAATCATTCAAATAATAGACTACACTTGAAGAAAAAGCCTCAAGTTAAAAAAAAATGCACCTTTTTGTGTTCCTCTAATTTTGGCGGTGTGTATTTGTGAACATAATTAAACTTCTAATATTGATAATGATTTTTATTTACTATAAGATAATAATTATGTTTGTTTTTTCGTATTTTATTCGTTGCCAATGTTGCCATACCCATCCGGTTGCGATAAAACTATCAACTTAAGTACCCATAGCTTGCACTTGCGCGAAGGTTACATACTATGCAACACCAAAAATATCACCGATATCAGTAAAGTCAGTAAACAGCAGAAAACCAATTTATGTTAAGATATCACGTCTCATCCAAAACATTAGTACCGGAAATCTTATTTTATTTATTTCCCACAACACTTGGTCGTCTCAATGCGATCATTTATTGTTAATACAGAAATGTTAAGAAGTAGGTACTCAGATTATGGGTTAATTAATTTTGCAAGGTCGGTAGAATTTGGTGAATTTTGATATAATAAAATTCGCATGTTCTACTAGGTTTTCATATCCGCGCAGAGGTTATCGGTGACAATGATCTTTTATTGGGCCGACGACACTGATAATACGTTATCGTTGAGTGTTGTAGTTGGGTTTAACACTGATGCGGCGACGTCACGAGCGCCTAGCCCCGCCCGCACTCGTCTGCGCCCCGCCCTCGTCACTGATAACAATAACTTCTATCGGTTCATGCTTGCCTAGTACTTTTTCAGGACTTACGCAGAGGAAAGTGGTTTTCTTCGTGACGTCACCTCATAATTTTCAGCACTTAGGCTACTAAAACTGAAAGTACAAGTTTAGATAACGACAATTGGTGATTGGGGCCAAATAAGATAAAAACAAAGCTTAGGCTGTCCGCACGATAGCCTATGATATCCACCAACCCATACTGGACCGCGTGGTGGAATATGGCCCTCTCTCGTCTCAGAGAGGAGGCCTGTCTCCCAGCACAGGGAACATCATAATGAGTGATTGTGGTGATGTCCGCGATAGCCTTATTGGTCCCACACGAAGTCCTATGTGCGATCTATATTACAGTAGTGAATACTTCCACCAATATTTTCAGCGGCGATATGTAATGACTGTATTGCTAATGTATTGCACGCTCGCGCGTGCCCGCGCTCCCCGCCCGTGCGCTTCACCGCTCGGCCGCCGAGGGCGACACGTAACAGCCTGGCCACGGGGATCGGCGGTGCGTACGGCGGTGCGGCAGGCGGGGCGACAATTCGCGCGACATCGTTTGCAGGCCACGGGGAGTCACGTTCGCCGCCGCGACCAGTAAGGAAGTCCGAGAGCGAAATGTTTTTAACAAAGTTATCTCGATATTGCTTAGAAAGTAATAGTTTTTTGGTTCAATTATAATATTTGGAAGAGATTGTGAAGTAGGTATTTAAGTTGAATAGGAATCGAGTTATAGATGGAGAATTCCACAAGAAGTACGAGAAAATCTAGAAATTTTATTTTAATTTCTTCCCACAATCATTTCACTATACGTTTATATTTATGCTGTGGGTGGCCAGACTTCCAAATAGGTGGCCTTGCTAGTATTTCAGCAATAAAAGTATCTGTGTTCATTATTCGCGGCGAAAACAACTAAACTCGTTTGATCGCTGCCCTAGTCGCCGCGACTGCCGCTTGACGCCGTGGCTCGCGCCGTACTGATTCATGTATTTGTTTCACTCGCCGGGCGCGCCGCCGGCCGCCCGTGCCATTCGCTTGGTACATTCCGCCGGTCGCCGCCCCGCGTGGCTTGATTAGTACATTTCTATGCGTTTGTTTCAGTCGCTAGACGCCTCGGCGGTCGCACCGCGCGTTTTTTCGCTATGGCGTATTTCCCGTGGCCAGGCCGTAACACTATGAATGAGCTAGGGTACACTCGTACAGCAAATGACTCGATGTCACAGCGCGCGCTGCCTCGGTATCGGTATTATTCACTAGACAGTTGTTCACTGAAACATTACCACATGCACAGTTTATTTTTTCTTTAAATACTCTTTTAAAAAGTTCAATACGTCTACTTGCATTCATGACTGATAAAAATCCATCTAGATTCTGAGACTAACGCATTATTTTTTACACGGACTTATGTCCTGTGATTAAATTAGCGGTCTGAGTTTTCGATTGGGTTTTTGCAAGAGGTTTTAAAATCTCTTACGATTGTTATTATTATTTTTATTGGTTTAGACATATTACCAGCTAATTAGCTGATGCGTATGCATCAAAAAGCTTGGAGATATTTTAATCTGTCTAATCTATTCTTGAAGCAGTTCAGTGTGGGAGCGATCACAACATTTTCTGGGAGTCTATTCCATGCTGTTACAACTCTGTTAGACGAGAAGTGCTTCAATGGCTTTTGCTTAGATGAATTTTCCCATAACTTCAGGGAATGCCCACGCAAATATTTGTTGATCTTAAAGGCTGGGCACTTCGTAGTGTTCTGAAAGTATTTTATACGTTTCAATGAGCCTACCCCTTTGTCTACGCTGTTCCAGTGTGATAAGGCCAAGGTCTTTGAGGCGCTGCCGCTGTTCGTAAGGTAGATTACGCATGGTGCGAACCAACTTGGTTGCCCTTCTTTATACATTATCAAGTAGTGTAATGTCTTTTTAAAATATGGTACCCAGATGACATAAGTATATTCCAAGAGAGGTCTTAGTTGGTCTTGTACAACTTAACAAATGTCTTCGGCGGCGGACCGCGGCGTAAGGCATTCGAATACAAACATAGCGGATGATGTAGAGTTTCGAAATTGCTCTTTTCACAACACTAGATATTATGTGTGCTTCCCATTTAGATCGTTGGACATAATAGAACCTAGGTCTTTCTGTGACTGAACAGCTGAGAGTATTTGGAGTCCGACATGATAAGTTTTTCGAGGATTCTTTTTACCTATCTGTAAAACGGTACATTTATCAACATTCAGGATCAACAACCAGTCTTGAGTCCATTTGTATATAGCGTTATGGTCACTTTGGATATCTTGCCAGTCTTGCCACTGGTCATGGGGATTCTCAAAGACTTTGTATAGGTAATCCGCGAATAACGAAAATGGCAGGCGAGGCGTGTTTTTCAAATCTGTAATTGTGTTACACAGGTACACTATGAATGGCTTGTAACCTTAAATGAACTGGTTAGCTTTGAACCCTCTATTACATATGTGAACTGTTAGTAAGCCCCTTTAAACCGAACAGTTAAGTATTGCATAAGGGGAACCCTTATTCTATGAAAGGGTTAGTAGTAAACCCAATCAAAAATTCTTCCTCGGAAGGGTTTTAAAGGTGTCAGTGGGTTAGTCGTTCAGAATAATAACTAGGCTAACTTATCATTATAAATGGGATTCCGGTTTTACATGCTCCGTATTTCCACAGGGTACCTAACAGAATCAGCGGGAAACTGTTTAGTACCTACAAGTTGCCTTCAGCCCCGTCGCAGTTTGCACGGTTTTAGCGATAAAGTGATACCTACTTACTTAAAAAAATAATGAAATTCACTACTCATTACTAACTATAAATTATTTAAACGAGGTATAAAAAACAAAAAACGTCATCATTTCGTAGTTTTTTCCAAGTTATAAACCCACCGTCAATAATGCAAGGCGTAATTAGATTTCTCACAGTTAATACATTTTTAATCTAAGAGATAATATTACAATAACAGTGGCAGTAGGTCAAGTGGTCTTTTGTTTATTATAAAACCAAGGCGTGTTGCCAAAAGGCAGGGCTGTGTGCGGCGGGGTGCAGCGTGGTCGGGCAGCCCGCTCGATGTAGGTCGCACCTGCAGTGCGCCGCGTCGCCCGACTCGCGACCTCTTTCCCGACCGGTGCAATGCATTGTATCAGCTTTTCCGGCCCTTTGGACAAGTTGCCGATTTGCTGCCACGACGGAAATAATACCTAGAAACAAATCGAGAAGTCTAAATATAGATTGTATTGATTTATTGGCCTCCAAAAATAATACTGTTAGTTCAATCGGTTTAATCGATTCCAAAATCCCACAGAGACCGGAGAGAACGTAAACTTTCCCTTTTTATAAGTAAACCCTCATCCGGTTCGCTTGAGATTGCAAATGTGGGTACTGGCCTTGCGGATTGTTGATGATATTTTATATTTGAGGGCAATCAGGTCAATAACGACTTAGTAAACAAGCTTTGATTTCATATTTGGCATGGTGAGTTAACACGCAAAATGTTGACCTTATCAGTATGATTTGATTGTTAGCATACGCATAATCAATCACAAAACTTGCTTGTTTCCAAAAGTCAGCGTAATATATTGTTTTAGACATAACTGTGATGTAGGTCTAGGTACATCCTAACATACACGTATAAGTGTGTAGGAGCACGAAGGTTGAATCAATTGCATGCGTATCAGAATGGTGCCGTTCCCTCCGTGTAACGCTATTTTAATAACGGGAAGCGTCGAGGGGACCTGTTGCTCCTCGCACAGTCGTATCTCTTGTGCAAATATACCAGCCATCAGCTATGAGTGCCGTCATGGCGTGTCACGCCGAACAAAAACCTGACCCAAAGAGGAAGTAAGACATTGAAAGCTGGTATAATGTTTTATGGAGGGAAATGGTTCACTGCGGCAATTGCTTGGGAACTCGGCCCTCTGGATATATTTATTAAAATATAGCTCGACTTGCAACTAGCAAGCTTGTTGTTCCTTTAATATCTGCACATAGAACTTATATTGTTTTCGGTAAAACATTAAGCAGCAAAAGACCTAATTGGTAATCAATAGCATAGCTATTGCTATCTAATACGTAATCAATAAATAATTGACTTAAGAGGCCGTTTATACGTGCCGCCGATTTACGTGATTTTATAAATGCGATTTTACAGATTAAATACTGTTTCTATTAGTTTTAATGCACCACATGAAATAATAACATTTCAAATACGATCTAAAGAACAAAAGAGAAAAGAGCTTCGTTTTTATTTTGATTATTTGACTAGCTTCGTGGATGTCGGTTATCGCGTAAAAAAGTAGCCAGATCTCCATATCCCAGGCTATATCTCTGCCAAATTTCATAACGATCGGTTCAGCGGTTTGGGCATGAAAGCGTAACAGACAGACAGTTACTTTCGAATGTATAATATTAGTAGGGATTTTGATTTATCTACCTCAAACTGACTGAGATTCAGACTTTTTTTGAGAATTTAGCTGTAAGAGTTTATAACATCACATTTTTACGTATCGTTTTAATGTCTTACATGGTATGAAAAAATTACAATGTAGATATTCAGGTGAAAGTCATATATCACAGTATACGAATAACTTCTAAACAAAAAAAAAAAAAATATCTACCTTCAATTCAAGATTAACCCATTTTCCGAAAAAAAAGTGCAAAAGTTTAAAAAGATGTTGCCGTAAATAATCTTTCAAGACAACCTTAATCTCACATCATAAATTTCGACAAAAATTAAATAGTGCGCCTATTCATTTGAAACGATCTTTCATAATGTAAATGCAGTATATTAACTGTAAAAGTACGTCTTTAAAATCAAGGAAATAAGCGAAATCGACAAAATTTCGAATACGGTGTCTTAAGAGGAATCTAGTCGCGGGCTCGAAATCACCAGGCATCGTGTCCGACAGAGGTAAGTAGTATCATTGATGAGCAGTTAGACGACAGTCTACACGCACAACGTTATTGAGTGAGATGCAGAATGATCATCATCACCATTTCAGTCGAAAGACGCCCACTGCTGCACATAGGCCTCCCCCAGGCTCCTCCACTTTGACCGGTCTTGTGCTTCCCACATCCAGCGGATTCCTGCGGCCTTCATAAGGTCATCGGTCCACCTTGTGGGTGGCCTTCCCCACTCTACGTCTTCCGGTACGCGGTCGCCACTCCAGAACCTTTCGGCCCCTTCGGCCATCTGTTCTGCGAGCAATATGCCCTGCCCACTGCCACTTAAGTTTTGCTGATTATACGAAAATATATTATAGGAGAATGTTCTATAGCTATAGAACAGGGAACCACGTCTACTAATGTACAAACGTTACCATGGTCGCTCCCTTGTGAATTAATGACGTTTTTCTATACAAAATCCGTCAGCACAAACCCAGTGTTGTAAGCTGTTGAGAGAGGTATCATGAGACCATTACTTTACGTTTATAAAGGGAATGAATAAATATTGAAAAATATTGATTCAAACTCAAACTCAAAGCATTTATTTCAAATAAACCAATTACAGGCACTTTTGAATTGTCAAGGTCGGTGAGTTAGAAAGATGAAGCTAGTTGATCTTTTCGATAGTTGAGTTTTGTCGGTACCGACTTGGTTTTGGAGATTTTACACTTTTATTACTTAAATACGCCGAAAGTTAGGTTAAATTAGCGAGAAAAACGATTTTTTGTTGGCTCATAAGTTTTTAATGACTCTTTGTTTTAGTATTCCCTTTCCGCACAGACAATATTAATAACTAGCTCCGCCCGCGGCTTCGCCCGCGTGGAAGTCAGAAATGATCCCGCGGGAACGTACCACCGGGATAAAAGTACCCTATGTGTTTATCTAGGTTATAATCTATCGGTGTGACAAAACTTTCATCCAAATCCCTTGAGTCATTTTTGCGTGATTGAGTGACAAACATCCAAACATCTTCACAAACTTTCATATTTATAATATTAATAGAATAAATATTTCTCTTCTGACGTCAACAATATAAAGTGATGGGATCACTATCCTTCACATAAGACCATCTCAGTAAGTTTCAGGTTTATAATAATATGGCTCAGGTATATGTGTACATAATATTTACTTCTCCACAGAAACTCTTCAAATTTTGTTTCTTTTACATTATTTGACTTATAGATTATTTATACCAATTTTCGAGTTAATCAAAACACACAGTAAAATCATCCGTTGTTATTTTTTTTTCCAGATTTTCGAAAAACCTTGATACACGTTATTCTTTGTTTGGTTTTATGTAAAATACTGATTTTCGAGTTAATCAGACCGCGCGTTAAAATTCTTCTATACAAACTTCGACAACCCCAAATCCCCCTTTAGGGGGTAGTTCAGTTAAACAATAAATAACCAACTTTATAATTTACTTAGACAAGTATTTGTGCCAAGTTTAAAGTTTATTAACTCACGGAATAAGATTTTTCATACAAACAAAATACCCCCTTTTCACCCCCTTAAAGAACGAATTTCCAAAAACCCCTTCTTAGTGTTCCCCTACATTATAAAAGGAAGCAGTGTACAAAATTTCACGTTCCTAGTCCTAGTACTCGGCTGTGCGTTGATATGTCAGTCAGTGAGTTTCTCCTTTTATGTATCTAGATAGATAGAAGATGAGAACAACCATACCACATTTTTTTTTAAATGTATATTGTCGAACAGTGGAGTAATACACTCCCCAAGTTTGTAAGGATAAAATGTCGACTAGATTCACCTTAAGTCAATTACCTATTTATTGATTACATATTAGACTCGACAATGTCTAACTTACGACGACTCGTCAATTAACTTAAGAAAATTACTTGCATTTAGCACAAGCACTAGCACGTCAAGGTCATGGCCATTACATATATATATTAAATACATTCCGTAGCCATCACAGATATCGCACAAACCAGTTGTTATTAGAGGAAACTTTATTTTGGAGGCCTTAATTTTGACTGGCAAGCGTTCCCTCCACATTGCGTTTTATAAACCAAGCAGAACACCGAAATTATCAACTAGGTGAATAAAGTGAAGCCTGATGCTGATTTTTGCAGCTCCGCACATCGTTTCGATTTCGCAACTAATGACATTATGTTTGCAGGCAGAAGTGATCACTGTAACACACGGGTGCATTTACCCGTGACGTAGCATCCTCCAATCAACTAGGAGAGCGCGAGAGTGGTGGCGGCGGCGCCCGCGCCTCGCATCTGGGTCGCCTCGCCTCTCGCATACTTGCTAGGGCTTTCGAATACCGGGTTTTTTCAATAACGGTATCAATACCGGTATTGGAAAAGTCAATACCTGATCCCGGTATTAATACCGGTAATCCGGTAATGAACGCAAGTCCAACTAGGAAATTAATAAATACCGGTATTGAAAAAGTCAATATAGTGATCCCGGTATTAATACCGGTAATCCGGTATTGAACGCAAGTTCAATTAGGAAATTAATAAAACCAATAAATACGTGTTTTTTTTTGTTTCAAATGTCTGAATTGTTCTTATTTATTAAAAATAATAAAATCGTTTTATACATTGGGTTGATTATTTAGGTAGGACTAGTAATTAAGAACATTATGAAACTTAAACTTAATCTAGTCTTTCCGCAGGAAGGCATTTCACATAGACTTTGTACAAGATCAAAAAATATAAATTCCTTATTATTATCTAAATGTCATCATGTCTCATGTAAAAAACAAACAAGGTATCATTATACAGGGTAAGTTTTTATCCAGTGCGCAAATTGTAACCATGAATTCAGCATATCATTTAAGAACCCCTAGCGCAGAAATTTTTCGCCGGTTGTACAAAAAAAATCAGCTGTTTCATAGAAAAGTGCAATACCTACGCGGTCAAAATGTATGGAACAGCTGATTTGTTTTGTGTATCCGGCGAAAAATTTCTGCGCTAGGGGGTCTAGACTGATATGCTGAATTCATGGTTCCAATTTGCGCACTGGATAAAAACTTTTCCTGTACATGTAGAAATGTAAGTAAGTAAAGTATAGCTTAACTGGCTAGCAATAAATTGAAATTATCCCATATGCCAGTAGTAGTACGTTTATTTAAAAACTTTTTGTAAGTTTTTGAATTCGATCTCTCTGGAGTCGACATGTTGTTCGCCAAGAACGCTTTGGGTAAGACACGAAGAAGCAGCAACGATGGTAATCTAATTAAACTAGCAAAAATACGCGCTAGTAGATCACAACTTCACAGTCACAAGTTAACACTACACAATAACGAAGTCTATAAACGCGTTATCCCGTCGCCTTTGCGAAACTGACTGACAATAACAAAAACGACATAAGTACAGCTCGATTTCGGACATTGTCTCAGGCGGGGCGCGGGAGGGCGAGATAACAGCGGGACGCTTGTGTTGGTGAAAACAAGTGTAAGGATAAGATCACATTTTCACCTCTAATGTTTGTAATACCGTAATCACGGTATTGGGGCGTTAATACCGGTATTGTAAAAGGCCAAAATAAAATTCATGATCACGGTATTACGGGATCCCGGAATACCGGTATTAAAAGCCCTAAGACTAGCACAACTCTCATGGATATACGAGAACTATCCCTGATAAATTATTGCAGAGAGCACACACCAATTTTGTTAATAATAATGATCAATAATAAAAGTATTTATTTCATAAAACAAAAATACATTGCACTGTATGACTGTTTACATTGTAGATTATACATTTGAGCACAATTTACAGTACCCGGCGATCAATATTGCACATCGACCTTTGGAAAGAGACAATCGGCTAATTTCGGCTTCGTAGAGCGTTATCTCTGTCTATGTGACGTTTTGTCAGTCTTTGTTCAAGTGCGATAGAGTGCGGTCGCGTCCAGTTCAAAATATATATTCAGAGTTGTTAACACCCCCAAATTTAAATAATTTTAAGTTGTACTATGGCATCTCTTTTTTATTTTATTTTACCCCAACCTAAAGCTATCACTTAATAGAAAAATTGGTGTATTTTATACAAAGAATAAAAAGAATTATCAAAAGAAGCAAATCATAATTGTTTTAACAGCTCCTAATAGATACCGGACTGTTTGTATTTCGTGCGACAGAGATAACGCTCTACGAAGCCGAAATTAGCCGATTGTTTCTTTCCAAAGGTCGATGTGCAATATTTATCGCCGGGTACTGTAAATAGACTCTATCCCTAGGTGTAGCCTGTATCTTAAGAAACAGGGTTCAGCCATATGGGTACAGAATTGATATTTTGTAACAAGTCGATGTTACATGAGCTAAGTTATTTTTATGAAATAGGTGTTACTTACATAGTGTGTTGTGTATGTGCGTGTAGGTGTGAGTGCGTGTGCATGTGTGTGTCTGTGCGTGCATGTGTCTGTATATGTGCGTGGAGTTTGCGATTGTATTTTTACGAGATGTTAGAAGGTTTTCCGTTGTGAGGTAGTCCTGTTGTAGTAGCCATTGAGTGATTTTGTGTTTTAGTGTGTGTATGTTTAAATCAAGTATGTTTAGTATTTTGTGACCTATGACGTAATACTAGAGTTTGGCAAATACAGTTTTATTACACCTGATGGGACATTTGTGCATTTTTTTGGGTTGGAACTGGGCATGGCCCTATGAGTTCTGAGCACAGGCTGCAAGATGAAAAGCTGTCTAACAGTTAATAAATTTATTCTCTCTATCTATATGTATTATTATAAAGAGGTAAAGTTTGTTTGTGAGTTTGTGAGGTTGTAGGGGGTAATCTCTGGATCTACTGAACCGATTTTGAAAATTATTTTACCAATAGAAAGCCACGTTATTTTTGAGTGTCATAGGCTATCTATAGTATAACTCGAAAAATTACACGACAGTTTCGTGGTACTTGGATTTGCAAAGTACGTCGGAGAAAAAATGGTCGAAAGAAAACGTTTCTTACGAACGCTGCCTCAACGATGAGAGATATACATATATGATTGAGTTCTAGAGAAAAGTTGTAGAGCTTGATAATGCATGTTACAAAGAAGTCAGCGACAGCATATGTCTAACTTTTTTTTGTAAAATAACTTAAATCGTTTGGTCATGTTTATTAGTCAACATTATCAACAATTAGGAATTCTTATCAAAAAAAGTAAACAAAAGATTTTTCCCTTTTACTGCTTAAAATTTGGACGACTGATTAAAGAGATAATACGACATACATACCTACCTACTTGATTGAAAATTAAAATTACTTAACACTGGCTAAATGCACAAACCGAGCAAAGCCAAAACAACAAAAAAAAACCTAGATTTAAATAAGAGATAGCAATAAAGATTAATCAGTGAAGATTCAGATCATGCAACGGAGTGAGGTGTGTAGCAGTCACGTCACGTCACCGCAGCTGACGGCGCATCGTTTTCAGTTGAACATCTCGCGTCATACCGCGTCACACATGTGTAAGCAGCACTCAGTCTAGTTAACATACAATGAATTTACATTTTTATTTAATTAACATTCTTTGCCATTACAAAACGATTAACGTCACGGATGTTTACAAGAAAGTAAAAGGGGATAGGACCTTAATGGCATAGCCACTCGTCGCCATTTTGATTGTGGCGCACTAGGTAACTGGAAACTGGATTATTATTATGCTGCTTTGATAGCTTTGTATTTCATAATGATAAGAACTGACCTAACTCGTGACAAAGAAATACTGCGAGCGATATCTACGAAGTTCCAATACCTTTCGAATGACTGTGCCCGACGGTTGACTGTTCTCTCTTTTTGTCCTGCTATCATTCAACACATGCGAATTTGCATCTTATTCTTTAAAAAGTAAGGTCCTTTTGAGAGTACGTCTAAACATTGAGCATGAGTCACTGAGTGGAAGAGACGATCTCGGGCCGTACGTAACTGTAATGTTGTTTTAGCCGTAACTGTAACCCAATGAGCCAGATAGTACACGAAACAGATGCTCCGGTGACCGCTTTGATGTTCGCTAGATAACTACATTTAACAACGCTCAGACAAACTGCTATGTGAACGCGCCAAACCGTTGAAACACGAAAAAAAAAAGCCGTCATTATAAACGTTACATAATTTTTGTGTGACTAACTTCTGCCCTCGACATAACAGCCGCATTTGTAACTACTATAAACTACGTATAGTTTTGGTTTCAGCAGACAAAATATGAAGAATGTCAGGACGAGTGACGCGGGAGCGAACGACAAATACCTAGGTACTGTGTGTCGTAATTTCCTATTGTTTGCAAAGTTTTTCGTTTTTACCTGAATGTGCGACGCAAAGGATGTTTATCAGCGTACAGTGCAATAGGTATATGGCCCGATATCAGGCACGAAGTTACAAAAAAGTCATAGTCAGTCAAGTCAAAGTTATTGTAAAGCGGTAGTAACTTTACAAAAACCTATTAGAGTTTATGGGGGGAACACGAAAAGTCCACGTTAGTCACTTATTTTCACCTTCACTACACTTACCACACCGTTACTCACACGTAACTAAATTGAATAATTCACTACCAAAATTATACAATTTGATTCGCTATTTTACGAAACTGAAAATTCGTGCGACATGTTCCATAGCGATCCCGACAAAAAAAACCTAAATCTACGTTCTTCTTCCGTATCGTTGGTACAGAAGCCAGCACATCGAGCTATCCCAAACTATCAAATTTTCTCAATTGAACCCCCTCATTGTTTTGTTATAAAGTTGAAAATCGAATCAAAATAAGAGTAGCTTGATGTGCTGGCCTCTGTACTTTTTGTCAATTTTATTTAATCACTAGCAGCGCTCCGCGGTGTCACCCGCGTAGTTCCCGTTCCCGTGGGAATACGGGGATAAAACATAGCCTATCTCACCCGGGGATAGTGTAACTTCCCAAAAGTGAAATAATTTTTCAAATCGGTTTAGTAGTTTCGGAGCCTATTCAATGCAAACAAACAAACAATCAAATGTTAATAATATTAGTAGATTTTCTCTTTTCAAGCTCGGAAAGTGTGAAGGCCTTTTTCATAACAAGAGAGAAACTCAGACCTTAATCCTAAATACAGATTTCGATATTTTCTCATTTTCGCTCTTGTACATTCATTCGCACCGAATTTGTTCTGGAACTTCTGGACTAAGTTATTTTGGCGAACTTGACACATTAGCTGCCTGCGAATTTGAATTTAGCTGACCAATCGAAGTGAAACGTTTAATTAGGACTGTTATTGCTGTAAAGTGCTTCACCAACTTAATTAAGCACACCATCACCAGTTAGTTCCTCGGCCATCTCCAGTACTGGATTTAGGTTTGATGGCGCCCTAAGCCCAAGACGATATGGCGGCCTTTTTCTTTTGTAACAGTATACAAGAAAAGTTTTTGTTCAGTGCGCAAACTTGAACCATGAATTCAGCGTAGAAATTTTTCGTCTGTTCTACAAACAAAATCAGCTGTTCCATACATTTTTACCGCGTAGGTATTGCATTTTTCTATGGAACAGCTGTTTCTTTTTGTAGAACAGACGAAAAATGTCTGTGCTTGGGGGTCTACAATGATATGCTGAACTCATGGTTACAGTTTGCGCACGGGATAAAAACTTATCCTGTATAATATGTGTATAAAATAATGAAAATTATAATACAAATAAATCTAATTCAGGTATAAATTAAACACTTATTTCTTAACATAACAATTGAAATATAAATTATTTTTATCTCAATAATCATATAATAGTTTTTTTTGACAACACTAGGTTCAGTTTCCGCGGTACATTATCTTGATTCTTGATGATAAATGATAACTGTAATATTGCTGACGGTACGCGTAATATTTTTATACATTTATTTTGGTGCGTGTTCGTATTTTACTTTGTTCTACATGTAGTTTCCAATTCATGTGATTTCGGATAAATAACTTTAAGGCAACAAAAAAAAAAAAAACTTTAAAAATCTTTTTGTTAGATATTTCGGATTTTAGTACTTTCGTGATTAATGAATTAAAAAAATCTACCCTTGAAATGGTACTACTTAGGTTTAGATTGTAAGAGCGCAAGAAAATAAACTTTAAAATTTGGTTTTAGTTTACAGAAAACCCAATAGATTTTTAATTTTAGTCGTCTTAAAAATGTTGGCGTCCCTCAATATTTGCTGTCCTAGGCCCGGGCCTCACGGGTCTGAGCCTAAATCAGCTACTGGCCGTCTCATCGGAATATTTTCCGCTCGCGTTGATCTGCTGATAATCCCCATCCCATTTATTAACCCTTCCGCTATCGGGAGCGTTATCGAATCTCGTCCCCTCTCCGACATTCCGCCAACCCACGCTTTGCCAAATAAATTGCAACAGCCTCACGGTATCGATGGCGGCTGACGACGATATTTCACTTAGAACCGAGCGACGCGGCGACCTGAGGCTGTCGGGACCGAAATCCGGTCGTGGAGATAATTGTTCCATTGCTGAATGTGAATTGGTAACCTAACCGAATATTGCTATTAAAATGTAATCAACGTTTTGCCCCTCGGCACGTTTGTAAAATAAATAGGTCTACGACTGGTGTAGCGGACGGTGGGGCCCGACCAGCACGCACTCGCCTTTCTCTCACTGTTTTTGACGCGTGATCCCTACTTACTGAAACTAGTGGTTCTGCTGGCGACACACGGCACCACGCACCCCTGATTGCGTTGAGTAGGTACGTACTGTGAGGGCTCTGACAAGCCCTCTGAGTAAATAGGTTGAAGTAAGATAAAATGAAACGCTTATGGGCGTTAAAATGTGAGACTTCACGTTTATTTCAAGAGTCAGAGGTTTACAAGTCCGCGCCTGTCAATAGAATGAAAGCTCTCAGAACAAAACCTGTGTACAAATTATTTGACGTTCTTATTTTTGAACCTCCTGACTGTTCGAACATAGACACAGCCCAATTATTGGCTGCCAGTTACGTAAGGTTGCCGTCGGTGAGCGAACAAGCTTTACAGTACTGCTACCCACAAGGACCTCGGGAAAACGGAGACTTCTTCAGAGATGAGGCAGAAATAAAACTCTTCTTGAATAATTCTTCTAGCTAGACCCGTCTTGGGTTTTTCCCTCCCTCTCCCGTGGGAGGGGGTGGGAGTGCTCTTCTTGCTGCGAATCTCCGTAGGGCTATAATCATGCTGTCGGTTGAGAGTGAAGTAGTGAGCTCAATGTGCACTGCTCTAGTTGTTAAGCATGTGAACAAAGCTCCTCATCGCTTCTCGTGACGTCTTGCTACGGTGATTGTCATAGGGCCGAAGTAGTCGATGCCAGTGCACGTAAAAGGTGGGTTACTGTGCATCAGCCTTTCCGCAGGTAAGTTGCCTGTTGGTAGTTCTTGCGGCCTTGCCTTCCTTGTCTTGCACCACTGACATACTAATACTGAACTGCCATGATCGCCGAACACAGTCCCAGTATCCAAAAGCGTTGTCTCACTTCATTCATAACTGTTGCATGATTCCCATGAAGAATTCCACTGACGTTTCAAACGTCAGTGGAATTCTTCTAAAATGAGTCGCGTTGTCTTATCTTTACTGTCGAGTACGACGATTGTCATGGAAATCATGTCACTTGGTTTAAATAGATTCATTTTATTTAAGTATGTAGATTATTTTACTTATTGTCAATGAGAGAACGTTGTAGGCCTTACAGACTGTCGATTTGTAGATGATTTTCTATTCTTTATTTTCATTCGTCTAAGTACCTGGTACTTATTGGCAGGCCTGCACTGTCCTCCCATAGGTACCTATTATCACTGTAATTTGAGAACATTGTAAAAGCCAACTATGTTAGGGTTCCGTACTTCAAAAGCTAAAAAAAGGAACCCTTATGAGATCACTTCGGATACACACCCTTATCAGATTCACACATTCTTCACATGACCTGACCAATATTATGTCTGGACTTAAAAAGAGACTGTGACCTCTGAGGTTGTTTCGGCCTTCTCAGAGTAGTCAGATAGGAAACGCCGACCTCATCTAGTTTAAAAAAATTTGATTGACGTGTAAAAGTGTTTCTACAAACCTACTTACAGAAATAAAATCATTTATCATTTATCTCTCTCTTATCAGTCTGTCTGTCCGTCTGACTGTCTGTCTGTCCGTCCGTGTGTCACCACCGATTTTCTCAGGAACGGGTGGACCTAGCAAGTTGAAATTTAAGTATACAAAATACTGAGATCTATAGTCCCTATTAGTTTTATAAAAAATCGAAATCCTGAGTCAACACGATAAAAAGATAAGGGAAAATTTAGATTTTCGCGAAACTTGTAATTTTTTTAAACCAAAATTGACAATTCTAAGTCAACCGGAAGTACCCTATTGGTTTTGGGTCGAAAACCTATATGTTAGTTCCCATTGACCTAGAATCACGAAATTTGACAAAAAACAAGGTTTTACAGCACAAATAAACGAAAAACTATGCCCATGTCTTTTTTATTATGGTATAATGGGTAGGTACGGAACCCCTCGGCGCACGAGTTCGACTCGTTTAAAGAGTAACCGTGGTGTTTCTTGCTGGCCTCCATAGGAAGCGAAAAATTGGAACCGTGCACCTAGCTTCTGACGTTTTATAAGTGCCCATGCAGGTTTATGTGAAATTAAATATTTTGATTTTGACTCACACTTTGCTGGGCTCACGTTTTACCACTACAGTATTTTGATCTACGAGTAGTATTTTAATATTGCAATGTGGTGTCCTAGAATCTACGTAGGCAGTTATTACTCAGGCAAACGTATCGTTTAGCAGATTTTCACTATGTGAAGCTGTGTTGTAGCCATTTTGATGACCATATCAAAGATGCTGAAGCTGATGATTTCATTTTAAACTAAGAAAAGGAATACAAAATGTTCTGATTCAGAACGTTATTTTATCATATCGCTTTGAAAAAATCATGACCGGAATAAATCAGCATGTGTGACGTATTATAATACGTCACACATGCTGATTTATTCCGGTTTTGATTTCTTCGGTTAGTATGAAATTCTGATCGTTGTGGTTTTGCAAACTAATCATGTGAGCTAGAAGCACGACCTGCCGAATGTTCACTAGTTTATCTTCACCTGTGTAAGTAATTGAAACGTTATATACCTACATACACATTGCATGATATCATTGATCTTGGTATTCACCCTTCCTTCAGTAATATTTTACCCAGTGCCCAAAATACGCTCCACACGCGCAAGTAACTGGTCCCAAGTTCGCGAGCCACTGGCTCGTGCTCGTCTCGAGGGTCAAATTACCCTTTCTACTTTGTTCGCACATCATTAAGTTTTTCTGCCACCTTTATCCTAACACGGCTGTAAATATAGCCTCTACCAAGTTATTCATATACTAAATACAGCAGCGCTTCGCAGTTTCACCCGCGTAGTTCCCGTGGCCGTGGGAATACAGGGATCAAATATAGCCTATGTCACCCGGGGATAGTGTAGCTTCCCAGCAATGAAATAATTTTTCAAATCGGTTCTTTCGTTTCCGAGCCTATTACTATTGTTGTTATTACTGTATACAAACAAACAAACAATCAAATCTTTCCTCTTTATAATATTAGTATAGATAAGTAAGCTTTTCAAACAATTTTGAAGTTATTCTAAAACCGATTATGTTGCGGTTACATTTAGTTGTTTACTTTGCGCTAATTTCAGTACCTAAAAACTGTAGTTCTGTGTGCATGAACTTACAGGGCCCTTAATACTTGATGTTGGTTTAAAGGGCAACTAAACATTTTAGTTCTTTGTTCTGTGCTTAAGGGAACGTCAATATCTGTTGTCATCGGTTTCTTTATTATTCTTCTGGGTTCGACATATTTCTCTCACAGTGACTCATTATTAAACTTCCAACAGATATAATGTGCAAAGAAATATTTTTTGATGTTATCTTCATTTGTTTCCAGGTAAGAAAACGTGGTGAAGCGTTCTCAAAACAGTTTATGTAAAAAGTCAAAGCAGTAAGTAATGTGAAACGTCTGTACGAACATAATCAATGAACTTACCCACCGGGTTCAGTTTCGTTGAGGAAGTGATATGAAGTTTCGAAATACGTTATTTCGACGCACGCTATTTAGATAAAAAATACTAGTGGTACGCCAGTTCAAAAGCACATTGAGTCGAAAACCGCTATATCGAATGAAGTTGTCGCGAACACGCTGATTCGAAAAACTATTTGAATCGTAAGCTAGTATGAAAGTCTTGGTATCAAAATCCACTGTTGCGAATAGCATATTCCAGTCTGAATTTGTCTGTGGATCGAACTCGCGACCCCGGTAAAGTCCTATCTTTGTATTGGGTTTGGGAAACAAAAGCAATGAGAAGTAACTTAATTTTTTTATTTCCTTTAGTATATTAACAAATAAATCCAAAAACTAGCGGACCAGAAACTAGGTGGAAACACGGGCAACCCTTGATACCGGCAACCGCTGATAATAATTTACGTCTTCCGCGAACTCTAAACATTGTGGAAGCATGTCACCGGCGAAGGCGATGGAATTGTTTAATGGGCAATGGAAGACTTGGGTTGTATCTACGGTTCTATTCAAAAGCTCATTAACGAACAGAATACCCATAAAATTGAGAGAATTTTGGCTAATTTCAAACAGAAAGTGTAAATTCAAAAGTGCTCAATGTGTTTTTCTTTTTTACAAAAGAAAAACACAATGAGCACTTTTCAATTTATAAGAGCAGTAACATTAAATACTAATGTGTATTGACTTGAATATACCATTTTGTCATCAATATGACAGTCTTGTTACTTTTGATAATGAGTACCATGCACTTACAATTTTGTTTTGTTGATTTATTTGTTGATTAACATACTTACTAAAGGAAATTAAAAATTTAAGTTCTCATTGCTTTTGTTTCCGCAGCCAAATTCAGATTGGAATAATGCCATTCGCAACAGTGGATTTCAATACCAAGACTTTCGTACTAGCTTACGATTTAAATAGTTTTTCAAATGAGCGTGTTCGCGACAACGTCATTCGATATAGCGGTTTTCGCCTCAATGTGCTTTCGAACTGGCGTACCACGAGTATATTTTTTCGAAATAGCGTGCGTCGAAATAACGTCTTTCGAAATTTCATATCACTCCCGTTTCGTTGTCCATTAACATAATGTTCCAGTCCGTAGCCTCTAGTTCTACTTAGCCAAAACCTAGCACTGTGACAAAGAGACTCACATGACAAAGGTTTCCATAAGCAATAAATAATTTCCCAACAATGATGATTGGTGGATGGTGATGTTTTCAAAATAAATTAGCTTTCATGGTTTTTCTGTAATTCGTACTCCTACTATCCTACTAATATTATAAATGTGAAAGTTTGTATGTTTAGATGTTTGTTACTCAATCACGCAAAAACGGCTGAAAGGGTTTGGGTGAAATTTGGCACACAGATAGCTTGTAACCTGGATTAACATATAGGATACTTTTTTATCGCGGAAGAACGTTCCCGTGGGATAATTTTCCATCTTCACAATGACAATGCCGCTGGCAAAAGCTAGTAATCTGTATTTTTCTACTTAGTTAATACGTGGAGCAAAAACTTTGTAAGTTCCCTTTCACCGGCTTCATAAGATTCATAACTCATTTGTTGGCCTTAGTATAATGTTTTATAACAAGCTTCCATCTTTGCTAGATTTGAATTTTAATGCGTTTAAAGCTGAAGTAAAATCCACCCCTTGTTTAAAGGCATTCTATTCTATTTGGTCGCTCTGATTAACTCAAGACAGTGTAATGTTCTTTCACCAGAATTAGCTTACTTACTGACAGGTTATATGATTACCTATGTTAGCTAATATACATAATAGTTTATTTTATTTGACTGTATATTTAAGCTTATTTTCATTTATTGTTGATTTAATCTACTCATTACAATGTTTTTTTAATGAGTTGTATTGCAATATGTAGTTAGCTAGCGACCTTGACAATTTATAATATTCTTGCCAGTGCAATCGGCAGCAAGTTATCATGCTCCCTTAGATGTCACTGCTTCTGTATGTTATTGCATTACACTTATTGGATCATTCCACAAATATTTTTTTCGCATACACTTGCAGCCTTGGCCGAAATAAGCATCGGAACTTTAATTTTCTACTATTGCTGTCTCTTTCATTCTCTATTGCTCTTTCTCGTTAAGACCCTTTCTACTGGCGCGCTTATGAATCAAATAAAAAGACGGAGCTCCTGCTGGAGCGTGTCATTAGACATTCAACCCTTGAAGAGTCAACTTACCTGGAAATTTTAACGTGAAGAAAACTACCTACTTAATCACGGCTGGATTTGGTACTTACCTGGACATTTACGTTTTTCTACGAAAAGGGGAACTCAAGGACTACAAACGATTGCATCAAAAAAATTTGGACTTAATTTTTCTTGAAATTTCGCAATATTCTGAAAAAATATTGAAGTTTGCAAGATGTCTCACTGTGAACTTAAATCGTCGATGGACCGAAGCACACAGGGTGCAGAAACATTCATGAAAAAGCATATGAGCTGGTTAGAAACGAAAGAGTTAAGTGGCCTGAATGTGAATCTGTGAAGGTCTCCCTATTTTTTTAAGATACCGAAAATTTGGATCATCGTTCCACAGAAGAAGAAGCAGCTGTCTCTGCTACCCTTTGTGTTCTACTTCGAAGGCGACTAGTGACATGGGCACTTCTACAGAAATCGTATCAAGGCAGCTATTTGAAGACTCGGGAAACAAGCAGAAGAAAAGGCGATCGGGTACATTACTCGACTATCCGGAAGAGGAATTGACTTTTGCTTTTATCACAAAGTCTACTGGGAAAGAAGTTCTTGTTCGCATCATCGACCATCTTATGAAGAAACCTGAAAAGATTGAAGATGTCATCATCAATCATTTTTATTTATGAAAAAGAAGGAGACTATGCAGGCAGATCAAGTGTTGGCCCTTACTACTTCATTGGATCTGTAAAGTGGAAGTACCTCACTTTAAGTTCTGCATTGTCACAACTGTTGAGGCTTCCGTCTTACCACAAGTTGTTAGAGGCTAAGAAAAGGTGTTATCCAGATGCCAGAGATATTACATTATCAGAAGATGGAGCGAATGATGAATGAGCGATGACTGTGTACCGAATGCTTCAGAAATGTGCCTTTTGTCTGTCAGAGCGGGCTCAGCAAGGGATGGGAGATCCTGCTCGTGGTAGGCTGCGTATAGTCAAATAAAAAATGATAGCCCAATTTATATCATGCCTATTTATTTATACAGGCTACAGGAAACAGGCCTGGGCCCGATGAGCACCTTCTGGCATTTTGTGTTGCACTATAACTATAATAAAAGTAGTTGGTGCATATTACTTACGCAATTTACTATGGTCTATAAAAAGAGTGCATTCATTTCGCATTATTGTTCCCTGGAAGCAGGACTCCGAGGCTAACTAGGGACACGCGACTGTCTAGCTCGCAGTGGATATAATAACGGACTACTCAGAACCATTCTGACGAATACAAGAATAGCCACTGTAACAGCCTGCAATTGTGTTTTATACGAATGTATACGAATACGAATGGATATCCCAATGTGTAGCAAGCAAACTCCGCGTGGCGGCGCTCCAGCTATCGATCGGCTGCACCGGCTCACAAAGGGCCTGCCCGGCGATGGCGACACCTTGCCCCGCACCCCGCGCAACACGCCCGCGCCTCCCGCGCGCCCCCGCCTTCAGGGATGTCCTTATTGTTGCCCGAGTTGCTTGTTGCACTGTCTTGTTGAAGGAGCCCATCTACAGCAGGCTTAGCACGAGCACCGACTTGTCGACGGAAGAATAGACAACACTATTAAATAAATTATGTACAATAGGATAAGATACCTATGTTTTTCCATTCATTATCACAGTTATGCGTTCTAAACGAATCATGATTTTGTAGATAATCGTATATACTTTGTGGCCGTCGAGTAGAAAGTTTTGTTGTCAGTGTGATTTTGACAGTTTGGGAAGAAATACTCTTCTGAAATAGTCTACATATAAAAGGACCTAGAGAAATATCGTAAGAAACGAAAGACTAAATGACAGATTGTAGAAGGATATCTACGGTGCGATAACAAAAATGTAGGAACGAAATATCACTTTGTATTGAAAAAACACTGTCTATTCTTCGTAGAAATACAAAGCGTCATGCTAAGCCCGCTGGATGTACAACAGAAGCATATCTGTCTTTATTCTTATACATTCCCTTGAACTCCTTGAAAACGTGCAAATATCTAAAGACCAGAAATGATACAATTTATATTTATGGATCTAGTTTATAGCTAGGGTTGATATGATAGCCATAGAAATCAAATTACCTTTTCAAATAAAAATATTTCGAACGAACACAACCCTAATGGTACCTCCCCTACCCAGAGAAACGTCTGTGGTGTCGGAGCCACAAGCCACCCCATCACCCCCGCTCAGCAACAAGTACTACTTACAGAATGAATTTGGACACGAGTGTGATGAACTGATGACCCGGCCGGCGATTTGCTCGTCTAGTTGCCCGCGTCTTTATCTTCGTGTATTTTTCATCCTACTTAATAATATAATTGTGAAAGTTTGTGAAGACATTTGGATGTTTGTTAGGTACTCAATCACGCAAACATGGCTGAACGGCTGAAATATCCAGGTTAAAAAGTAGCCTTTGTCCTCCGAGTCCCAGGCATCTGTCAAATTTAATTACGATCGGTTCGGTTGTTTATGCGTGAAGTTCTCTAAGTTAAAGTAAGTACCTATGTGACTTACTTTTGCATTTGTAATCTATCTATCTAATCCCTTTAAACGACCAATTCTTGTATATACTCGTATATAATCTGAATCTCGGAAACGGCTCCAACGATTTTCATGAAATTTAGTATGCAGGGGGTTTTGGGGGCAATAAATCGATCTAGCTAGGTTTCAGCTTTAGAAAACGTCAAACAAAAAAAAAAACAAGCGAAGTTCGGTCTTCCAGATATTTTTATTATTATTTTATTAGGATGGATATAGTTAGTATAGATATAGAAATATTACAAACAACAACATTATGTACACAGTACAAGTGCGCCCATAGTAATATAAGAAAAGGTGACAGTTGCACGCTGCGAGGCTGCTGTTGAAGGCAATTCAATTAAATTTTATTCATAAAAAATGTACATTGTGTTTGAAAATATTACTAAACTAGCTTCCGCCTGCAGCTTCGCCTGCGTGGAAGTCAGAAATTAACCTGCGGGAACATACCACAGGGATAAAAGTATCCTATGTGTTAATCTAGTTCTTACTTTATCAGTTTGCCAAATTTTATCCAAATCCGTTCAGTCGTTTTTGCGTGATTACGTAACTAACATCCAAACATCTTCAGAAACTTTCACATTTATAATATTAGTAGGATAAATATTTCTCTTCTGACGTCAACAATATACAGTGATGTGTTCACTATCCTTCACACAAAACCACCTCAGCAAGATTCAGGTTTAAATAATAATACGGCTCAGGTATGTGTATATAATTTGGTACTTCTCCACAGAAAACTCTCCAAATAAACTATATTCCCCTTTTCACCCTCAAAGGGGTTAATTTTTAAAAGTCTTTTGTGTCTTTACCAATTTTCGAGTTAATCAAAACACACAGTAAAATCATCGCTTGTAAAATTAACTACCCTTTTTTACCAATTTTTTTTTTTTTTCTTGATGGGAAATCATCAAATAACTTCTCCCGCTCTGGGTGGAGCAGGAGGGCGTGTCAGACTTTTACTGACTAAAACCCACCCGTGTTCCTTCATTAGCCCGTATGCCAGGGGCTGTGGTATCTCTTTCAAACGAACCCGCACCCCTGACAGGCATCGGCCCTTGCAGGCCCCATCATTTTTGTGGTGACATCTCTTTGAGGCGCGCGTGGAACACAACGCGCCGTCGACTTGGGCTTGGTCCTTACCGGACAGCGAGCTACCCATTACTCGCCGTCAGCAAGCTCATGCCTACGGTGGCCGGAAATCGGCCTGGAATTCCCGACGCTCAGGGCGTCTCCGTATCCTGCGGCGGCTAGGGTCGCGAGGGCACATATGCTGCCTCTCCCTCACGTGCGCCGCCTCCCTCTTCGCGAGCATTACTGCTTCGCTGAAGGAGGTGACGGCTCCCCATGCCCTCTCGCTCCGTACCATGGCCTGGACCAGGGCCGGACGCGAGAGATCGCCGCCGCCGATCGCCTCCACGAGGACACGGCGGTGCTCCACCCAAGCCGGGCAGACCGCCACCGTGTGCTCCACCGTGTCCTCAGGTAGATTTTCGAAAAACTCTGATACACGTTATTTTTTATTTTAGGTATAAATACTGAGTTTCGAGTTAATCAGACAGCGCGTTAAAATTCTTCCATACAAACTTTGACACCCCCCAATCCCCCTTTAGGGGGTAGTTTAGGAAAACGATAAATAACCAACTTTTTAATTTACTTGAAAAGTATTTGTGCCAAGTAGCAAGCTTACAAACTCATACAAACAAAATCCCCCCTTTTCACCCCCTTAAAGGTCGAATTTCCAAAAACCCCTTCTTAGTGCTCCCCTACATTATAAAAGGAAGCCGTGTGCAAAATTTCACGTTCCTAGTCCTAGTACAGGGATGGCGAACCAATGGCACGCGTGCCTTTGGTGGCACGTAAGAAAATAATTTGGGCACGATAGCCTAAGTCACGGTATGGTGGGTTCAGTATGACAGGAGTATGGTAACTTCATCTTCTTACGCCTGAGTCGTAACTTTCAGAAACCGTATCTTCACATGATTCTATTCTATGTCATATACGAGTATATACCAGAAGTTGCACTAATTTGTTCTTTCATTTAAATAAGCTGGTGCGATGTTGATTACTATATCATAGTTCAAGTCTATTTCTGTTTGTTTGCATATAAAGACTACCAACGATTGTGAAAGTATTTAGTTTTTTTCTAGTTGTCAATAAGTTAAGATTGTTTTTTGGCACGTCAATGCCATATTCATTATTTTTTTTTTTTTAAATGGCTCGTGGAGGTTAAAAGGTTCGCCATCCCTGTCCTAGTAGTTTCGGCTGTGCGTTGATTGATCAGTCAGTCAGTTTCTCCTTTTATATTAGGTCTTTACCTATGAAATTGCCGTTCTGCAGTACTGGCCATTTCAAATCAAAATAATTTTTGTTTGGCTAAGAATTCTAATTTCAAATTAATTTTATTTTAAAAACATGGATTTTTTTTTCTAAAAGTAGTCATTTCTTTATTGATTAGTGTTACATTTTCATCGCATTTCAATCTTTTTCGTCATCATGGATACGTTTAAAATTCGAGTAATTATGGAATATGAGTACCGTCGTGGCAGCAACGCGGCACAAGCGGCACGCAACATCAACGACGTTTACGGAGCTAACACTACAAACCAACGCACCACCTGTTATTGGTTTGCTCGCTTCCGTTCTGGAAATTTCGACCTGAAAAATGAACCTCGCGGTCGTCCGAAGACTTTGGTCGACAATGACGAATTAAAGGCGATTGTGGAAGCTGATGATACACAATCTACGGCTGAATTAGCAGCAGCTTTCGACGTTAGCGTCAAAACAATATTGGTCCATTTGCGTCAAATTGGCAAGGTAAAAAAGCTTGACAAATGGGTGCCCCACGAACTCAATGATCGCCAGCGCGAAGTACGCGTCGAGACGTGCCTTGCACTGCTCAACAGACACACAAATGAATGAATTTTGAACCGCATTGTTACCTGCGATGAAAAATGGATTCTGTTTGATAACCGTAAGCGCTCAGCAAGTTGGTTGGATCCTGGTTCAGCACCTAAACAATACCCTAAACGAAAACTTACCCCTAGAAAAGTGATGGTCACTGTTTGGTGGTCTAGCGCCGGTGTGATTCATCACAGCTTCTTACCAAACGGGGTGAGCATTACTGCAGATGTGTACTGTGAAGAACTGAACACAATGATGGAGAAGCTGGCGCATCTCCAACCAGCATTGGTCAATCGCTCGTCTCCGCTGCTCCTGCACGACAACGCGCGACCTCATACTGCACAGCAGACGGTCTCCAAGTTGCAAGAACTGGGGTTGGAAGCTCTCCGTCATCCGCCCTACTCACCAGACCTTGCGCCTACAGACTACTACTTTTTCCAGAATTTGGATAACTTCTTGGCGGGAAAAAAATTTAATACCCGAGAGGCAGTACAAAATGCCTTTGAAGAATTTGTTGCCTCCCGTCCAGCTGATTTCTTTAAGAAGGGCATCAATAAACTGCCACTGCGATGGCAAAGATGCATTGATTGCATGGGTGATTACTTCGATTAATACAAATAAAAAATTCATGAAAAAAATTCGTTTAAATTTTTTCATACAAAACGGCAATTTCATAGGTAAAGACCTATTATAATTCTGGAAAAAGTAGTAGTCTGTAGGCGCAAGGTCTGGTGAGTAGGGCGGATGACGGAGAGCTTCCAACCCCAGTTCTTGCAACTTGGAGACCGTCTGCTGTGCAGTATGAGGTCGCGCGTTGTCGTGCAGGAGCAGCGGAGACGAGCGATTGACCAATGCTGGTTGGAGATGCGCCAGCTTCTCCATCATTGTGTTCAGTTCTTCACAGTACACATCTGCAGTAATGCTCACCCCGTTTGGTAAGAAGCTGTGATGAATCACACCGGCGCACTATGGGCCAGAACGGTGCGTACCGTCTCAAAAATCTGTAACTTTTTTGTTGATTGAAGTAAATAGCTGAAATTTGGCACGTAGTATCTCCAGAGTATATAGAATCCAATAGTGACACATTTACTGTCAAAACTTTAATTATTAATATTTAAAAAATAAACAAAAATAAAAATGATTTTTTTTAATATTAAACCATAGTTTGTTTAACTTATTGAATTATAATTTTACAGTTTTATGATATTAAACCTATTTTCTTTTATTTTATAGGTATTACATATAAATCTTACATTTAAATAAATGACAAATATGATATAAATCCACTCTAAAAATATATTTTACAATTAATGTAGGTACGTAATTACTTCTATTTAAATAGCTAAGAGGCTCTTAGCTTCGTCTAACAATTCCTTGGAAATAGTGACTGATGGTTTTCTGATACTTGATATATAAGGATCTGACGTAAATAGAAGACCATGAAATACGTCTTGATTCGTTGCGGACCTAGAGCATTTTCTAGCGTGATGCAATCTGAATTTTTTGTAATCTTTATTACGAGATTCTTGGGCATCCTCAGATAAATTACCAATGGGCAGAACAGCAAAATGTCTTATTATACTTTCCCCATGTATTAAGATTTTATGTACTGAAGAAGGCATATTATACCACATATATTTTGTTACGTATAGTTGTGCGGTTGTGCGAGTATATTCACCAAATTTTTCTGGATTTACAGCAATACCGGATGCCAAAGTTTGAAGAATAACATAGAACCTTTTAATAAGTTCCTCGTCAACTCCTGTAATTTCTGAAGCGCAATAGTAGTTCTCAAAAAAACGCCGAGCTGTATTACCGTCATTGCTGTTTCCACTTCCTTGTCGGGGCTTATCAACGTGCAATCCCATTCGGCTTCGAAATAAACTTTGTACAAGCTTTTTCTTGTCTTCTTTACTTTTTTTATCTTCTGGAGTTCTCGCAGCCCATTTTTTAAATGAAAGGTTATATGAAATATGTAAAATTAACTCCATGCACCTGATCCACGCGTGCAACGTAGACAAACCGTATTCGTAAGCATTTATATTATCTGGCTTTGATTCAATCTTCTCCAAATTATTCATTTCGCTTGGTTTAGCCCCACATACTGTACACACAGCTCCAGAACTTGTGTCAGTTAGAACTTGTGTAACTTTTCCATCCACCATAGTTAGAAATAGGTCGTGACTTATTTCAATTACCTGCTCCTCCTTGTGTATCTTTGAAGTTTGCAAATTATTAATTTGACCCCGAATATCACCAACCACTGATCGGGTTTTCTCGGGGGTTTCTTTTGCAAATTCCATCAGGATTAGTCGGCAATAACGAATAGACGAACAAGCCGAATTTTGCCAAATTACCTCATTTGTTTCTGTGTCAGTCAGCTTTATTGGTACCAAAGACGCTATAAATAAGTTTGCATCTGAGACTAAATCATTCTCACCTGATAAAACTTGTTTATATTCACTTTGCCCCGATGACCCATCACATCCCCACTTGGTAAACAATTTAAGAGATTTTCTTGTTGAGTTGTAAACATTTTCAATCTTTAAGATGCGAGCAGAAGTGTGGTCCAGCAAATCTTGTAGATTTACTTTGGCACTTATATCGGTTATTTGAATGCTGGATGGTGGAGGATAACACAGTTTTTTGGCGTTTGTCAGTATATTATATGATGGCAGTATGTCGAAGTTTTTGTTAATCAGACTTGCTCGAAGTAATCCGTATTGTGATTTCGAAAGATCTAAATCTGCAAATATACTTAAAGCTTCATCCACCGTAAAATCTGTTGCATTGCGACTTTCATGCAATAATTTTTCCTTCATGATCCTTTTTTCATTTCTATCACAACTCCGCATCATTGTAACAACAGTTGCTTCTTCGAATTCTCCTTCAGACCGCAATCCTTGAACGTATGCATTATGTATATACTCGATTCCATATTCTTGTACCAACTCCATATTCTTCCTTTTTTTCGATTTCTCTGATAGATCTTCATAAGACTTTGGCGGACGTCCACGTTCTCCAGATGTTGTAGGTGTAATATCCAACGGTGCTTCTTCGAATTGTACCTTAAATTCACCGTCTAACCACGATGTATTTTTATTAAAGAAACGTTCTTTAGTTCGGTTAGATTTGGTCCACCGATCGTTAAACGCTGTTATAAGCCATTTTTGAATACGGTTCACAACTAATTCACTTTTTTCAGACGACAAATGGTGGTGTTCTTCTAAGTAATTTTGAATATCTTCTGATTTTGTTCCATGATCAATGAAAAATTCGCATAATACTCGCCGAGGCACAACAAATTCACTCATTTTATTTTTACTTCTAACTACTACTTTTTTACCGAGGTTGGTGAAGACTATAATATGTCAAAGCACACTAAAGTACTGGTAAATGACAACGTAAATAAATAACTTTTATACTGAAATTTCGTGTGAAAAAATATTATTGTCTAGTGCATTATCACGTTCCTAACCACTATCTACGAAGGTGGTTAGTAGTACTGATAAAATGTACAATAACAACTTTAACTACCATTTCCTCCCTTTTCCTTCACCGCGATAGAGAAATACATAAACTACATGATAAACATGTTATTCACACAGTGATAACAAAACATTAACCACATCTGACCGAACGATAAAAAAAAAATACATTACCCAATACTCCCACCTTACCTAAAGATTAAGTAAATAGATAATTTTAAGAAAAAAGTAATCTAAATATCCAAAAATCTCATCAATCACAACTAAAATCATTTTTGGTATATTTTGTATTTTCCCCCCATCAGGCATTTTTCGTTTCATTTCAAGGGGGGCAGATTCGGGCAATTTTTTTTTTTTGCCCTAACTTCTTTATTAGCTGCTCTATGTGATGCTATCAAAATTACGACATGGGCAGACATTGCTAACTGCCAAAAGTCTATGTAAAGTTTCTAATAAGGATAAAATATTAGGTTCTAAAAAAATATTTATATACCTCCCCAGTTTTCACATAATGGTCCACTTAAATATTTTTTAAATAGAATACTTCATAACCATTCTAACCATATATCACACTTAAAAATTTGCTGTGAAAATAATGAAAATATGACCATGTAAACTGGTGAAATTGTGTTCTACATAATTGACATAACTTTGAGCGTCAACTTGCAAGCCTTAGTCTAATAGTAAAAATGAGAAATAGTATATTTTAACTGCTGTATAATATGCATTGGACATTCAGTTAGACATGTGCATTAACACAATATTTAATATAGAACATTACGAAAACCTATTTTTGAGACGGTACGCACGGTTCTGGCCCATAGTGCGGCGCTA
This sequence comes from Polymixis flavicincta, assembly GCA_949987655.1. NCBI lineage: Eukaryota > Metazoa > Arthropoda > Insecta > Lepidoptera > Noctuidae > Polymixis > Polymixis flavicincta. Next base: position 26,594,050 of record OX465176.1, on the reverse strand, counting down.
GACCACCAAACAGTGACCATCACTTTTCTAGGGGTAAGTTTTCGTTTAGGGCATTGTTTAGGTGCTGAACCAGGATCCAACCAACTTGCTGAGCGCTTACGGTTATCAAACAGAATCCATTTTTCATCGCAGGTAACAATGCGGTTCAAAATTCCTTCATTTGTGTGTCTGTTGAGCAGTGCAAGGCACGTCTCGACGCGTACTTCGCGCTGGCGATCATTGAGTTCGTGGGGCACCCATTTGTCAAGCTTTTTTACCTTGCCAATTTGACGCAAATGGACCAATATTGTTTTGACGCTAACGTCGAAAGCTGCTGCTAATTCAGCCGTAGATTGTGTATCATCAGCTTCCACAATCGCCTTTAATTCGTCATTGTCGACCAAAGTCTTCGGACGACCGCGAGGTTCATTTTTCAGGTCGAAATTTCCAGAACGGAAGCGAGCAAACCAATAACAGGTGGTGCGTTGGTTTGTAGTGTTAGCTCCGTAAACGTCGTTGATGTTGCGTGCCGCTTGTGCCGCGTTGCTGCCACGACGGTACTCATATTCCATAATTACTCGAATTTTAAACGTATCCATGATGACGAAAAAGATTGAAATGCGATGAAAATGTAACACTAATCAATAAAGAAATGACTACTTTTAGAAAAAAAAATCCATGTTTTTAAAATAAAATTAATTTGAAATTAGAATTCTTAGCCAAACAAAAATTATTTTGATTTGAAATGGCCAGTACTGCAGAACGGCAATTTCATAGGTAAAGACCTAATATATAGATAATAAAAAATAAAAAAACGCTTAATAATTCATTATACACGTAACACTGGTAATTTCAATATTAAAAACATTACACACATCTTATCTTATTCAAAAATATATCAATTCAATGTTAACTTATTAAAATAAAGAACAGAAAATCAAACATAGAGTTAATCCAATAAAAAGTATAATGTCAACTGAAATTCATCCTACTTTTATTATTTATAAATAATGTCCCTAAAATACAATAAACAATCATTTCAGTTTACTTCAAATACAAACCTACGTTAAGTTGACAGGAGAAAAACGCATGGTCAGATTATAATAATTTTGTACATGTATCACATCATCACATGTCTTCAACGGAGTAGTGACACTAATCTAGTAAGAAACTAAGAATGCTTGAACCTTTAGGCAGATTGATTGATCTTCATTTTCCGAAACACTTGCACTACTCGACACCATTTTTATTGTTTTGTTCAGCAGTGCCTCAGGTGGTAGAAAATAAAACTAGTTGAATCAATTCGCCTTGGGCATTGTGTATACGGGCGATTGATTCATCAATTGGGTATTCGATTGGATTTTTTAATAGGACGTACCTAGGTACTTTGAAAAATGGTAACTAAAAGTATTTTTTTATAAATATCACAAAAGATGGCGAAGTCCTATGCGTTATAAAGTCAATGCTAGACAGTAACGGCAATTCAGAACGCCCCAGTAACTTTGCGCCATTCAATACAATGATCGTTTTGCGTGACAAGAATAGAAGAATAACTGCAAAAGCGTGTTACTTCTCTATTTTTCCATCGTCAATAAATCGTCGTTTTGTAACATCTAAAAATAATTAATGTATATTTTTAATAGTAGTCGATTACCCTATTGGGGTCAAGGACTTTTACAGAATGTCTAGGTGTTATATCTCGTACATAATGCCATGTGTGCAAACGGACGGCGCGCGTTGCCGTATACTGTACAATGGGCCTGCGACATTACCCCCGTTCACGTAGTAGGTATGGTGAATGCCCGGCTCTGCTTCCGGAAGCTTGAAGGCGAGTCGTTCGTTAATCTGGATAGATTATCTCTATTGTGTAGTCAGCGTATTTTCTGTTTAAATGTAAAAAAAACAAGTTCTTACAAAAAGAAATCAAGTGTATTGCGTTTGAAGCGTTTGGCTGTGAGAGCGATCTGGAGAGGAGCACTCGAGGCGGTGGAGTTTGGGAGAGAGCCCTGTCGTACGATGTCTCGGTGTAATGAGCTCGGGCTCGCCAGCCACCAGGCCGACTATTCGCTCCACTCGAACAACGAGAGACGTTCCACTCACTTCTTATTTTCACATTTTTTATTTAGAGACTAGAAGCTTGCTATTTACTGCTACGTATATTTGTCACGGTAAGTATAAGAAAAGCTTAAAACAAATATTATTTAAGGGTGGTACTACTCACATCAAAAGTGTCTAGGGATAATCAAGCACGTTTTGGCTAGTTACAAAAAATCTTTTTTTTTACTAACGCCAATATATACATATAGTATAAATGCATAAATATTTATTTATGCATTTAAACTCTTACCCACATACAAACCTGGTGTATAGCAATACGTATGAAATAATTAAACTAGGTAGGTTCAACATAGTAACAATATATAATTCCATAGGTTTAGGTAGTTAACTATAGGTAAACAAATCGTAAAAAGGCTTTTTTATAGTTGACACTTTCTTGTTTAAATATACGGTGTAACAAAAAGTTAAATTAAAAAAAAAAACCCACCACAAACAAAAACTGCTTTATAAGTCGTAGGTAATATTTTGATCAAGGCATTGTCACCGGGGGGACGGCTAATGAAAATGCTAGGCCTCTTCTGTTTGGCGTTTTCATTGACCGTCCCCCGACTTGACAATGCCTTTATCAAAATATTACCTACAACTTAAAAGGCCAATAATTTTAATTTTAATTTTTAGAGTTTTTGTTTGTGTCCGGGGTTTTTCATTTTTTTATTTAACTTTTATTTCCTGCTTTTGCGTATAATTCCCACAGTGAAGTTTGTTACTATTTTTTATCCTAAATCCTCGTCCTGATCACCATGTATCTATAACCTATTCATTGAGACCTTTTCTATGAGCCCAAACACGATACTTCTGCTGTTTGTTGGTGAGTAACTTGGGTCATGTTTCCTTGGGTCACCTTTTGGGATGGTTTTTGAAATAACCTTGAACCTAAAAAAAATATCAGCTTAGACATGAAGTTAAATGAAACAGCGGGAATATAAATAGGTATATGACAGTCGCGGATCTCAACAAGACTGCTGCGATGGCATATCATGACATCAGGCTAAATTCGAAAGTTTGAGTAAAGTCGAAGAATTTATTTAAAAAAGGCACTTATAAGCTACTTTTGAACGTTAACATTTACATTAAAATAAAATTGATTCTAATCGCCCCTTCCAAAAGGTAGTTTCGTATGAAGAAGAATGGGCAAGAAACTATATTTTAAAATGTTTTACATAATTATATCCCTATAATATTATAAATGCGAAAGTAACTCTGTCTGCCTGTTACGGTTTCACACCTAAACCACTTAACCGATTTCTATGATATTTAGTACAGATATAGTAGAACTTGGGAAAGGACATAGAGTACCTTTTATCGCGACAAAAAAGGCTTGAAGGGGTTGAAATAGGGGAAGTTCGTCATTGTCGAAGATAAATCCATGAAATGTTGTATTTAGCCACTTGATGAGAAATAAATATGTGTTCTAGCGTTTTTGAAATTTTGACCTGTGTGGGGATGAAGTAGGGGATGAAAGTTCGTATGGAAGTCCAAACTAAGTCACGCTTATACGCCTAACCCGATCAGATACTTAGATTTTGATGCAATTTGGTATAAAAATAGACTAGACCTTGGGAGACTATATAAGCTATCTGTTATTAGTAAAAAAGGTATATAAAGTTTCTGAATTCTGTTCAATTATCAGGATTGCCTTCCCATGAGTTGAGTCTGAAGTTGGTGTTCCAGTCCTGTTAAAGAGAAGTCTTGACGCACCAAGGCTATGTAATGGTACGCGGATACAAATTACTCATCTGGGACGCAACATTATAAAAGCTATAATCGTGACTGGAATGGCAAAAGGAGAAAATGTTTTGTTTCCCCGTATTCTGATCGCTTTGAATTTCAGTTTTAAAGAGTGCAGATTAAAAGCAAAATGTGCATTAACAATAAACAAAGCTCAAGGATAGACGCTTAAAGTTGCAGAAGTACATTTAGAAAAAAAAAAACTGTCTATCCCATGGGCAACTGTATGTGGCGCGCTCACGAGTATTAAACCCGCAAAATCTTTGTTTTAACAAAGGATGGTAAACCTAAAACGTAGTTTATAAAAATGTATTAAAATAAGCTATTTACAGTAAACACACAGCAGGTTGTATGTTTATTATTTGCAAAATAAGTATCCCAAAAAAATCAAATGCTGCCCGAAGTAACAATTCCACGCGAACGACGTCGCGGGCAAAAGCTAGTGACAGAGAAACCTTTATAAATAAAAAGAAAAGTCCTGACTGACTGATTCATCAACGCCCAGCCCAAACTATTGGACCTAGAAAGCTGAAATTTTGCACAGAGGTTCCCTTTATAATGTACGAGTGGATAAGGAATAAGGAAGGATTTTTTGAAATTAAACCCCTAAGGGAGTTAAATAGGACATGAAAGTTCCGCGCGGGCGAAGTTGCTGGCAAAAGCTTGTCTATTATATAATAGACTAGCTTCTGCATGTGGCTTCGTGCCCGTCAAACTTGACTGGTGACTGGTGGACAAGAAACACTCCTAGTGATCATGTATACTTACCATTATTTTACATACCACGCACAATGCAATCGTGAATCCTTCTACAAATTCATTAATATGAAGCGCACAGTAAATTAATTACGCATGACGTATATGGTAGTTTACGTTTGTCGGTGCAGTTAAGGCGCCCAACGGAGCGGGGCGCACGGCCAAGGTCCCCAGAGTAGTGGCGCAACCTGACTAATACAGAACAAAGAGGCGCGTGGCCCACGGCCCGCGGTGTTGGGGCTCACTCAGTGCTACCACATGTCACATATCAATCGTACATTCCATCGGAGGCCTGCCAGATCAAAAAGGCATTGGCTTTGGGCCTCGTTCGGTGAGGGGGTTTTAAAATAAAATTGCAGCTAAGATGACAGCTGTGCACCATAATCCAAATAGGCAAGCCCTTCAATCCGTTTTGGAAATGAAACGATTGCTCACAACACGCTTGTTCAAATGGAACTCTCAAATGAAACCCTTACTTTTCTTACTAAAGCCAAGATGCGAGCTCTGAATGTTGCTTGATGTCTGGGCTGCTATGTAACATTAAATCATCCCCATAGGTACTTTAGGGCTAAAAGTCATGTCTATATCTCAACGGAGGGGCAGCAGAGGCTTTAGGTGAAGGCATCACGTGGGACATCACCGATGTGCTATCGGTCTGGCCTTGCGCATCCATAGTAGGTACTTACTGCTATTTTAATTTCATTCTTTTACAAATGTAAAATATTTACGAAAATAGTGATGTTGCGTTTATAAAACCACTCTGTCGTTTTGATAGATTGTTTTTGAGCTTCATGTGCAAATCCCGCAGAACTGATGGCGGGGTAAACTTGCAGCCGTGGTTCCTACGTCTGTCTATACAAATTAATAAAATCACAATATAGTAAATTAATACAGCTATTTACTAATAAATTCATATAAATGTGTATATCATATACATGGTATTTGTTTTGTCTGTCTGTTTGCTAATATCCGAAACGGCTGATCCGATTTTGACGTGACTTTTACTGGCAGATAGCTGATGTTATACGAACTAACATAAGCTACATACTTGTACTGTGTAGCTTATGTTACCACATGTTCCCTTGGGATCATTTTCGACATTGACACGGGCGAAGTCGCAGGCAGAAGCTATTTTCGTTATAAATACTATCACCACACGCTGTGAGCTGGAATGTGATGTGTGTGTGTGTGTGTGTGCAGGCATCGTGACGGTGTCGGACGGACACCCCAACGTCAAGCCGCTGAAGCAGGAGTGGCGCGTGCTGCTCGTGCACTATGCGGGGCCCACTTTCTTCATCGTTGTGGCGGTGCTCGTCATCGTTGTGCTGCCGCTAGCTGGGTAAGTTCTAAGTACTGATCCCGAAGCCAGTCCTCTAGCGGAGGGAACACGGTCGTTCGTTAGGATTCACGACGTCCGCGTCTCAACGCCAAAGCTTCGGGCATTTCTTTCAGGATTTCGGGTGTATTATGCCATATCGAATCCCTAATAGTCAAATATCAATTGATCGACCACTATAAATCGAACGTCTAAATACTCGAACGTTCATAATGTCGAATGGTTAATAAATCGAACATTCTAAAAATAGCTGGGAACAACTGGATGAGCAACGCTCGAGACAAACAGACATGGAAAATGGTGGAGGAGGTACCCTTTGTACCCCAAACATCATCATCATTTCAGAAAGACGAAAGACGTCCACTGCTGGACATAGGCCTCCCCTAGGCTCCTCCATTTCGACCGGTCTTGTGCTTCCCACATCCAATACATGAACATTCATAAGTACAAAATTTTAAATGTAACTTTATAACTAATTGTAAGGATAAATAAAGCTATATTATTATTATTATTGTATGGCATAGTACACCCCAGGATTTCATATGTGTCGACCCTCATGATGTCATATTAATAGTCCACCGCTCGAAACGCACACTCGTCAGAGCTCGGCTAATGGCACTGCGGCGTTCGTGACACGGAACTATGATTTAAAGTAGCGTGCATGTTGTGTTCCAGCTTGTTCTGGTGCTGCTGGTCCTGTTGCCGTATGGGGCGGCGACGGCGGCCCTTCGACCGCAAGTACGACGAATGGCTCAAGGGAGTCCTCGCCATCATACTCATCGGGTTACTCACGCTCTTCCTGTAAGCATTAAGATTTGAACGTGGGAATTGACTAGAGATGACAATATCGAGCTCGAACGTTACATGACGTGCGTGTCGTCAGGTTCGGTGTGGTGTGCGCGTTCGCGACCGACTCGCAGGTGGAGTCGGGCACCGCGGAGGCCGGCGACTCGGTGAGGGCCAGCATACGCGACGTCCACGGCTTCCTCAACGCCACGCTCACCTGGAGCAAGTCGCTGCTTCTCGTCAACTACCAAGAGATGCAGACTAGTATCACTAGGCAGCACCAAAGTAAGTGTACCCATTAGGGTGACTTTATAACTTAGTACACTTGCACAAGTATTTAAATGTACGAGTATAAAGGGTAATTTCTGTGAGGAACGAATGGAATTCCTCATTAGACAAGCGTGTCAGTGTAAAACGAGTATTGCAAACGTGTTGCAGGTTTAGGCATGACGGCGTCGTGGAAGCTGGGCGCGTTCTCGCGCGCCGCGTCCGTGACCACCCTCAACCAGATGGTGCAGGACCTGGACAGCGTGCAGGACAAGCTGCGCACCGTGCAGTCACTCACCGCCACGCTGCGCGTCAAGGCCGAGGAGCTCAACTCCGGTACCACTCCTTACACTACACTTATTACATTACATCCTAAATATACAGTCTTGTACTCGTCGTAGGATTTTCGTTAAGATTCGTTTTTTCGATTACCCATCGACATATAAGGTTGGTTTGTTGATGTGCACGCACAATTGATTGTCTGACCGTGTGATGCAGGTCTCCGCAAAGTGAAGAATCAGCTACTGCAGACGCTGGCCAAGTGTGACCAGCCCAAATGCCGCGCGCTGCAGGAGAAGTACAAGATCGGCCAGTTGGACACCGAGATACAGTACAGCCAGGTACATGTAGTGCCTTGTAGCCCTGCGCCTACTCGGCAGCACTGCGGGCCGCTCGTGTGGCACGCGCGGCAGGGGGCCGCTCTACACAGCCAAGAGTCGATGTGCCATATTTGCGACCGCATGCTAATGAATTAATGTGTTGTTTATTAATATTGCGTTACGTTTCACGCTGACTTGGATAGATGCTCGACAAGTATTTCCCCACTGTAAGTATCAAAAACTCTATCAAAATGGAAATAACTTAGTTAAACTACTTTAATCTAAGTTAGGTACTTTTTTTTTTTGGGTTTTGGCTTCGCACGGTTTGTGCATTTAGCCAGTGTCAAGTAATTTTATTTTTCAATCAAGTAAATGGCTCGATATCAGGCACGAAGTTACAAAAAAGTCATAGTTAGTCAAGTCAAAGTTAGGTCAAAGTTATTGTAAAGCGGTAGTAACTTTACAACAACCTATTAGGAGTTTTTGGGGGGAACACGAAAAGTCCACGTTAGTCACTTATATTCACCTTCACTACACTTGTGCACAATGTGCACTCACACGTAACTAAATTGAATAATTCACTACCAAAATTATACAATTTCATTCGCTATTTCACGAAATTTCATGAAAATGAAAATTCGTGCGACATGTTCCAACGTGATCCCGCCAAAAACAAGTTAGGTACTTGTTTATAAATCACTTTAAACCAGGGATGGTATGGAGCTCCGTAACCGTAACCGAAACTATCGGATATCCGAAATAAATATATATCCGTAACCGTAACCGTATCCGCTTCACAAGTTTCGGATAGTAATAAGTAATAAGTTTAGATCGTATAAGGGCGGAGTCTAAGTAAAACGACATGTTTCGACAGGTTTTTGTTTCACAGCTCGCGCGCCACGTGAATCTTGCAGTTTTTTTGTTATTTCTAGTCATAACATTACCTCTTTGATAACTAGTTAGTTTTTCATTTAAGAGTTGATACTTAATTTAAGAAAGTCTTGTGTTAAGTATTCTATTATATAGATAAAATGCGACCAAAGTCGAGTTTAATTTGGATTTTTTTTTTCACGTTAATGTAGATTCTATAAAATGTAAACAGTGTGATAAAAACTTTTCCCGGAAAGGAGGTGGCAGTACTTCACTGAAACTTCATCTCAAATCAAAACACAGTGATAAGTTCAAAAAACCTTTTGTTCCTTTTGTGTAGAATACGAATAAACTACTTCTAAAGTGATTGTTACAAGGGAAAAAATATATTTTTACTTGCGGTCTCCACAATAGGTTGAGCCTGTTTCTTGGAGTCCTTGAGAGTTTTAAATAATTTGATATTTCAGGGTCATTATTCTATTGGAAATGTAATTACTTACATAATGTTTTGTTTTAACGTAAAAAGTCCAGTCCATTCATTAGTCAGGTCAAAAAGCAGAGTTTTAATTTTGAGCAAATTTGAGTACTGTAGAATCGGATCACTAGGTCAACGATTCAATAAAATTTGAACCCTCGAATATTGTAGACCGACGCCGACGTTGCCACGCACGACGGTCTTACGTATTCTACCGCCTGAAAATGGTATACGGTTAGGTACGAAGGTACGTTGTCCATACAGAATGTTTACTTTTACTGAATTTATTTTGATATTTGTTGTTTGAAAATTTCACTTTTTAATAGTTCTGGGGACTATATGTATTACTTGTGGTTTTAATTTTTGCATAAGTCGATACCTTTGGACTCGAAAGGCGTAAACGTCAAAATGACACGTTTAGGGGTAAGCAAAAACAATTTTTTTTTACATAGCAATTTTGTTTTTAGAGAAAGTTCATTTTTGGTCCAAATTCTCAGATTTTAGAGACGGGTTTAACACGGTTAAACAATATTTAGGAAAAAACAATGTAAACGTTTTTTCTGAACAGTGACATTTTGAAGTTTATGATGCCCTTTGAGTCGAAATGTATCGATGTCGTTTCTATACATAATTCTTATATATTAAGGGGACACTTTTCGCGGGCTCGAACTCACTGGTGGGCCTGGCTAAAAATCACGCTGTCTCACCAGGCTTCGTGTCCGACAGAGGTAGTATCAGTGATGAGCAGTTAGTCGCTAGTCTACACGCACAACGTTATTGAGTGAGATGCAGGAGCATTTATAGCAAAACATTCGCGAAAAAATTTAGAAAAGTCCTTCGGAAGATCGGGTTTTATGGTAAAACCACTGCATATATCAATGACCAATAAAGTTTGTTGAACTTATCGATAATTGAACTTTGTCGGTACCGACTTCTCTTATTACTTAAACATGTCCAAAGTTAGGTTAAATTAGCAAGAAAAACGAATCTTTGTTGGCTCATAACTTTTTAATGGCTTTTTATTTTAGTATTCTGTTTCCGTACCGACAATATTAATAATGAGACAAAACCATACCATGTTTAAGTTTTGATGTAGACTGTCAAACAGTGGAGTAAAACCCTCCCGAAGCTTGTATGGATAAAATGTGGACTTGTTTCACCTTAAGAGCGTTTATTCTGAAAGTTGGCCACGCCGCAAATAGCTGTAAAATATTTTCCTGTATTCATTAATTTGGCAATATTACTGTATGGAAATATGAAATATCGCTAACTAGTGACCTAAAATATTGATTATGAAATGCAGTAGTTAACATTTCAACTCCAAATATTTAGTTTTAGATGTAAAAAAAGAACTTTGAAACTTTCCAAATGCCTTTTTTGCACCTAAAACGGTTACAACATCAAATTCAGTGTTATAATTGCAAATCATTATTCATATTTTAGGTTAGTATATAGCGATATTTCAAAGAACAATGGCAGAAAAATAGTTGACAAAAATGTTAGCGTCTAGAAATGTCTTATATGCAAAAGGAGTTTAATTATTTTTCTATGATTTTTCAAACAAAAATGCATTTTAGTTAAAGCCGCAGAAAAAAGCATGCATTTTTGGGAATATCAAATGACTAAGTGAATAATATACACAATTTAAGAGTTGCCATTAGCTATATTCATACCATTCTTGTATAAACTTGCAAGTCCACATACAGGTTCAAAATATTCTTTTAAAGCAGTTACTAATAACCATACTACAGTAATAATAAAAACAAGTGTTATGTTCGAAAATTAGTTCAAAATTACTTCCTGCAATTATTTATTTGGTGCGTCAATCATAATACTGTGCAACAATTCTTAATGTTATGGCAACACTAAGGTTACGTTCCGAGATACGATAATATCGATTTGAGCGCGCTCTCACTCGTTCCGCATTGGCGTGAGCGCGATAACGAAGTCCCGCGAATCGTCATAGATGCGCCATCTTGCGATAACGCCGACCATGAGTTAAACTAATATCACCGGAGCGCTGTCAAAAATGACAGTTGTGCTGTTTTGTTTTGAGTCGTATCGTATCTTTAACTAACTTAGATTTATTTGAAGTAGTGCTTCTATCTAAGAAGAAGAAATGTGTGGTGTATGCAAGTTTAATATGGTGAATAAATGTTTTAACGTTGAATGAACACTTTTATCGTGATCACGAGCGTTCCTTATTGATGACAAAAATGACGATTTTTAGCTGTCAGAATTGTGAAATCAAACTCGGAACGCAAAATATGGCCCTTAATATGCCGTGTTCCGATATGCAACAAAAGTGATAAAATCGCGAACCCGACCAAATTGAATAGTCAAAAAATTTAAGAGCTATCAGATCATTATACTGATTTTTATTTTGGTTGGCTTCGCGATATTATCACTATTTGTCTAATACGGAATGCGCCCTTAAAATGAACTGTCACTGTCAACTGTCAAGGAAAGCAGTCTGTCACTGATGCTCCTGCGCTTTTCGTGGCGGTTGTGTTCGTGTTCTTTTTGCTATTTTTAACCGACTTCAAAAAGAAGGAGGTTATCAATTCGACATGTTTATATATTTATTTTTTTATGTATGTTCGGGCATAACTCCGTCGTATATGACGGATTTGCAAAATTATTATTATTTAATTATTTTTTTATTCGAAAGGGGTTTACTCCGAAATGGTCCCATTAAAATTTCATATAGATCTGAGGGGCAATTCTACTAATTTTAAGAACGTTCACAGTCTGATCTCAGTGTCAATCTGTCAAAAAATCCCATACATTTTTGTCAAATTTTTGAAATTCGATTGTCGCCGAGATGACACTGCGAACGTTTTTAATTAGTAGAATTGGCCTTCTGATGATGCGTTTCGGAGACTGACAACGGAACTCTTCAAAAAATTGCAGCATATCAACCGCGAATGTTGCTATCGCATAAGTATGCATTGTTTTGACTCCAAGGATCATGAAATCTCGAATTGGTGTGGTAACTAAAAAGTGAGAAATAAAAACTTTTTTCAAAAAAAATAACAACCGACTTCCAAAAAAACACTACAAAATGCAAAATAACTTTAATTTCGGAAGGCGGTGACAAGAAATTAATAAAATACATATCCAAAGTCACCGACTTCCGAAATTAAAGTTATTTTGCATTTTGTAGTGTTTTTTTGGAAGTCGGTTGTTATTTTTTTGAAAAAAGTTTTTATATTAGTTCTATTTGACTTGGATTGCTTACGGACAGACATTCGCTTTGCTTTGTGTGACTTATGCGTGCCTAAAGGAATCTGATCTAGCTCTTCTACGTGACTATGTTTTGACATAAAACATAACCTAAAAAAGTTCAAATTGAAATATCTTTCTTTGGAAGCCTTCTCAGGACAAAATTCTTTTATAAAGTTACTCAGAGACTGACGCTTAACATTTTAAGATATTTTTGACATATAGACGCTACCATTTCTTCTCAACTAATTTTATGTATGAACGTCTGCCATTGTTCTTTTCATACAGTAATATTAAGAGCATTCATCCCACGTGGGTTGGCAACGGCGTTTTTATAGCAGTTTTTCGCGATTATGTCATTAAATACAAACAAAAGTAAACATGTTTTTCAGCCATGCACTAGATCATTGGTATTTTTTTGTTTGTATGCTATTTTTTTCCAGTCATTTTGCTATTTAATTACAAAAATCGACATACCGTCAATTATTTTCTGTTTGCATTATTTAGTATGATTAAATATTTTTATTAAAGAGTAAATGTTAAAAATAATCATAAATACAGAATAATGCTTGGCTGAAAAAAAATTGTACTTTTGTTTGTATTTAATGAAATAATCACGAAAAACTACTATAAATGCGTTGTTGCCAGCCCGCGTGGAATGAATGCTCTTAACAAATTAATAAAAACAGGTAAATATTTGACAGCTATTTGCGACGTTGCCAACTTTCAGAATAAACGCTCTTAACACACTACAACAATGAGTACCATTCGTAAGCACCAGACTTCATTGTATTTTGAATATTTACTCCGTAAAACACTTAAAATCCTGCTTTATCATTTTGTACCGCCTGATGTTACATGTCGATTGGCTCCGTTGACACGATTGCCGCTTTGTTGCAATGGGTATTTTATTTGGACACTTGTCCAGATGAATCTACTCATATACATCTCTACTTACTTACTAATATTGATTAACATACTGAAGTACGGAGACGATCTGCGTGTTGTGAACTGGTAATGAGAAGCCTGTTGTAACAGATGCCGGACGTGACGGATCTGCTCAACAACGTCACGCAGCTGTTGGACAGCGGCATCAAGAGCGACATGGCGGAGGGGCAGAAGGTGTTCAACGACATCCAGCTCGGCATCCAGCGCTCCATCGACCAGCGCATGCCCGACGTGGCTCGTTCGCTCTCAGACATAGGTACGTACACATGCACACAGAGCGACATGGCGGAGGGACAAAGTGTTTAGCGACATCCAGGGTGCTTACTCTCGAATATAATTCCGATAGATCGTCATTCTCAGCGTCAGACTCAGCGAGTCCAGCCAATCCCTGACGTTTAACTGATATTTCCAATGTCGATCTATCGGAATTATATTCCAGAGTAAGCACCCAGATCGGAATCCAGCGCTTCACAATGTTGTGTTGTGACGTTATACACCACTAGCGACACATCCCAGCTTCTCACGGATGCGATCTAAAATGAAGATATCTCGATGACGACGTGGCGACATGACGTCAAAACATCGTACATCACAGTGTGTGATGACACTGTAATGAAATATCTAAGTTATCTCAAGGCTGCAATCGCTATTTAAAAGAAAATCGCTTTTGAATTTGGCGATGTGCTTACATGTTATTGCTCGTGACTGTAAATTAAATCCAAGTAGGCTCAAGTATCAAGCCGTGTCAGTTAACTTATAATTTCGCCGCTTCGCGTAAATCGCTGAGTGTGTGTGAGCCGTGCACGTGTGGTAGTAATACTCAATACCTAAAAATGAAGCGCGTCATTTCGTAAATGCGTCCTTAACATTGATACATCGATCTCTAGCGCAATGGTATTATAACGCGTACGTTAAGTCCCCCACTAACGAGTACAGATTGCATACTAAAATTGTGTGAATGTGCGTCGTCTGCGTTAGCGCGCGTTGAAACATAGGTTTTTTTTTTCGCGCAATTTTTATGCGGCGCGGAGCGGCGCGATCTTCCAGAATGACACGGATTTTTTGTGCGCCGGACAATTTGCGCGTCGTATGCATTACTACATATTGCATAGGTTCTATTTACACAGACTAAAATGTGCGTCACGGATAGTCTGTCGTTTGCACTACACCTAAGAAAGTCTCTAAATGAATGGGGAAACCCGCATCAAAGGCATACTTTGTTTATTTATACATAAAGAAGATTCCACGATCGAAACCAGGTGCACGCACACCGCGTAGTTACGGCGATCTCAAACTGCGCCAACGACTGAACTGAATGTAGGCGCGCGCGCGCGTGTGAGTGTGTGTGTGTGCGCGGTGTCGGTCGTATGGAGCCGTGCGTAACTGTTGTGGTGACAGAGTCGTGATTAGTGATGTGCCGTTCCCGGGAATTTTCCCAAAGTGGGAATGTTCCCAAAAGAATCTTTCCAGTGCCCGGGAATATTCCCAATTGCTGGGAACGTGTCGGTGAAACCACATAGAATTATAATAAAAGTAAAAATATAATAACATACAAAGTTACTGGTAAGATTTAGTAAGTAGATTTGACATGTAATGAGTACTCATTTAGTAACTTGTCGTTCATTGTATTAATTTTAGAAAGAGGTAAATAAAAATTTCGAATGTAGGAGACTAGGAGGTTTAGAGATTCATCATCATCATCATCGTCATTTCAGCCGAAAGACGTACACTGCTGGACATAGGCCTCCCGCAAGCTCTGCACTTCGACCGGTTCTGTGCTTCCCGCATCCAGCGGACTCCTGCGGCCCTCACAAGGTCATCGGTCCACCTTGTGAGAGGACTTTCAACTTTACGTCTTCCGGTACGCGGTCGCCACTCCAGAACTTTTCAGCCCCATTGGCCATCTGTTCCGCGAGCAATGTGCCCTGCCCACTGCCACTTAAGTTTGGCAATTCTTCGGACTATGTCGGTTACCTTGGTTCTCACGCTCTGATTCGATCACGCAGGGAAACTCCATGCATAGCCCTCTCCATCGCCCTTTAGGTGACTTTAAGCCTTTTATGAGGCCCATTGTGAGCGACTACGTTTCGGTTTCATATGTCATCACTGGCAACACGCACTGGTCAAAGACTTTCGTGTTGAGACATTGTGGTATGTGGGACCAGAAGATATTGCGAAGCTTCCCGAACGCTGCCCAGCCGAGTCGGATTCGACGATTGACCTCTTTCTCGAAGTTGGACCTACCTAACTGGACAGTTTGTCCTAGGTAAACGTACTCGTCCACAACTTTCAGTGCAGCTCCTCCGACCGTTACGAGAGTGGGTGTTACATGGGCATTGGAAATGACTTTTGTCTTGTCCATGTTCATCCTCCATGGTCTCAGCCATGACAACTATATCATCGGCAAACCGAAGGTGAGTGATGTACTCGCCATTGATGTTGATGCCAGCCCCTTTTCAGTCCAGAACCTTGGAGACATCCTCCAGTGCAGCGGTGAAGAGTTTCGGAGAAATAACGTCTCCCTGTCTTACACCTCGCTGCAGAAGGATAGGTTTCGAGGTCCGGTCCTGGAGTCGGACTGACATGGTGGCGTTTTCGTACAGACACTTCAACACCGCCATGTACCGATAGTCGATCTGGTACCGTTGGAGGGACTGCAGTACAGCCCACGTCGCGATCGAATCAAAGGCTTTTTAGTAGCCCACAAACTCTAAACAGAGAGGCAGATTATACTCTTCGGTCTTCTGTATAACCTGCCGCAGCGTATGTGTGTGGTCTACTGTGCTAAAGCCTTTACGGAACCCGGCTTGTTCGGGAGGCTGGAAGTCGTCAAACCTGCGCGCTAGACGATTTGTGATGACTTCGGAGAACAGCTTGTAGACATGGCATAGAAGTGAGATGGGCCTATAATTCTTATGAAGGGCATAGTCACCCTTCTTAAAGAAAAGTACCACCACACCTCTGTTCCATGCCTGTGGCGTTTTGCCCTCGAGTATGACGGAATCAAACAGCTCCTGGAGGGCCTTAAGAATGGGTTTCCCGCCGGCCTTTAGGAGTTCAGCTGTGATTCTGTCATCACCCGGCGCCTTGTTGTTTTTAAAGCTGCTTCAGAGCCATCCTAATCTCGTACAAGCTGACGTTCGGGATGTCTTCAGTATACTGTCGGGTCAATCTAGCTCTTGGGTCGTTTGCCAGATTCGTAACGGGGTTTCTTGTTGACTTGTATAACTGTCCATAGAATCTCTCAATCTCTCTCAACAGCTCAGGCTTGGTGGATACGATCCTGCCTTTATCGGTCTTCAGTTTCGTAAGCTGACTCTGCCCAATAGACAGATCCCTAGCAAAGACCTTGGAGCCTTTATTCCGTTCTATTGCGTCTTTAATACATTCTGTATTAAAGCGGCGGAGGTCGCTTTTCAAGGACTTAGAGATCTGTCTGTTAAACTGCCGGTACTCAAGCGCATCGTCTGAAGACTGCAGGACCATCTCGCGCCTCTCCTTCATGAGCTGCAAAGTAGGATCAGAGAGCCTCTTATTTTTATTGATACGATGGGCCTTGAAAAACTTAGACCCGACAGTATGGACAGTTTCCACGAACCCATCGTTACCCGCAATCCGTCGTTCAGAAATTATGTACAATATTTTGAAACGTTATTTAAATAGACTGGTAGAATACATTATTCTTTTCTTTTTTTTGTGTTTTATCTTGCAATCAGTTTTTAAAAACTATGAGCAGATGAGTTGTAGGAAGGTCTGGCAAGGTATAGTTATTCCTCACCAGGAGCAACTTTCATATGAATAACGAAGCTCTCTCCAAGTTATCCAATTGTAGGATGTTGCGTCTTTTAAGTCTGCTGACACAAGCTGGTATTGTGAGTTGAGCGGCCAATTTGTTGGGATGTCTCTACAGTCGGGATTGTTTGTTACGCCGACCCGGTTAGTTGGAGCCATAAATCATGCACAAAGGATAAGTAAATAACATTTCTCAAAATTGGCATCACACCTACAGTTAAAAGGATAGTTTTTTTGTTATCAGTTTAACTCTCCAACTACACCAATTAACTGCCGAAAATTCTCAGTAACACATTGTGGGTGTAAAAGATATGCATTTAATTTCTATCTTTTATTATTTTAAACATGCGATAAGAAACCTAACCTAAAAAGTTAAAAAAAGAAAAAATCTTTAACTTTTGTGGTAGTGTTCCCACTAACTGGGAATGTTCCCGGGCACATGGGATCATTCCCGGGAACATTCCCGTTGGGAAGTTACTGGGAACGGGAATGTTCCCACGGCACATCACTGGTCGTGATCGACGAGACTATTCTAACCGCACATATTGTTGGTCGCAGGTGAAAAACTGAAGGGCTTGGCGATGAAGGTCAAGGAGATAGTCAAAAACTCCACCGACAAGTTGGTGTTATACGAGAAGTACATAGACGAGTACGAGTTGCTGTACCTGCAGTACGGCGCGTACCGGCGCTACGCCTCGCTGGGCGCCGCCTGCTCGCTGTTGCTGGTACGTGCTGGTGGTCTCAGCTATGTTTAACTGTAATGTTCATCAGTTCATGCATGAAGGGCTTATTGGCTGCAACCGGACACAAATCAAGACTGCGCGCTGTTACTGGAAGAATAGAAAACACTAACCCCTATCTGCCGGTCTAGCTCCGGAGCTCAATTGCACGCGTGGGCATAGAAATAAGGCACACACATTCCATTACTGCGCATAGACACGCCATGAACGTATACTTATCTTCGCTTCGTATGAACAAGAAGGCGTCAGTGCGCGCGTAAGGCCGGCGCGAGCCCGCCGCACGTCGTGCAGTGCCGGCCGTACGCGCGTGCTGCCCTCGTTACATAGTGTGTCACCCCCGCAGATCACGTGCGTGCTGGCGCTGGGCCTGCTATGCGGCGTGTGCGGCAAGCGGCCCGATGTGTACGGCGCCAGCGACTGTTGCAACAAGGGCGCCGGCGCCACGTGCCTGCTGTGGTACGTACTGCGCCTGCACGTTACATAGCTACCCGCGCTGGGCCTGCCGTGCGGCAAGCGGCCCGATGTGTACGGCGCCAGCGACTGTTGCAACAAGGGCGCCGGCGCCACGTGCCTGCTGTGGTACGTACTGCGCCTGCACGTTACATAGCTACCCGCGCTGGGCCTGCCGTGCGGCAAGCGGCCCGATGTGTACGGCGCCAGCGACTGTTGCAACAAGGGCGCCGGCGCCACGTGCCTGCTGTGGTACGTACTGCGCCTGCACGTTACATAGCTACCCGCGCTGGGCCTGCCGTGCGGCAAGCGGCCCGATGTGTACGGCGCCAGCGACTGTTGCAACAAGGGCGCCGGCGCCACGTGCCTGCTGTGGTACGTACTGCGCCTGCACGTTACATAGCTACCCGCGCTGGGCCTGCCGTGCGGCAAGCGGCCCGATGTGTACGGCGCCAGCGACTGTTGCAACAAGGGCGCCGGCGCCACGTGCCTGCTGTGGTACGTACTGCGCCTGCACGTTACATAGCTACCCGCGCTGGGCCTGCCGTGCGGCAAGCGGCCCGATGTGTACGGCGCCAGCGACTGTTGCAACAAGGGCGCCGGCGCCACGTGCCTGCTGTGGTACGTACTGCGCCTGCACGTTACATAGCTACCCGCGCTGGGCCTGCCGTGCGGCAAGCGGCCCGATGTGTACGGCGCCAGCGACTGTTGCAACAAGGGCGCCGGCGCCACGTGCCTGCTGTGGTACGTACTGCGCCTGCACGTTACATAGCTACCCGCGCTGGGCCTGCCGTGCGGCAAGCGGCCCGATGTGTACGGCGCCAGCGACTGTTGCAACAAGGGCGCCGGCGCCACGTGCCTGCTGTGGTACGTACTGCGCCTGCACGTTACATAGCTACCCGCGCTGGGCCTGCCGTGCGGCAAGCGGCCCGATGTGTACGGCGTCAGCGACTGTTGCAACAAGGGCGCCGGCGCCACGTGCCTGCTGTGGTACGTACTGCGCCTGCACGTTACATAGCTACCCGCGCTGGGCCTGCCGTGCGGCAAGCGGCCCGATGTGTACGGCGCCAGCGACTGTTGCAACAAGGGCGCCGGCGCCACGTGCCTGCTGTGGTACGTACTGCGCCTGCACGTTACATAGCTACCCGCGCTGGGCCTGCCGTGCGGCAAGCGGCCCGATGTGTACGGCGCCAGCGACTGTTGCAACAAGGGCGCCGGCGCCACGTGCCTGCTGTGGTACGTACTGCGCCTGCACGTTACATAGCTACCCGCGCTGGGCCTGCCGTGCGGCAAGCGGCCCGATGTGTACGGCGCCAGCGACTGTTGCAACAAGGGCGCCGGCGCCACGTGCCTGCTGTGGTACGTACTGCGCCTGCACGTTACATAGCTACCCGCGCTGGGCCTGCCGTGCGGCAAGCGGCCCGATGTGTACGGCGCCAGCGACTGTTGCAACAAGGGCGCCGGCGCCACGTGCCTGCTGTGGTACGTACTGCGCCTGCACGTTACATAGCTACCCGCGCTGGGCCTGCCGTGCGGCAAGCGGCCCGATGTGTACGGCGCCAGCGACTGTTGCAACAAGGGCGCCGGCGCCACGTGCCTGCTGTGGTACGTACTGCGCCTGCACGTTACATAGCTACCCGCGCTGGGCCTGCCGTGCGGCAAGCGGCCCGATGTGTACGGCGTCAGCGACTGTTAGCTGAGCCGGCGGGAGGGCGGCAGGATCTACTGCGTACAAGCAAATGGGGCGGGCCTCGACAGCGGGCGCGGCCGCGCGGGCGGCGCGCCAGGCAAGCGGTGACCGCCCGCGCGTCTGCATTGCAGTGTTGTGCAATTCATTTTTGTGTCGTATCGAAATGACATTGTCTGTTCTTCATAATTTCGATAAAACTCGCCTTTTCTTTTCCTTGCCCTATACAAGGTGTAACAGAATAGATGCATGACCTGAAAGTAGTTTGTTCGTAATTGACTACTGAATCGATTTCAGTAACGTTTAATATAAGTATTTTTTTAAATTATGTATTTTGCCATACCTACCACTGATTGAGTCAAATAAAATTTAATCTTATGTAGAAGATATAAGGTTCAATTTTAAATGCATAAACTAATGCTTGGGTCGACACGTTTTTCTTAATAATATCAGTTAGCTTTAAAAAAAATAGTTTTGGTCCTCGTAATATTATGCTTTTAACTCAATACTCTAATTGGGGTGTATGAGGTCTTGCGTTCGTTGAATTGTAGGAATACACTTTTTCTTTTGCCCACAATAAATCGAGCGTTAGGAATAAATTTGAGTCAAAAAGATTTTGTCACCGTTATTCAGACATTTCGTTCGCGAATAAAAACAAATATCTCAACGACAACAACCACGAACAACAACACTACGCCGCTATAGTGCCGTGCGATCTGCCCGCTGGGTTCGAGAACGGGTCAGGGTTGCCCGCGCCGCCGCCGCCCCGCTGCCCGCAAAATTCGAGGAACCGGCCTGACCGATACCGCGTCACCGCGCCTTAGGGTGTGTCCAGACCTAGCGAATGCGAGACTCGCGAGCCGGCCGCGAACAGCGCGCGTGCCGCTCGCGTGCGGTTACAGCCTACGTTTGGCACTACAGCGGCGCCCGAATGAGCGGCTTGCACTGACGAATGAGCGACTTGCACTGACGAATGAGCGGCTTGCACTGACGAATGAGCGGCTTGCACTGACGAATGAGCGGCTTGCACTGACGAATGAGCGGCTTGCACTGACGAATGAGCGGCTTGCACTGACGAATGAGCGGCTTGCACTGATGAATGAGCGGCTTGCACTAACGAATGAGCGGCTTGCACTGACGAATGAGCGGCTTGCACTGACGAATGAGCGGCTTGCACTGACGAATGAGCGGCTTGCACTGACTACCTAAGGCGCAGTACAGCGGTATTGTTCAGGCTATCTCGACCTTCGCCAAAAGTTACAGGCGTTTTTTAAACAGTGTAAGAAAAAGTATATCATAAAAGTATTATTTCAATATAATTCGTTTAAAACGTTTTTGTACGGTCTCATCGCCGTACATTTATCTGCTTACTCGGTAACCTAATTTAGGTCAACGATGCGCGTCATAATTTAGCATTATAAAATAAGTTGACTAATGAATCTAAATATAGTGTAGTTAAAACTGTGTAGCTATCAATAACTGAGAGAAATAATCGCCTTCCGCAGTACTATTGTTACTTACTCTTAACTTAAATAAACTTAACTATTTAGTGCATCTTTGTGGAACGTGTTTCTCTATCTAACTTTAACTTAAAAACCTTCACTACAAATTTGTGTACGGAGTTAACTACTACAACCCGTACAGTTTTGTTACTTGTGAAAAACTAAATTTAATTTAATAATTGTTTATTATTTCAATTACCTAGATGTTGATGTCATTAAATACGTATGTCCACAGCGGCATCGGCTTGATATTCCTGCTGGGCAGCTTCGTGACGCTGGTGATGCTGCTGTACTTCGTGGTGGGGCTGGGCGCCACGCGCTTCGTCTGCGATCCGCTTACGTGAGTACGCGGCGTGTACTTGAGCTGGCGAGAGACGCGCTACTTCAACTTCTATAGGGACCTTGCACGAACTATAGATGGCAGCACAAAGTGACACGAGCGCCACCGTGTGGTCAAAAAAGAAAGTTGTCTGATCGTAATGCTGTCAATGTTTACATTATACTTAAATCGTTTTTTTTTTTGGCTACGTACTCAACTTAGTTTTTTTTTTACATATACCATTATAAAGTAATTTCTTAAGGTTTTGAAACTCATAATTACACATTTGTTTATTTACTGCATTTATCCACTTTTATCGTTTATCACGTAACCAAAGAAAGTGAATATTATTCGTGGGAAAGTAATAGAATTTATTTTTCTTTTTCTTTAAAGTCGAGCATCCAGAAACACGACACTATATTTTCACTGAGTAATTATGATTTTTCACTTCTATAATGAGATTATTTTAAAACGTGAAATATCAATTTAAAGTAATGATTCCGAGAAAACTTCGGATTTGCGATGGTAGAAGTATGCGGCGTAAATTCTGTAGCCTGTGTTACAAAGCGTTATGCGGCGATATTCGCAATCGTGTTTAGGATTTTTTAACCGACTTCAAAAAGAAGGAGGTTATCAATTCGACATGTTTTTTTATTTTTTTTTATGTATGTTCGGGCATAACTCCGTCGTATATAGACGGATTTGCAAAATTATTTTTTTGTTCGAAAGGGGTTTGTTCCGAAATGGTCCCATATAAATTTCATATAGATCTGATGATGCGTTTTGGAGACAGACAACTGAACTCTTCAAAACTTTACAGCAAATCAACCGCGAATGCGGCTATCGCATAAATATGCATTGTTTTGACCCCGAGGATGATGAAATTTCGAATTGGTGTGGCGTAGGTAACTAAAAAGTGAAAAATAAAAACTTTTTTCAAAAAAAATCAACCGACTTCCAAAAAAACACTACAAAGTGCAAAATAACTTTAATTTCGGAAGGCGGTGACAAATAATTAAAATACCTACACGTCCAAAGTCACCGACTTCCGAAATTAAAGTTATTTTGCACTTTGTAGTGTTTTTTTGGAAGTCGGTTGATATTTTTTTGAAAAAAGTTTTTTTGAGATTGTTCTGTGCCCAGGCTTTATGCATGTGTGTTTAGTTACGGCTTCATGTAGTATTTCGGGCATCGCTTTCTACAGCTCCACTAACACTTGGTCAGTTCCGGGGGCTGTCCCGTTTTTAGTGACAATTACCATTACTTCTTCTACCGTCGGTCCTGCGCTTTGTCGGTTATCGGCTTGTGTCATTTTAACAGTCGGTATCTGAAGGCCCTATTTATTTTTGTTTCCCATTTGGACACCGGTATGTACGCGTATTTCTGGCATTCTTTTTTTACGCCTATTTGGATTATCCTGTTGCTCTGCTTTGAAGGAATTGGGCTTTTTTTAGGTTAGCAAGAGCTAAGTGATGGTCTCTTGAGTAAATTGGCTGAAGAATCAGTTTCTTGAGCAGCTCAGATCAGTTTGAATACCTCAGTTTTTGTGTTTCAGGGTATTTCGATGTTTTCATTCGTTGGGGTGATTATTTTATTTGCTAGTTTTTAACCCCCGACGCAAAAACGACGGGGTGTTATAAGTTTGACGTGTCTGTGTGTGTGTGTGTGTGTGTGTGCGTGTGTGTCTGTCTGAGGCAACTTAGCTCCCGAACGGATGAACCGATTTTGATTTAGTTTTTTTTGTTTGAAAGGTGTATTAGTCGGGAGTGTTCTTAGACATGTTTCATCAAAATCGGTTCAGCCGTTTGAAGATTATCAGCTCTTTTCTGGTTGAAAAAGGGATTTTAGCCTCTGATCAACTCAAAATTTGGGATTCTATTACTTCAATGATATTAGACGAATAAAATAACCTTGAACTGATGCTGGAGCAACACCTGGAGTTTCCAGGAAACCCAAGTTATTCACCAACAAACAGCAGAAGTATCGTGTTTGGGCTCATTGAAAAGGTCTCAATGAATAGATTATAGATAAATGGTGATTTAAGGGAGACATTAAGTTTAAAAAGCAAGAAATAAAAATTAAATTAAAAATTTTAAAAACCCCCGACCCAAGCAAAAACTCAAAAAAGTTAAAAATAATATTTATAGGCCTTTTAATTTTAACGTAATATTTTGATCAGGGCATTGTCAAGTCGGGGGACGGTCAATGAAAACGAAAAACAGAGGCCTAGCCGTCCCCCGACTTGACAATGCCCTGATCAAAATATTACGTTAAAATTAAAAGGCCTATAAATATTATTTTTTAATTTTTTGAGTTTTTGCTTGGGTCGGGGGTTTTTTAAATTTTAAATTTTTTTTTTTTGTCATGCAGTCTTCGTATTTCGTTTTAATAGAATTTCTATTGAGAGTGACATAGTTGCATTGTTTATGCTTTACCTTAGGAGTTCCCAGATTATTTTATGGTTGCAGAAGCACCCGTTGTTCTGAATGACGATGTAGCTTCTGTCATTTATAATCGCAGTTTTTTCTTGTTGGCTATATCCATTAATAGTTCGTCGTTGTAGTTGGAAAATTTATGGTGAAGGTTTTGTTGGGTCAATTCTTTGTGTTAAAAACATTGTGTATCTTGTCGACCAATATGGGCGTTGAAGTCGCCAAAGATTATAAGCGTAGGTACAAATCCTCGGTTTTTATCTAATCAAGTTTATTACGCCTGTGAAGGATGTGATTGCTTTCGAGGTACAACTGTTGATGTGAGAGTTGATTAATACAGAGCTATAACAGGCTTGTCTTTTCCCATGCCTACCTCGAGATAGCTGAAATCGCGTCGGTATCCTTGTAGCGGCACAACAAATAAAAATGTTTCGCAACAAATATCCAGAAACACAAAAATAAAAGTGGCGCCATCTACAATGCCACAGGCGAACTAAATGAGCAATTCTGCATCGCGCAATCAGAGTTTTCCACGACACTAGAACATATACAAAATCCCGACATCAACTGTCGGGCAGTTGCCCGGACCAGACACAATACCCGTCTGGTCGGAGGATCCTCCGTTACCATCATAAGTATGAGTGAACTTTACACCCTGTTCCTCATACCCCTAAATCCTTCTTACTGTTAACTGGTTAAATTTTGGCTTACTTAATAGAATTGCATAACCCCGGTGTGTTACCCACTTTTCTGGAGGGGTGCCATTAGTAGTTTGTGGAGATGGTATGTTCCTGATTTCATCCCTGTTTCCTGTAGGTTGGCTATATTAATGCCGCTACGTGAAGGTACAGCGTCTATTTGATTTTCTTTCTTTGGCTGGTGTCGAGGCGCCGCGAACGTTTCAAGTAGCAATGCTAGATTCTAGCAATGTTAGGTCGGATTTCTGAGTGTCGTGTTTCGTTCGCGATTAGGTCTGATAACGGTGTGAGTGGTGTTGATTATTGTTGTTGACACCGTGTTAATGAGTTAACTTATTGGGGGCTGTTCGTTAGAGGCCGGAGTTTCGTGGGCTTTTCGTGCTCTTGTGGCTCTCGTGTGTTGTACAGGTTACCTAAAACTTTGGTATGTAGTGGTGTTTTAACGTTGTACTTGGGACTGTTGGCGGGTACTTGTTTGCCAAAAGGTGAATACCCCTGTGCGTTTTTGTTGTTTATATGCACTAGGGAATGACCGACCAAGATTAAAACCCGGTTTTGTTTTCGGGATTTTTATAAAACAACCCGGTTTTCGGTGAAACCGGTTTGAAAATAAGATATTTTTTGTTCGTCTACATGCAGTATGTTAAAGGTTTATTTGCTTGTTGTGCTTAAGCTATATAGGTATAAAATTAATCAACAGTATCAAAAAGATCAACTAAACATAAATAAGTAATTATAAGTATTCCGCATGTAATGAAAGTATTATAAACATTAACACTGAAAATCTAGTATCAAATTAACCGTATTATAAACTCTTTAATTATAAAATAGAGTTTGTAACTACTTAAAGATTTTAAACTGGTATGGGTAACAGTCTCAATAGCCTCCAACAATAGTTGAGCTACTCAATGTTTTTCACAACTTAACCTTTAATTAATATAACGTAGAAATGTTTTATAAGAGATAAATAATAATTTCAATCACGTTAATTACACTTAGTTTTAATTAATAACCAAAATAATCATTAAAAAAACAAGTGAAATATAAAGTCATCTCTTAAACATAGGTAGGTTAAAAAATCAATAAATTTTCTTCCAAACAATTTACTTAAACGTTTTTGGTAAGAAATTATATCTTAAGAAAAGCAATGAAAGTAAAATACGGTGTCGTCCTAAGACGAGACCGTATTTTCCTGCAAAAATAACCAGCTGTCGAAAATGCTCGACGTTCTAATTCCGACACTTGTTGGCTTGATCTTGATGAGTGCTTTGTATGGCTTTGTTAAAAAACTGCCAAGTCCACCGCCATTCTCGTGTAATGCCATTTCACATAACACCATTTTTGCAGTATCTAAATTTAACGCAGATAAAGAAGATGTAGTTCAACCCTTTGATAGTTTGAAGGCATGCAAAACGATTGAAAGGAGTTAAATGTTACCAAGTTACCAATACTACGATTAACAACACGTCTCTTCACTTTCAAACGTTGGCAACGTTTGGATTAAATGAAATGGCTGACATCAAATGCATCATTTTGACTGACACTTGGAGTAGCGGTGTTGCCATTTGAAAATAAATAAAAAACTCGAAAAACCAGAAAATTTTAAAAAACCCGGGTTTTTTAATCATCTGAAAAATCCCTAAAAACCGGATTTTCGGTTTCCGGCTTACCCGGTTTGCATTCATATATGCACATGCACATTTACGAGTTAGTATTCGGACGCGACGATGATGATATATCTTTGCCTCCGCATAATATTTCAATAAATTATGCGGTTATTTATTTTGCTATCCTTTGTTCCTGGAAGAGAATGCTGTTGGGGAGAAAATCATGCACATTATTTAGGATTTTATCATGATGTCCATGTTCCAAGACATATGCGGCGAGAACTTGACGGACATTCCTGTGATCAAATGTTAAGTCCTCTAAAATATTTATTTGGCGAGCTATCGCACTGAACAAACAATTCCCGCCTTTTGATATCACAATTCTGCCGTCCTTTAAATAGACAGGCGTTAAGCCCTAAAAATTGTTTCCGAGAAAATGGCAAAAAACGCACGAATCGTTATTTCTTAAAAACTGTGATCATTACGTTACTGATTGTAGAAAACATCAATTGATATTTATTTCTGTTTATCATAAAGAATCCTTTTCAGTTAAACGGCCTACAAACTCTCATATCTTGGGAACAATTTGAATTGTAAAAATATTTGTTAGAGAGAAAGATAGAGAATTTTGAACTCTCTTAGATTCTATTAAAAGGTAAAAAATGACTTAAGTGAGGGTTAACTCCTTTCTAGTTAAAGGACGTCAGAATTTAAACAACCCATTGTAAACATGTTTGTTTGTACGGCAACTTCAAGACACGTGCAAAGGGGCTCTCTTTACTTTTATTTTTGTTGATCTGTGCAACAAAACCGCGCGATGCCAACTTAAGAGTTAAGGGTACCTTTTTTTGTACACTTCAACACACATGGGCCCTCTAGCCGACTCAAATTCCGGTAACTGTTGCGTTACAATGTAACAATAATACAATCTTTGATTATGATACCGTATTTCGTGCTAGAACAATAGCTTAAATTAGTTTTGTACCTCCCTATTAGTTAGTTTTAGCACACTGGCCCACAACAATAGGGTATTTTCCAATTTGATAAAAACGATTTTATTTTGAAGATTGGGACGATATATTTAACAGCAAAATAAAAATATAATAATTTATATCCATTTTCTCCATTAAAAACGATTAAAATCAAATTTCTTTTTCGTTGTGTTGAATGTACCGCCAAAACGCTCCTTACGATGACTTTTTATAACGTGACATCGTGACGTCAACTTTGTGTGAACAGCACCAGTACAAATACATAGTTTGGCGCAGTTTTAAAAGTATTTGTGCGCAGAGGACACCAGTGATTTCACTTTCTATCCATAAAAAATCTTGTTAATTATAAACACGACATTCACTTGTTTACTTACTTACTACTTTAGTTTACACAAAGTTGACGTCACGTGATAAAAAGTCATCGTAAGGAGCGTTTTGGCGGTAAATTCAAAACAACAAAAAATAAAATTGGTTTAAATCGTTTTTAATTGAGAAAATGGATTTAAATCAATTTACTTTTATTTTTCTGCTACATATTTCGTCCCAATCTTCAAATAAGAATAGTTTTTAATAAATTGGAAAATACCCTATTGCTTGAGATGATTTTGGTTGGGCGCGTACGCGGCAAAACAAGGCCAATCGTATGCAGTTTTAGCAAAAAAAAAACCTGAAATATTAGGAACAAACTCACCGGGTCAGCCGCCAGGGGTCACTCGTCCTCCAGCATTCCGTCATCTTTTGATGACGGGATGCTGGTTGAATCGCACTTATGTCACTTTTACTCCCTTATTTTATGTTACTTCCCAAAACTCCAAATTGCGACACAGACGGAGACACAAAAACTCGGTTTGATTTCGAAGTCAGGCAAGTAAGTTAACATCTGCTGCGCGCGGGCAAACGCGACCGTATCCGACGGCGGCCTAACTTGAACTCTCTGTCTATCTCTGTAAAGGAGATTATTTTCTTAGTTGTAGATTGTTTTGGTCGAATAGAACAAAATAAGAATTAATAAAATGAAGAAAATAATGATTTTATATAATCATATTTATTTATAAAGTGTTAACGAAAAGTATACATTAAACCACACAAAGAATAGTTAATTAACGCGAAAAATAAACTGAACTTAACTAAAATGTTTTTGCAGGTACAAATAATAATAATTCGGAATTAGAATGTTAGGGAGCGGTCTACCCGATCTAAATATTTGAAACACAAACATAAACATAAAATTTATTTAATTTCTCATCACAAATGTTGTTGTGGAAAAGAAAGAGCTTAATCTAAAAATAGGCTTAACATTTGTGAGAGACTGGTGCCCGAAAAAGGCATAAAATACCTGTGTTACAGGTCACCAGGCCCCCAAGACTTACATGTGTATATATTAAGTTAGATTATTGAACAAAAACAGTAAAAGTATGTGATGAAGTTTACTAAAATTCTAGGTACAGTTAAAAATTATGAAAAAGAAAATTAATGAAGACCAAACATACATAATAAGATTGTGAGTGATTTAAGGCGTGTGTGTGAGTGTATGTGAGTGTGGGGTTGTGTTTGTGTGTGCGAGTGTATGTGAGTGTGGGTATGTGTGTGAGGGTATGAAAGAGTGTGTGTGTGTGTGCGTGCGTTTAAAAAGTCTACGATTGTGAATGAGATAGAAATTTAGCGAATAGAACCAGAAGACTCTCAGTTGCTTGATAGTCGAGAGTTTTAAGCCATTTACATACGGTTTGGCTGCAGATTGATCTACGCATTGAGTGTATTGAGAGTGTTGTATTGATTTTATTATACAAATATCCTCCAAGAAAACATAAAACCTTTGCGAGAGAAAGGTGCGAAAGAGATTAGTAGGACAGACGTTACCTTTTCTTCGCTTATCTTTGTTGAGATTAGGAATGTATTTTAATTCGGCATGTTTTTTGCGTATGAGAGTGAATATGAAGGTCTGCCTAACTGTTAGGGTAGCCCAACGTTTGTAAAGCTCAACAGTTGGATAGCGATAAGGGAGCCCAGCTCCCACTTTTAGTACAGCTCTCTGTGCTCTTTCAACTTCCAGAAGGTGCACCTTTCCTGCTCCTCCCCAGGAGGTTATGCAATAGTTTACTATTGACTGGCAGAGTGCAGAGTACACCGTTTTGGTAGTCTTTAGATCCGTTACGTGTCTTAGTGTCTTAAAAATGTAAATCAGCTTACGTATCCTAGTGACGAGAGTGTCAATGTGAGGCTTAAAAGTTAGTGTCTGATCGATATACACTCCAAGATATTTAATAACGTCCGTTCGTTGTAAGGGTACACAAATGCAGGAAGAAGGGGCCAAGTTGGTACAAGTGTGAGCAGTAATATTGAGGTTTGTGGATGGCAGAAGATTTCTCCTAGGTAGGTGCAAAGGCAATGTATTTTGTTTTTGATAGATTTAGCGTCAAAACATTGTGTATAAGCCATTGACATACCTCATTGAAACCATTTTGGGTACTTTGGAAAACCTCTTCCCAATTTTTTCCACTAATAAATAGCGCAGTGTCATCTGCAAATGATATCAATTTCCCTTGTTTAAGATGGAGTTGACACAATTCATTAATGTACACAAGGAAGAGGCTAGGACCCAGGACACTCCCCTGCGGTACGCCATAGTGCACAGGAAGTTCATCACTAGTCCAGTTGTCAATTTTCACTCTTTGTTTCCTATTACTTAAGTAGTCTTTTAGCAGTTGTAATGGAAGACCTCGGACCCCTATATTTTCGAGTTTATGTAATAATAATGGAATAGGGACTGTGTCAAAGGCCTTGGCTAAGTCGAGGAAGACCGTTACACACTTCCTGCCGCTATCAAGATTAGTCACAATATGGTTAGTGAGTTCGTGAACAGCATCATCAGTGGACCTACCTGAACGAAAGCCAAATTGAACAGATGAGAGGAGGGAATTTGTCTCATGGAAATTCATAAGTCGCTTGTTGATCAGTCGTTCTAAAACTTTGGACAACGCGGGAAGGATCGAAATAGGTCTGTAATTGCTAATACAGTCTTTGTCTCCTCCCTTATGGATAGGTTTAACAAGCGCTATCTTCAAGGCTAGTGGAAAGGTACCAGTTGCAAAAGCCAGGTTGCAAATGTGAGTAAGAGGGAGTATAAGCTGCTTAACGTAGCGCTTAAGAATTTTACCTGATATCTTATTCTTTCAAGTCCATCACGAGGAGTTCCACCTCATCTACATCAGTAGGAAACAAGACAAGCGAGTTTGGTGATACGGGAATAGAATTCCGGCTGCCACTCAGTATATTGGTGTTACCAATAATTTCTTCCGCCAAACTCTGTCCAACACCCGTAAAATATTTATTAGCGTTATTGACACTGTTTATAGGATTATCACTTGTTATCAACGCAGAGGAATGGTCTGCCTTTTTATTAGTACCGGAGATCTTTTTAATTACATCCCACAGCTTTTTACTGTTATTTTTTGACTTTTCAATCTCGTTTTTCTTATATATTCTCTTCTGTTTCCTTAGGAGAGCGTTGCAAAAATTTCGATACCTTTTGTATGTTAAATAAAGTACTTCATCATTAGGGTTCCTTTTAAGCTTTTTATGAAGATAACCATCACCTCATGTCCTAATTTAATTAGAAACGTAAAAGTTTGAAGCAAGTAGGTATTATACAATAGTTTAGTATCATGAGAACAAGCATACTGCTACATTAATACCTTAAAACTAGCCTGTATAAATATCTGAAAGTGATATTAACTAGGCAATGTTATCATGATGCCATTTCTGCGATGTGTCCCAGAGAGCCGCGCCACAACCAGCTGTTCGCGGACGTGGAGCAGATGGTGGACTTCGAGCAGGCGCTGTTCCAGGAGCGGCGCGAGCCCGGCGTCAACCTCACGTCGGCCATCGTCTCGTGCCACGCCAACCACACCATCTACAAGGTAATTATGTTATTTCAACTGACATTTTCATGTTACGAACCATAAACTATGGCCTGCATAAATTCCAGGCGTTCTTAGTATTTGTTTCCATCTGATAGGGTTTTTATTTTTTGGGTGGGAAATCATCAAATAACTTCTCCCGCTCTGGGTGGAGCAGGAGGGCGTGTCAGACTTTTACTGACTAAAACCCACCCGTGTTCCTTCATTAGCCCGTATGCCAGGGGCTGTGGTATCTCTTTCAAACGAACCCGCACCCCTGACAGGCATCGGCCCTTGCGGGCCCCATCATTTTTGTGTTGACATCTCTTTAAGGCGCGCGTGGAACACAACGCGCCGTCGACTTGGGCTTGGTCCTTACCGGACAGCGAGCTACCCATTACTCGCCGTCCGCAAGCCCATGCCTACGGTGGCCGGAAATCGGCCTGGGATTCCCGACGCCCAGGGCGTCTCCGTATCCTGCGGCGGCTGGGGTCGCGAGGGCGCATGTGCTGCCTCTCCCTCACGTGCGCCGCCTCCCTCTTCGCGAGCATCACTGCTTCGCTGAAGGAGGTGACGGCTCCCCATGCCCTCTCGCTCCGTACCATGGCCTGGACCAGGGCCGGACGCGAGAGTTCGCCGCCGCCGATCGCCTCCACGAGGACACGGCGGTGCTCCACCCAAGCTGGGCAGACCGCCACCGTGTGCTCCACCGTGTCCTCAGGGCGATCTTCGCAGTGGAAACACCCGGGCGTTTCCTCCCGCCCTATCCGAAACAGGAACCTCCCGAAACAACCGTGTCCGGTGAGGACCTGCGTCAGGCGGAAGGTGAGGACGCCATGCCGCCTCTCAAACCACTCCTCGAAGAGGGGACTTACCGTCGCAATCGTGGCGTGCCCAGCACTGGGTTGCGACAATCGTACTCTCCATGTCACCATGAGATCCCGCCGGAGCTCTGTCCGCTGTGCCGCGATTTCCTGCGGCAGCGGAGTTACGCCCCGGCGTTTGGCCTCCTCGCGCCACTCCCATATTTGCGCGAGGACCTTTGCCTCCAGATCCCATGGCGGTAATCCGGCAAGGAGGCCCGCCGCCTCGCCGGAGATCGTGCGATATCCCCGCGTCATCCTGATCGCCATGACCCTATGGGACGCCCTCAACCGGCGAGCTGGTTGGCGCCTCAATGTAGGCGCCCACACCGGCGCCCCGTATAGGGCCATGGACCGCACGATCCCCGCGTAGAGCCTCCGGCAGGAGGCGTTTGGCCCCCCTAGATTGGGCAAGAGCCGCTTCAACGCAGCCCCGGCCCGCTCCAGTCTGGGAGCCAAGCGGCGGAAATGCTCCGCGAAGTTCCATGGGCTGTCGAGGACGAGTCCCAGGTACTTCATCGTCGACTCGACGCCGATGTGAACCCCTCCCACCGTTATCTGGGAACCCGTCGGTGGCGCATTCCGAGGACCATGGAACCACATGGCCTCGGACTTGTGCAAGGCCACCTCGAGTTCCAGTTGCCGGATCATATCCACGATTGTCGCAACCTCGTGTTTCGCTAAGTCGGCCGCCGCCTGGTACGACCTCCCTTGCGCCAGGACCAGCGTGTCGTCAGCGTAGCAAACTACACTGACGCCGCTAGGGAGATCGGCGCGCAGCACCCAGTCGTACCCGATGTCCCACAGATGCGGCTCCAGGACCGATCCCTGTGGGACACCGCACGACATCTCTCGCCGGTTCCACTCTCCAAGGTGACCGGGGTAGATGACGGCCCTGTCCGTCAAATAGGCCTCGACCACACGACAGAGGTAGGTCGGCATCCGGTGATACCGGAGTGCCTCCCTTATGCAACTCCAGGGCAGGGTGTTGAAGGCATTGGAGATGTCTAATGACACCGCCAAGACGACCCCACCCCGGGCCACAGCATCCCCCGTCGTGAGGGCTCGCACGCGCATGATGGCATCCACCGTGGAGCGCCCCCTGCGGAAACCAAACTGGCTCTCCGCCAAATCCGGCCCCACCCGCACCAGCCGCCCGACGAGGCGGTCTGCAATTACTCTCTCAAAGAGCTTGCCCACCTCGTCGAGCAGCACAATGGGCCGGTAAGCGGACGGAGAGTCCGCTGGGCGCCCCGGCTTCTTAATGAGGACCAGTTTCCCCGTCTTCGGTCGGGGTCGACGGGTCTCTGTTCAGAGTCTCCGGTGACTCCTCGCGGGCCACTACTCTGGCCCGCAGGATCTCGTCTCGGAGGGCGGTCTTCGCCACTCTGTACCCCTCGTACAGCTCCGCCTGAATGGCTTCCGTATCCGGAGGGCGGATACGGAGCCTGCGGTGCCTGGAGTAAAGGTGCCGCGCAGCAACACACGCCTCGCGTAGAGTTGTTAATTGCGGCGACCACCAGTACACCTGGCGTGAAGCACGACCTGGCTGGACCCGGGGCATTGCCACGTCACATACCTCGGACATGGTCTCCCGGAACCACTCGGCCTCGTCGTTTATGTCGGCAGGCCTGTCCGGTGATGACACCCAGGCCTGCACGATCGTGGCTTACAGGAGATCTGATAGGGTTCGAGATTAATAATAACTTTATGTCACATCACTACTATTCTGTAGACATCCGACAATACTAACTTTTGCAAGCGGCTTCGCCCTCGTGGAGGTCGCAAATAATCCCACGGGAACGTACTACCGGGATAAATAAGTATCCTATATGTTAATCTAGGTTATAAACGATCCAAATTTCATCGAAATCCGTTCGGCGGTTTTGTAACAAACATCTAAACACACAAAATTTTACATTTATAAAGTAGGATTATAGTTGGAAGTAGGATAAAGTTTTCTGTATCATCTGCCTTGCCTTTTCCCAACTATTTTTGAGGTTGGTCTCCAGTCCACAAGCTCAATATCATTTCCTTAATTTCACAAGACGGACTCCTGATTTCTCTAATCCACTTATAAGATGAAATAATTAAGTTTCACTACTAGTCGTTATTATTTTTGAAAAAAAAAAAGAGGTCTTCTATGGTGAGGGACTGACCAGTCTACATACGTTTGGTGCTAAACGCATTTTAGTGATTCGTGGTGCGAGCGGGCCTAAACGTGCGGTCCCAGAAGTGGACATGTAGAATTGAGCGTGTGCGTGTGCCGCAGGCGCTGCACCTGTGGCGCCTGTTCAACATCAGCGCGCTGCGCGGCGGCCTGCGCAGCGAGCTGGACGCGCGCGCCGCGCCCGCGCCCGAGCCCTGGCCGCACGCCGCGCCCGCGCCCATCCTGCGCACGGGCGCGCGCGACAAGCTGCGCCGGCTGGCCGACACCGGCCTGTCCGACTTCGACTTCGACAGGATCCTCTCTGCGGTCAGTACTAGTGTTAGCGCACGTGGACGGTTGGCGATGCTTTCATATCAATTTGATAAATATTTGAGACATCCTGTCTGTTTAAGAACTTGATTGATTCGGTAACTCTGATTTGCCACCTCTCTCTTTCGTTTTTAACCGACTTCAAATAGAAGGTTATCAATTCGACATGTTTCTGTTTATTTATTTTTTTCATGTATGTTCGGGCATAACTCCGTCATTTATAGACCAATTTACAAAATTATTTTTTTGTTCGAAAGGGGTTTATTCCGAAATGGTCCCATTTAAATTTCATATAGATCTGATGATGCGTTTCGGAGACAGACAACGGAACTCATAAAATAATGACAGCAAATCAACCGCGATTGCTGCTATCGCATAAATATGCGTTGTTTTGACCCCGAGGATGATGAAATAACTAAAAAGTGAAAAATAAAAACTTAAAAAAAATACAACCGACTTCCGGAAAAACACTACAAAATGAAAAATAACTTTAATTTCGGATGGCGGTGACAAAAATTAAAGTTATTTTTCACTTTATAGTGTTTTTCTGGAAGTACGTTGTATTTTTTTGAAAAAAGTTTTATAAAAACAGTTGGTACTTTTAAACAAATATTAAATTAAATTAAATTGTTTATTGGGTCTCAAATGATTACATTTTCAGATTTGTAAGTAAGACAGCCCCAGTAAGTAATTAATAATACTTGTGTTGGGGTTGCCTCGCTCCTTCCCATGATCTTTAACAAAATTGAGACTATATAAAAAAAAAACAAAATATAAAAAAAAAAACAAAATCAAAAAGAAAAAGATAAAATTATACAAAAAGAAACAATGACCTATAAAATATAATTATCAGCTCTGTGTAGTGTGTTATTTTATGTGAGTGTGTGAAATAATATTGGGTAAGTGTGTGGGTGTGTGTGTGTGTGTGTGTGTGTATATGTATATGTGTCTGCACGTGCGCGTGCGTGTGTGTGTTGTGCGTGAGTGCGTGCATGCATGCGTTAATGTGTATTTATGTATGAGTTTACGTGTTTACTGATTGTGCCCTAATAATCGAAGTTAAAGATGTCCATCTGCAATCACAAGGTATTACATTATGATAAGGAAGCCAAGTGTATTATACAATTCTGTCCAAAACTTGCTCTGCTTCCTCATAAGTTAGAGTATTTAGCCAATCGGTTATAACTTTTTTGCATTGGTGCGAGATCTTTTGGTGGAACTTTATTTTTGAGTTAATTGTATTGTATATGTAAGCTGATTGACAAACATACTGACGCCTCGCAAAAGCCGTGCGGACCCCCGGAGAGTAAGCCACAATATCATTTCTCCTCCTAACCTGTCTTTCAGGGTTAACTGGAAGGTATTTATGCAAATAAAGAATGATGTTTAATAGGTATAGTTTCCTGACCGATAGTAGACCACAGATTCTAAAATTCATTCACAGATTCGGAAATCTATATGGCTTAAAATAGATTACTTTTAA
Organism: Polymixis flavicincta; assembly: GCA_949987655.1. Lineage (NCBI taxonomy): Eukaryota > Metazoa > Arthropoda > Insecta > Lepidoptera > Noctuidae > Polymixis > Polymixis flavicincta. The sequence continues at coordinate 26,558,020 of OX465176.1, read as the reverse complement.
AAGCGACCGTTGGGCTCTTTCTAACTCCAAAAATTTAGTTTTTGTGGCTCCACCCCAAACAGGTAAGCAGTATGTGATAACTGACTGCGCGAGTGCTACATAAATGTTATTGAGCGTCTTTTGAGGCATCACATGTCGTAGATTTTTAAAAATCCATATAAATTTTCTAACACGCGACATAATACCCTCTACATGCGAGTGCCACGTTAGACACTCGTCGACTATGACTCCCAAGTATCTCACAGACGGCAATTGTTTGATGAGTTTGCAGTCACAAGCCTGACTCAAGCTGTTTTCACATGTATGGATACGAATGTCTAGATTAGTATTTGCTTTAGACCTTGCACTTGGAGAGAAGCAAACGAAATTTGTTTTAGTAATATTAAGAGTTAATAAGTTTTCTTTGAGCCACTTATCTATGACAACCAACCCCTGTTCGGCCTTACTACGTACTACTTCCCAAGTGTCTCCAAAGTAGACAATAGCCGTATCGTCCGCGTATGAGAAGATTTTTCCGCCACTGTTTTGTAGTTTACAAAGCTCGTTAATATACACCAAAAACAGTGGCGGGCCGAGCACAGAGCCTTGCGGAACACCGAAAACAACATTTTCTTCATTGCTATACGACTGACCCACCTTAACCTGTTGTTTCCTTCCCCGAAGATAACTGGCAAATAGAGAAAGAGCCTTGCCTCTAATCCCTATAGCCTCAAGCCTCTGCACAAGGATGGGAACAGATACGGTGTCAAAAGCCTTTTTCAGGTCTAGAAACACCGTAACGCATTTGCATCCCTTGTCTACCTTATCTGTAATTTCAGATGTTAACGCAATAACAGCATCCTGAGTTGATCGCCCCCGTCTAAAGCCATATTGTGACTCGGAAAGAATGTTATATTTATTCAAGTAGTTTGTAAGCCTTTTATTTAATATTTTTCCTAGAATCTTTGAAAGTGATGGTAAGACGGAAATCGGTCGGTAATTATTGACATCAGTTTTGTCCCCACCCTTGTGCACAGGCGTGATAATAGAGCGTTTCAATGCATCACAAAATATGCCCGTTTCAAAACACAGGTTGGTTAATCTACAAATGAGCGGAACTACAAAGTCTCGAGATAACTTAAGGAAACTCACTGATATATCATCCCAACCCGTAGCACTTGCTGAGTCGAGTGCCATAAGTGTACCATCTACTTCTGCTGGATCTGAGATTTATCCATGTTACCGTCCGTAATACCCGATCAAAGTACTAGGGTGTGATGAGTATAAGGAGTTAGCTAGCTGTCGGGCTATACAGGTGTATGTATAGACGCAACTGGTGGTAGGCGCGAGCGCAGGTCAAGCGATCAATGACAGCTTAGTAGGACGGTGCTTATCCTTAAAGTAGGCGGCGCTTAGCCTTGAGTGGGTGACGTCCTTGAGCAGGCGCTAATTAGTGGGCGAGACCCAAATAGTTCCGCCTCTTGCGCGTACGCTGATTAGCTGTCACAGTCTTGTGTACCAGGGCAACAGATTTGTTAGGTAGTATCGTGAATCGGTACTCACGGGCGGCAGATTGCACTGAACACCTCCTACGTTTCTATGCTATCCTATTATTTCACTGGATTTAAATTTACATGAGACTTATGATTCAACTTCTTAAACAGATTGTTACGGATCTAGTGCACGTCTGCACCTTGTGGCGGTCCGAGGGAAGAGGGTAAATATAAACAACACTTGCTACGATTACAAAAGGAAACCAGCTCCACTGTTCTTTAACACCCGCAGCCCGCGCTTGCTACACATTAATAAAAAAAACACAAACAAAAATGTCATGTGACATAATGTCCTATATACAGTGTGGTGGTCACATAATTAAGTTTTTTCAAACCAACAAGTGTAACTAATTGCATGTATGTTCTTGTATTTCTCTCGGTATTATAAAACTTTTCCATACTAGCGGTACATTCGTTGATGCACATGATTGGCATGGGGATTTATTCATAAAGAAACGTAACAGAGACGAAGACAACAAAAAGAGGGACAGTCTATAACACAACAAAACGGTAAATTCCGGTCTTCCGGCGGGACTTGTCAGGTGTCACCTTTCCCTCTGCAGACCAGCAGCTATTGATGCTAAAGTGCTTGCGAGCCGTGATGAATAACTCGTGCCTCGTTTTAGTCAGGAACTCCGAAATTGTGATGCCGCTACCTTTGAGTGTAGTTTTACTATCCCAAACTAACCGACGAGGCTCCATATCCTTAAATCGCACCAGAACAGGTCTAGTTTTGCCTTGGGGGGCTCCTAGTCTATGGCAAACGTACAGATGATCCACTTTAATGTCGTCAACCATCAGTTGTTTCGAAATGATTAGAAGAATCGCATCACACAGCTTTTCATTATGTTTCTCAGGAATACCGTGAAACAGGAAGATCTTTCTTCGCATCACAGAGTCGAGTTCGTGTTCTGTCTGAGTTTTAAAATGGGAAAATGTTTTGCACACAAAGGATTTAAACTCAGAAAAGTCTAGGGATAGTGCGGCAAGATCTGAGTATGCAGGGTCAGTTCCAGCTGTAGCTGTCTGCAGCTTGTCTTCGTATTCACGCATGCGGGAACTAAACAGCTTCTCCAGTTCCTCCATACTGTGCACAAGCTTGCTGTCCATCCTTAGTTGGAATATTTTGAGTGTTGTGGTTCTTTAATAGTGAATCTGAAAGGATAGTTCCGAGCGAAGGTGGGTTTAAAAGTTGATTAGCACATAAATATACTTAAAAATAATAATAATAATAATAATAATCTTTATTGACACAAATGTTACATTCATTTTTGTGAATTCCCTAGCTCCTGCGCTAGTGTACACTGTATTACAGGAGCTAGTGTCTTCCCCTAATTACAATGTTACTTATTATTTATGGCATCCAAAGATTACAAATCGAATCAAAAGTACTAGAAATAATAAAACTGAAATTAAACGTAATCTAACATGCATAATTTAAGTAATAAAAAAAATAAAAAAGAGAGAAAAGTGTTAGTTGAAGTAAGCAGGTGTCTGAATGTGAAGGGGTGTGTGTGTGTGTGTGTGTGTGTGTGTGTGTGTGTGTGTGTGTGTGTGTGTGTGTGTGTGTGTGTGTGTGTGTGTGTGTGTGTGTGTGTGTGTGTGTGTGTGTGTGTGTGTGTGTGTGTGTGTGTGTGTGTGTGTGTGTGTGTGTGTGTGTGTGTGTGTGTGTGTGTGTGTGTGTGTGTGTGTGTGTGTGTGTGTGTGTGTGTGTGTGTGTGTGTGTGTGTGTGTGTGTGTGTGTGTGTGTGTGTGTGTGTGTGTGTGTGTGTGTGTGTGTGTGTGTGTGTGTGTGTGTGTGTGTGTGTGTGTGTGTGTGTGTGTGTGTGTGTGTGTGTGTGTGTGTGTGTGTGTGTGTGTGTGTGTGTGTGTGTGTGTGTGTGTGTGTGTGTGTGTGTGTGTGTGTGTGTGTGTGTGTGTGTGTGTGTGTGTGTGTGTGTGTGTGTGTGTGTGTGTGTGTGTGTGTGTGTGTGTGTGTGTGTGTGTGTGTGTGTGTGTGTGTGTGTGTGTGTGTGTGTGTGTGTGTGTGTGTGTGTGTGTGTGTACTGAGGAGTGAGAGTGTTACTCTTCATAACAACTTAATTAGGTTTTCTGTGGCATCATAATCCAAACTTTTTAGCCAGGGTAGTATCACTTTTTTAAACTGATTTAAGTTAAGTTTCTTAATTTTGAATTTTTTGCTAACAATATTATAGATGCGAGGAGCCAGTACAATAAAATGTCTTTGTGCAACTGATGTTTTATGGCGGGGTACGGGGCACCATTCCACTCGTTTGGACAGTACAGGAAGAGTAGGAACTATTCTTTTGTGGTATCTACTAATTAGTTCGTAAATATACAGTTTCCTAACCGATAGTACATTAGCCTTCTCGTACACCGACGTAGTTGCGTGCCGGAATGGTAGATACATGAGCACTTTGAGAACTGCCCGTTGAGCACGTTCGGCAGCAATAAGAAAGGATTTCCCGGCACCACCCCAAGCACATATACAATACCTAATTAGGCATTCACACAGCGCCCTGTAAAAAGAACAAATAACTATTTTAAAATAAATATTAAATTAGGAAGCTACAAAATTACGTGTTTCTGTTGGGCCTACCCACATAGGAATGACATATATGGCATACATGAAATATATGGTCTCAACTGAATTATGTATGAATTTAACTACAGTAAAAACATTATTGACTGAAAAAGTAAACATGATCGGGGCTGAAGAGTGGAAAAAGGTTTGCGATCATGCAATCAAATGTGAGAATGAATATATAAACATTCAGTACGGTTTAGACAATTACACTGATAGACTAGTGATAAATATGGCTGACAGTGACAGTGATATTGACCTCTTTGAGAGTACAGATAGTGAAATGGAAGTAATTGAGAATTAAAATTATTATTATTTTTATTACAATGTCTCATTCTAACAATAGGTATAATGGTGTTTATTATGTACACTACAGCTGTAATTTTCCAAAATAATTAAACAGGTAGGTACGTAAACATAATGTGAACATGTTTTTTTATTTTATTTTACCCCAACCGAAAGCCATCACTCATAGAAAAATTGGTGTATTTTATACAAAGAATAAAAATAATTATCAAAAGAAGCAAATCATAATTGTTTTAACAGCTCCTAATAGATACCGGACTGTTTTTATTTCGTGCGACAGAGATAACGCTCTACGAAGCCGAAATTAGCTGATTATCTCTTTCCAAAGGTCGATGTGCAATATTTATCGCCGGGTACTGTACAAATTGTAAAATCACGGACAAAGATTCTTAACCACTCCATTCCACAATGCACTGTTTTGGGGTGTATATTATTTATTATATAATAAACAATACAGGGTAAGTTTTTATCCAGTGTGCAAATTGTAACCATGAATTCAGCATATCATTCTAGACTAGCCTACTAGCTAGCGCAGAAATTTTTGCCGGATACACAAAAAGAAATCAGCTGTTCCATACTTTATGACTGCGTAGGTATTGCACTTTTCTATGAAACAGCAATTTTTTTTTTTGGACAACCGGCGAAAAATTTCTCTAAAATAATTGATTCGAAGTGCGTTCTATTCGCGGACGACGTAGTGTTTAGTAGCACTGAAAACACAGAAACTTTGACCAGCATTGAAAATACATATGAAATAGTTAAATCGTGGCTAGAGCAACACAATCTACAAATTAATGCTAACAAAAGTAATTTACTACAATTTAGGACATACCAACGAAAGCCGCATAGCATAAACAATCTTAGTAATAAATTAAATATCCCAGAAAGAGACGATTTAACGCTTCTTGGCTTAACATCGAAGAAGGCTTTAAGTCGACCAAAGGGCAATGGAGAGGGCTATGCTTGGAGTTTCCCTGCGTGATCGAATCAGGAATGAAGAGATCCGCAGGAGAATCAAGGTAACCGACATAGCTCGAAAAATTGCCAAACTTAAGTGGCAGTGGGCACATTGCTCGCAGAACAGATAGCCGATGGGGCCGAAAAGTTCTGAAGTGGCGACCGCAAACCGGTATACGTAAAGTTGGAAAGCCACCCACAAGGTGGTCCGATGACCTTGTGAGGGCCGCAGGAGTCCGCTGGATGTGGGAAGCACAGAACCGGTCGAAGTGGCAGAGCTCGGCGAGGGCCTATGTCCAGCAGTGGACGTCTTTCGGCTGAAATGTTGATGATGATGATGAAATAGGTGCATATTATTCTATTATTTATTAACATTTAGTGGCCGTATTCGTTCACGATACTATAATAATATACTACTTGCTTACTTGAGAGAGCCGAGGACGGTAATCATCAATAGACACGTGTATCATACGATGTTTTTCAACACACTTGTGAAGAAAATAATACAAAAAAATCATTTTGTCCTTGGAGTTTTAGGTAGTAAACTTTCCATAACGTTAAGGGCTTCACATCTTATATCGGGCGGTGTTACAACATAAATAATTTTCTTCATAACTAGTACTTGGAGTCATTTTAATTAATAAATAACTATAATTTCAACAGTGAAAACGAGTTGAGATTTTTTTTGCCAATGGCGGGAAAAAGTAATCAGTTTTCCAATGCGCCCGCATCTAACAATGGCGATCGGCCTTACACTGAGGCCGCATTCCGAATTAGAAAAATAACGCTGTGAGCGCTCACATCGATATTTTGCGTTCCGAGTTAGATAGATATCACGATTCTGACAGCTAAAAACCGTCATTTTTGTCATCAATACGGAACGCTCATGATCGCGATAAAAGTGTTCACTCAACGTTAAAACATATATTCACCATATTAAACTTTCAAATAAATCTAAATTAACTAAAGATTCGATGTGACTTAAAACAAAACAGCACAACTGTCATTTTTGACAAGATGGCGCATGTCATGACGTCATTTATGACGATTCGCGGGACGTCGTGTGTGCGCGCGGTCAAATCGATATTATTGTAACTCGGAACGTGGCCTAAAAGGATGACGTTTCTTTTTTTTTTGCTTTTCGCGGATAGGGTACAGGCGGTGACATATAATTAAATACATATCCAAAGGCACCGACTTCCGAACTTAGTTATTGGGGTTGGACAAAGCAGGTTTATTATTTTTTACTTTTCGGTTTTTCGGCGGTTTTTTTTTTAAGTTTTATTTTATAATTTTTTGTGGCTATAATTTACTAATTACTACATGCTTAATTTTTGATTACTTTTTTTTGTAATACACAACTCAGTATTAAAATATTAATTAATTAATTAATTTATTTATAGTTAATTAAAACGGTAACACCAATTACATTAATTAGCGTAGAAACTATATTATAACGTAGCAAATATTATGTTAAGCTTATATGATTAAATTAAAAACTAACATGGAACAGTGGACTCCCTCGCATACTTTCCCTCACAGAACACCAAACATATACGCATAATTCTATTCCATTCATCCGCAAATACATCACATTCAGGGTGGGCAGTCAGAAAGGCATTTAGCATTTTTAGGGTACGACAGACTGGGGATTCGGCTCTAGCTACAGTTTTACATGGCAGCTGCGCAAACAGATTGTGTCGGCGGCTCTCACGGTGTCCGATGTATTTATCGGGCACAAATAATCGGCAGAAAAGGCCATGGAGCTCTGGGCAGTCAATACGTCCCCGTAATGTCTTACACGCTACCGTGAGCTGATCAAAACCTCTTCTCACCTCTAATGAGTTAAAACCCAACGTCCCTAAAAGATAGTTGGTAGGGTACATGTAAGGAAAGAAATAATATAACCTTTGGAATAGGCATCTTAGAAAAGTTTTCTGTACCTTTTCCAGCATCAGTGTTTGGGTGGCGGCATAGGCATGCCAAACACAGGCACTGGACTCGAGCTTGCTGCGAACCAAAGCAGTGTACAACAGTCGAATAATATTTGGGTTGTGAAAGTCACGAGCATTCCTTAAAACAAATCCCAACCGCCTGAAGGATTCCTTCGCAAGGATAGAAACGTGGTCTCTAAAAGTCAGACCACGATCGAAAGTCACTCCCAGGTCTTTATTGATGGTGGCCCGAGTAATTACCTCACCACCCAAACTATAATTGCAATGAATTGGTCGCAACTCTCTACCGTATGTCATGACATAGCATTTGCTTGTATTGAAAATCAATTTGTTCACAATGCTCCATTCATAGATGGCGTTAATATCCCTTTGTAGGATTGCAATCCTCGTCCGTTTTGATTTCTGCGGCTAGGTAATATATGAGTTAACAATCAATCATCCACTGTTTTCTTACCCTTAGGGTTGGAATTTTTCTTCAAAATTTATATGGGACCAACTTCGGGGTACACCCTTTCAAATAAAAAAAAGAATTACCAAAATTGGACTACTCTGGAAAAAGTTATGAGTGGTCATACATAAAAAAAATATACGCGTCGAATTGAGTAACCTCCGCCGTTTTTTCGTCGGTTCAAAAACGATCACAATGGGAAGTTTCGGTCTGTCAATGTTTAAAAGTTAATTTAATATAAAATTGTAATTAAAAAGAAGCTCTATAATCGACAAGTTAATAGTTAAAATAAGTTTGTCGTGCATTTAAATTTTCACCATTAAAAAGGAAAATTGTTTGAGTATATTACTAAAAAATCTTAAAAATCGTCGTGATAAAAATTTTTGTTTTGTCAACTAACTTATTTAATCACCAATTTTTTAGTTTAACTAATCAATCGATTTATAATGTAATTAATGAGCCCAAAACTGGTTGAAAGATAAAGGGTGGTGTATGATAAATTCAAGACGACTGTTTGTTTCCTCATTAAACTTAAAAAAAAAAAAAACATGAAATTTAAGGGTGGCGTCCATAAGAAAGCTAGTTATGATACTGGGTCGTCGCTTAACTGTGCTAGTGTTGTTGTAGCTTGAGACCAACATGACGTCGCTGGCGTTGGACCCGCTGGCGCAGCAGCTTAACAGTACGGCGCGCTCGCTGCAGCAGCCACTGTTCGCAGCCGAGGCCGCCTCGCTGCGCCGCGCCTCCGCCGCGCTGTCCGCGCTGCAGGACGACGTGCTGCGGCCCATGCTGGACATCTCCGCGCGGCTCAACGTGAGTACACCGCACTGACACACACACCCACACACACACTGCACAGCCGAGGCCGCCTCGCTGCGCCGCGCCTCCGCCGCGCTGTCCGCGCTGCAGGACGACGTGCTGCGGCCCATGCTGGACATCTCCGCGCGGCTCAACGTGAGTACACCGCACTGACACACACACCCACACACACACTGCACAGCCGAGGCCGCCTCGCTGCGCCGCGCCTCCGCCGCGCTGTCCGCGCTGCAGGACGACGTGCTGCGGCCCATGCTGGACATCTCCGCGCGGCTCAACGTGAGTACACCGCACTGACACACACACCCACACACACACTGCACAGCCGAGGCCGCCTCGCTGCGCCGCGCCTCCGCCGCGCTGTCCGCGCTGCAGGACGACGTGCTGCGGCCCATGCTGGACATCTCCGCGCGGCTCAACGTGAGTACACCGCACTGACACACACACCCACACACACACTGCACAGCCGAGGCCGCCTCGCTGCGCCGCGCCTCCGCCGCGCTGTCCGCGCTGCAGGACGACGTGCTGCGGCCCATGCTGGACATCTCCGCGCGGCTCAACGTGAGTACACCGCACTGACACACACACCCACACACACACTGCACAGCCGAGGCCGCCTCGCTGCGCCGCGCCTCCGCCGCGCTGTCCGCGCTGCAGGACGACGTGCTGCGGCCCATGCTGGACATCTCCGCGCGGCTCAACGTGAGTACACCGCACTGACACACACCCACACTGCACAGCCGAGGCCGCCTCGCTGCGCCGCGCCTCCGCCGCGCTGTCCGCGCTGCAGGACGACGTGCTGCGGCCCATGCTGGACATCTCCGCGCGGCTCAACGTGAGTACACCGCACTGACACACACACCCACACACACACTGCACAGCCGAGGCCGCCTCGCTGCGCCGCGCCTCCGCCGCGCTGTCCGCGCTGCAGGACGACGTGCTGCGGCCCATGCTGGACATCTCCGCGCGGCTCAACGTGAGTACACCGCACTGACACACACCCACACACACACTGCACAGCCGAGGCCGCCTCGCTGCGCCGCGCCTCCGCCGCGCTGTCCGCGCTGCAGGACGACGTGCTGCGGCCCATGCTGGACATCTCCGCGCGGCTCAACGTGAGTACACCGCACTGACACACACACCCACACACACACTGCACAGCCGAGGCCGCCTCGCTGCGCCGCGCCTCCGCCGCGCTGTCCGCGCTGCAGGACGACGTGCTGCGGCCCATGCTGGACATCTCCGCGCGGCTCAACGTGAGTACACCGCACTGACACACACACCCACACACACACTGCACAGCCGAGGCCGCCTCGCTGCGCCGCGCCTCCGCCGCGCTGTCCGCGCTGCAGGACGACGTGCTGCGGCCCATGCTGGACATCTCCGCGCGGCTCAACGTGAGTACACCGCACTGACACACACACCCACACACACACTGCACAGCCGAGGCCGCCTCGCTGCGCCGCGCCTCCGCCGCGCTGTCCGCGCTGCAGGACGACGTGCTGCGGCCCATGCTGGACATCTCCGCGCGGCTCAACGTGAGTACACCGCACTGACACACACACCCACACACACACTGCACAGCCGAGGCCGCCTCGCTGCGCCGCGCCTCCGCCGCGCTGTCCGCGCTGCAGGACGACGTGCTGCGGCCCATGCTGGACATCTCCGCGCGGCTCAACGTGAGTACACCGCACTGACACACACACCCACACACACACTGCACAGCCGAGGCCGCCTCGCTGCGCCGCGCCTCCGCCGCGCTGTCCGCGCTGCAGGACGACGTGCTGCGGCCCATGCTGGACATCTCCGCGCGGCTCAACGTGAGTACACCGCACTGACACACACACCCACACACACACTGCACAGCCGAGGCCGCCTCGCTGCGCCGCGCCTCCGCCGCGCTGTCCGCGCTGCAGGACGACGTGCTGCGGCCCATGCTGGACATCTCCGCGCGGCTCAACGTGAGTACACCGCACTGACACACACACCCACACACACACTGCACAGCCGAGGCCGCCTCGCTGCGCCGCGCCTCCGCCGCGCTGTCCGCGCTGCAGGACGACGTGCTGCGGCCCATGCTGGACATCTCCGCGCGGCTCAACGTGAGTACACCGCACTGACACACACACCCACACACACACTGCACAGCCGAGGCCGCCTCGCTGCGCCGCGCCTCCGCCGCGCTGTCCGCGCTGCAGGACGACGTGCTGCGGCCCATGCTGGACATCTCCGCGCGGCTCAACGTGAGTACACCGCACTGACACACACACCCACACACACACTGCACAGCCGAGGCCGCCTCGCTGCGCCGCGCCTCCGCCGCGCTGTCCGCGCTGCAGGACGACGTGCTGCGGCCCATGCTGGACATCTCCGCGCGGCTCAACGTGAGTACACCGCACTGACACACACACCCACACACACACTGCACAGCCGAGGCCGCCTCGCTGCGCCGCGCCTCCGCCGCGCTGTCCGCGCTGCAGGACGACGTGCTGCGGCCCATGCTGGACATCTCCGCGCGGCTCAACGTGAGTACACCGCACTGACACACACACCCACACACACACTGCACAGCCGAGGCCGCCTCGCTGCGCCGCGCCTCCGCCGCGCTGTCCGCGCTGCAGGACGACGTGCTGCGGCCCATGCTGGACATCTCCGCGCGGCTCAACGTGAGTACACCGCACTGACACACACACCCACACACACACTGCACAGCCGAGGCCGCCTCGCTGCGCCGCGCCTCCGCCGCGCTGTCCGCGCTGCAGGACGACGTGCTGCGGCCCATGCTGGACATCTCCGCGCGGCTCAACGTGAGTACACCGCACTGACACACACACCCACACACACACTGATCGCAAATGATCCACCAACAATAGAGGAAATCTGGCACTCGGTGGCCGCTACCGCGGCGCTAAAACAGAATATGGTTTATTAGTTTAGTTGTTGAATAAAAAAGTTTGATGGCTAGTTTTGAGCTTGGAATTTAATTATATTATAGCAGACAGATGTTGGAGCAGTGGTGGCCAAGTGGCAACGGCCGCGACTTACGAGTTGTAGGTCGTGAGTTCGAACCCAGCCAGGCACTTTACTTTGTGTAAATCATTTCATCACCACTGCTCCAAAACGGTGAAGGAAAACATCGTGAGGAAACCGGCATGTCCTAGAACAAAAAATTCGAAGACATGTGACATCTACCAACCCGTACTTGGCCCGCGTGGTGGATTACGGCCCAATCCCTCTCACCGAGAGGAGGCCTGTGTCCCAGCAGTGGGAACATTATAAGCTGATGATGATGATGATGACGAGACAGATGTTGAATCTCTAAAGTATATAAAATTGCCAATTTACAACATAATTCGCTGAGTTATCAATTCAGAAATAAATATATTTATCGGTAGCTCTGAGGTATATTAATTTACGTTCTTAAATTGAAGCTGTTTTTTTTATATTGTTGGAATAGTAAGAATATTGGAAAAGTAGAAGATGAATTAATATTATAGAAGCTGTCCTATTAACTCGTTGCCTACTTACAAAAAAAGACGTCAGGTTGCAGGTGCTAAAGATAACTTTTGTTGTTGCACTGATAATTTCCCATTGTAATATTGTAAACTCTAAGGAACGTCACACTAATCTTTGCAGGAGACTGCAAGAGAGCTCCGAGATGACCTTCGGTTCAACCACTCATCGCTGAGGGAAGCCATCTCATACTTGGTGCAAGAGACCATCGCGGGCCAGTCCTTCCTCTACGATTTCAACAAATGGTCCTGGCAGAACGTGAGTCACTTACAACATCACTGATTTACAAAAAACGTATCATTTGTCGTCTATTGGTAGTTCTGTCCTCGCTATAAATCAGCATTCTACGAGTATCACAATCATTGATGATCACATAAAATAAATAAATCTGAAACACCTCCCCCCTTATTACAGAACAAGGTTTTTCTTTAGGTATGGTTTAAACCGTCGAGCCTGTTATTTAAAAAAGAACCTAACTGAAGTCGAAATACAGCTCTTTTTACAAAACTGACAAGTTAGTCCAGTGCTAAATTGTCAGTTTTGGAAAAGGAGCTGTATATTTAAGTTCTAAGTTCTTATTTCAAAAACAGGCTCGATGGTTTAAACCATACCTAAAGAAAAACCTTGTTCTGTAATAAGGGGGCTCATGTTTAAAAGCGGAGTCACCGAAATGCAACCAGTACCCTAATTGCGTAACTCACGATTAATCATAATCCGTTTCAATTTGACAGTTCAACAGTATTCATTGTGTTATTTACGTTGTTGAACAGATGCATTTTTGAAACATATGAAACAATGGTTTAACAATTTGTTTCAATACGAAACAGATTATGATGAATCGTGAGTTACGCAATTAGGGTACAGGTCGTGGATGCCACTAAGTGATGTTCTTTATTCGACAACTCAACATAAATGCAAAATGTTTAAAGTGCCAGTTTGTTCGGTGGTTATAGGTCACGTCTGGGTTAAAGAACTTCGTGTTCGAGTCGGTGGATGTGTACCTGAAGTCGCTGGAGCAGTCGTTCATGGAGCGCGTGCTGCGCTGCGGCCCGCTGTCCAACGCCTACAACGCCACGCGCGACACTTTCTGCCACAAGATACTGTTGCCCGTGGTACGTCTATTGCTAACTATATCATATTCGTTATTTCTTCATTCGGCCCACGGCAGCCTCTGTAGTGTCAACTCCCGTATGAACTGCGCGCGTTACGTACTGCGCACGTATGTACTGCGCTCGGGACTCCTCACTAGGCCGCCTGCCGCCGTAGTGCACCAACTGTGCCAGGATATTTGAAGAAAGTATAACGCGCTGCGGGATGATTTTTTGATGAATGATGTGATTGTAGATGTATGTAGATGTCGTAGCTTTAACTTGAGCCCCCGCCCCACCCGCAGCACGGGCTGTGGATGTCGCTGGCGTGGTGCGCGCTGCGGGATGATTTTTTGATGAATGATGTGATTGTAGATGTATGTAGATGTCGTAGCTTGTAACAAATCAAACTTAAACCTAAGGGAAATAAAGATTTAAGCAGATTTTTACATTTTTAATTTAAATTAATAAAAAATACAAATAGTTTTATAAAAATTACCTATTTCACTAGAATCCTTTAGTATCACAAACTGGGAGGAGGATATATTGTGAGGAGGGTTCTTAAGTCACACACACTGGGAGGAGGATATGTCGTGAGGAGGATCCGGTATGAGCGCCTTGTTGTCTATTGGTTGTAGTAAGACGAGCAGTGGAAACAGGAGGGACCCGACAAAACTCCGAAGCTCAATAGTAGGGCCGCAGCAGTAGTAGTATTATTAGTGGAGGCTTTTCAGAAAAATAAACAGCACCTCCATACATCAAATTACGTCGCTGTCCCTCTTCGTAGTTCCCTCTCGTAGTAGTCCCGCTTTCTGCGCTTCGTCCTCTATTTATACTAGTTTCAGCCGTTCCAGAACATTTTTTACATTTTAAAATTATATCCTCCAGTGGCCAGACACATGTAACCAGCCAGCACATATTATACAACCATGTGTGTGTAAAGAATTTAAAGATATAATTTAAAATTAAGAAGTAAACAATCATAGTTAATAAAATACAATATTTCAGCTAATAATATTGATAAAAATAATTTATAATAATTAAACCAAAAAGTAATTCTTTATAGACTAGTGAGAAACTCTATGGGAAAAAAGAAAAGTAACTGACAGTTTGACAAATCTTGACATACATGTCACAACATAGAAAATTACAAAGATCAAATTTTATTTTATTACAGATATTAAAGAAATAGTTATTGTAACACGCAAATACTATATTTCCTTCCAGAAAATGAGTATGAAGGTACATAGAGAATGCTTAAATTTCAAGGTTAATGTTAACAAAAATGTAAGTATAAAGAATAATCATTACATTACCCCGAAAACCCCTGAAAATTTTTGAATACCATGAAAAAATTTTCTTGTTTAGAAATAAGAGAGCATTAATTAGCATAAATTAAGCTAAATGAGTATTTACAATGGTACAGTAAGTTAAAAAAATTAACACTAGTTTGCCCATATCCCCAGAAAATTATCAACTAGAAAAAATTTGATGTTATAAATAAGACCTTGCTCTTTCATACATCTTTCATTAACCTACCTTACATACTTCCTCAATCATACATCACCAGCATACTTAGGGGATATGGTTCACATTCAATGACGCATACTCCACAAGGAATTATTTTTAAGGTTTACGAAGGCTTATTTATTAAATTTAGGTGTCGTAACCCGCACCTTTTTTTAAAACCCGTTAAAATTAAAAGAAATTATTTACAAAGTTTTTCTGCTTAAGAAAAGCAGCCAAGCATAAAGTGCTTAAGAAAAGCCTTCAAGTCAAGGATCAAGGAGATGCAAGGATTACCAAGAATAAACCTTCGAGTTACAAGTAGTTTAAGTATCTAAAAAAAATATTATACAAGTTAGTTTAAGATGAAGATACACTAAGGCTTATTTTACGAGTTGTGAGACCGCTCGACACAATGGCTTATTTTACGAGTTGTGTACCGCTCTAAAATAAAAATAAAATAATGTAGATATAAATAGTGGTACCTAAATAAGCCAAAAAAAAAAAAAATTAATTTTGTGAAATACAAAACTTAAATCTAAATGGTTTTTACAAGAATAAAAAAAAGTTTCAAAAATAGAGCAGATATCTATACTTAATTTTAAGAAATTTTACCCGACAATTGCAAAACTCAAAAAGGGGGTTATGTGTTTTCTACAGGTTGCACTAGCTTTGGAAAAGTGTTGGTAGTGAGAAGTATTAGTATTTAGTGTAATGTAGATGTGTAGGAATGTATAAGCGTCCACAGGATACTCTCCTGTTTCTGCCGTGAAGTGTCCTAACAACCAACTTGGGAGTGTCCACGAATGGATTATCACATCAAGCGGCCGTTAGGTACGAATACCAGAGGGTAGACGTAGTGGTGTGCAAGTCTGTGGGATGCAGTGTAGGCGATGTTTTTGTAGAGAGTAAAGTATAATGTGAGATAAACGACTACGGGATATTGTCCAATAGCCGTCGTAGAGTAACCAATCTCCAACCTTGGCAGTGCCCACTAGTGGGTTAACACTCCAAGAGGCCGAAAGGGTGCCAATTATCTTTCGATAATGGAATGTGTGTGGGGGTGTAGAGTACCTAGATGAAGTTTAGTATAAAGAAGAGTCGAGTAAAAGTGTGTGAAAAATAATAAAATGCTTACCAAATTAAAATCCAAATATACTCACTTGAGAAAGTGTAATTTAGAATTTAGGAAAATGAATATCTGAAAATCTGAGGGGTGGGTTAGTATAAAATTGGGCGCCAAACTGTAACAAATCAAACTTAAACCTAAGGGAAATAAAGATTTAAGCAGATTTTTACATTTTTAATTTAAATTAATAAAAAATACAAATAGTTTTATAAAAATTACCTATTTCACTAGAATCCTTTAGTATCACAAACTGGGAGGAGGATATATTGTGAGGAGGGTTCTTAAGTCACACACACTGGGAGGAGGATATGTCGTGAGGAGGATCCGGTATGAGCGCCTTGTTGTCTATTGGTTGTAGTAAGACGAGCAGTGGAAACAGGAGGGACCCGACAAAACTCCGAAGCTCAATAGTAGGGCCGCAGCAGTAGTAGTATTATTAGTGGAGGCTTTTCAGAAAAATAAACAGCACCTCCATACATCAAATTACGTCGCTGTCCCTCTTCGTAGTTCCCTCTCGTAGTAGTCCCGCTTTCTGCGCTTCGTCCTCTATTTATACTAGTTTCAGCCGTTCCAGAACATTTTTTACATTTTAAAATTATATCCTCCAGTGGCCAGACACATGTAACCAGCCAGCACATATTATACAACCATGTGTGTGTAAAGAATTTAAAGATATAATTTAAAATTAAGAAGTAAACAATCATAGTTAATAAAATACAATATTTCAGCTAATAATATTGATAAAAATAATTTATAATAATTAAACCAAAAAGTAATTCTTTATAGACTAGTGAGAAACTCTATGGGAAAAAAGAAAAGTAACTGACAGTTTGACAAATCTTGACATACATGTCACAACATAGAAAATTACAAAGATCAAATTTTATTTTATTACAGATATTAAAGAAATAGTTATTGTAACACGCAAATACTATATTTCCTTCCAGAAAATGAGTATGAAGGTACATAGAGAATGCTTAAATTTCAAGGTTAATGTTAACAAAAATGTAAGTATAAAGAATAATCATTACAAGCTTTAACTTGAGGCCCGCCCCACCCGCAGCACGGGCTGTGGATGTCGCTGGCGTGGTGCGCGCTGCGGGATGATTTTTTGATGAATGATGTGATTGTAGATGTATGTAGATGTCGTACCTTTAACTTGAGGCCCGCCCCACCCGCAGCACGGGCTGTGGATGTCGCTGGCGTGGTGCGCGCTGCGGGATGATTTTTTGATGAATGATGTGATTGTAGATGTATGTAGATGTCGTACCTTTAACTTGAGGCCCGCCCCACCCGCAGCACGGGCTGTGGATGTCGCTGGCGTGGTGCGCGCTGCGGGATGATTTTTTGATGAATGATGTGATTGTAGATGTATGTAGATGTCGTAGCTTTAACTTGAGGCCCGCCCCACCCGCAGCACGGGCTGTGGATGTCGCTGGCGTGGTGCGCGCTGCGGGATGATTTTTTAATGAATGATGTGATTGTAGATATATGTAGATGTCGTAGCTTTAACTTGAGCCCCCGCCCCACCCGCAGCACGGGCTGTGGATGTCGCTGGCGTGGTGCGCGCTGCGGGATGATTTTTTGATGAATGATGTGATTGTAGATGTATGTAGATGTCGTAGCTTTAACTTGAGGCCCGCCCCACCCGCAGCACGGGCTGTGGATGTCGCTGGCGTGGTGCGCGCTGCGGGATGATTTTTTGATGAATGATGTGATTGTAGATGTATGTAGATGTCTTAGCTTTAACTTGAGGCCCGCCCCACCCGCAGCACGGGCTGTGGATGTCGCTGGCGTGGTGCGCGCTGCGGGATGATTTTTTGATGAATGATGTGATTGTAGATGTATGTAGATGTCGTAGCTTTAACTTGAGGCCCGCCCCACCCGCAGCACGGGCTGTGGATGTCGCTGGCGTGGTGCGCGCTGCGGGATGATTTTTTAATGAATGATGTGATTGTAGATATATGTAGATGTCGTAGCTTTAACTTGAGCCCCCGCCCCACCCGCAGCACGGGCTGTGGATGTCGCTGGCGTGGTGCGCGCTGCGGGATGATTTTTTGATGAATGATGTGATTGTAGATGTATGTAGATGTCGTAGCTTTAACTTGAGGCCCGCCCCACCCGCAGCACGGGCTGTGGATGTCGCTGGCGTGGTGCGCGCTGCGGGATGATTTTTTGATGAATGATGTGATTGTAGATGTATGTAGATGTCGTAGCTTTAACTTGAGGCCCGCCCCACCCGCAGCACGGGCTGTGGATGTCGCTGGCGTGGTGCGCGCTGCGGGATGATTTTTTGATGAATGATGTGATTGTAGATGTATGTAGATGTCGTAGCTTTAACTTGAGGCCCGCCCCACCCGCAGCACGGGCTGTGGATGTCGCTGGCGTGGTGCGCGCTGCGGGATGATTTTTTAATGAATGATGTGATTGTAGATATATGTAGATGTCGTAGCTTTAACTTGAGCCCCCGCCCCACCCGCAGCACGGGCTGTGGATGTCGCTGGCGTGGTGCGCGCTGCGGGATGATTTTTTGATGAATGATGTGATTGTAGATGTATGTAGATGTCGTAGCTTTAACTTGAGGCCCGCCCCACCCGCAGCACGAGCTGTGGATGTCGCTGGCGTGGTGCGCGCTGCGGGATGATTTTTTGATGAATGATGTGATTGTAGATGTATGTAGATGTCGTAGCTTTAACTTGAGGCCCGCCCCACCCGCAGCACGGGCTGTGGATGTCGCTGGCGTGGTGCGCGCTGCGGGATGATTTTTTGATGAATGATGTGATTGTAGATGTATGTAGATGTCGTACCTTTAACTTGAGGCCCGCCCCACCCGCAGCACGGGCTGTGGATGTCGCTGGCGTGGTGCGCGCTGCGGGATGATTTTTTGATGAATGATGTGATTGTAGATGTATGTAGATGTCGTAGCTTTAACTTGAGGCCCGCCCCACCCGCAGCACGGGCTGTGGATGTCGCTGGCGTGGTGCGCGCTGCGGGATGATTTTTTGATGAATGATGTGATTGTAGATGTATGTAGATGTCGTAGCTTTAACTTGAGGCCCGCCCCACCCGCAGCACGGGCTGTGGGTGTCGCTGGCGTGGTGCGCGCTGCGGGATGATTTTTTGATGAATGATGTGATTGTAGATGTATGTAGATGTCGTAGCTTTAACTTGAGGCCCGCCCCACCCGCAGCACGGGCTGTGGATGTCGCTGGCGTGGTGCGCGCTGCGGGATGATTTTTTGATGAATGATGTGATTGTAGATGTATGTAGATGTCGTAGCTTTAACTTGAGGCCCGCCCCACCCGCAGCACGGGCTGTGGATGTCGCTGGCGTGGTGCGCGCTGCGGGATGATTTTTTAATGAATGATGTGATTGTAGATATATGTAGATGTCGTAGCTTTAACTTGAGCCCCCGCCCCACCCGCAGCACGGGCTGTGGATGTCGCTGGCGTGGTGCGCGCTGCGGGATGATTTTTTGATGAATGATGTGATTGTAGATGTATGTAGATGTCGTAGCTTTAACTTGAGGCCCGCCCCACCCGCAGCACGGGCTGTGGATGTCGCTGGCGTGGTGCGCGCTGCGGGATGATTTTTTGATGAATGATGTGATTGTAGATGTATGTAGATGTCGTAGCTTTAACTTGAGGCCCGCCCCACCCGCAGCACGGGCTGTGGATGTCGCTGGCGTGGTGCGCGCTGCGGGATGATTTTTTGATGAATGATGTGATTGTAGATGTATGTAGATGTCGTACCTTTAACTTGAGGCCCGCCCCACCCGCAGCACGGGCTGTGGATGTCGCTGGCGTGGTGCGCGCTGCGGGATGATTTTTTGATGAATGATGTGATTGTAGATGTATGTAGATGTCGTAGCTTTAACTTGAGGCCCGCCCCACCCGCAGCACGGGCTGTGGATGTCGCTGGCGTGGTGCGCGCTGCGGGATGATTTTTTGATGAATGATGTGATTGTAGATGTATGTAGATGTCGTAGCTTTAACTTGAGGCCCGCCCCACCCGCAGCACGGGCTGTGGATGTCGCTGGCGTGGTGCGCGCTGCGGGATGATTTTTTGATGAATGATGTGATTGTAGATGTATGTAGATGTCGTAGCTTTAACTTGAGGCCCGCCCCACCCGCAGCACGGGCTGTGGATGTCGCTGGCGTGGTGCGCGCTGCGGGATGATTTTTTAATGAATGATGTGATTGTAGATATATGTAGATGTCGTAGCTTTAACTTGAGCCCCCGCCCCACCCGCAGCACGGGCTGTGGATGTCGCTGGCGTGGTGCGCGCTGCGGGATGATTTTTTGATGAATGATGTGATTGTAGATGTATGTAGATGTCGTAGCTTTAACTTGAGCCCCCGCCCCACCCGCAGCACGGGCTGTGGATGTCGCTGGCGTGGTGCGCGCTGCGGGATGATTTTTTGATGAATGATGTGATTGTAGATGTATGTAGATGTCGTAGCTTTAACTTGAGCCCCCGCCCCACCCGCAGCACGGGCTGTGGATGTCGCTGGCGTGGTGCGCGCTGCGGGATGATTTTTTGATGAATGATGTGATTGTAGATGTATGTAGATGTCGTAGCTTTAACTTGAGCCCCCGCCCCACCCGCAGCACGGGCTGTGGATGTCGCTGGCGTGGTGCGCGCTGCGGGATGATTTTTTGATGAATGATGTGATTGTAGATGTATGTAGATGTCGTAGCTTTAATGTGAGCCCCCGCCCCACCCGCAGCACGGGCTGTGGATGTCGCTGGCGTGGTGCGCGCTGCGGGATGATTTTTTGATGAATGATGTGATTGTAGATGTATGTAGATGTCGTAGCTTTAACTTGAGCCCCCGCCCCACCCGCAGCACGGGCTGTGGATGTCGCTGGCGTGGTGCGCGCTGCGGGATGATTTTTTGATGAATGATGTGATTGTAGATGTATGTAGATGTCGTAGCTTTAACTTGAGCCCCCGCCCCACCCGCAGCACGGGCTGTGGATGTCGCTGGCGTGGTGCGCGCTGCGGGATGATTTTTTGATGAATGATGTGATTGTAGATGTATGTAGATGTCGTAGCTTTAACTTGAGCCCCCGCCCCACCCGCAGCACGGGCTGTGGATGTCGCTGGCGTGGTGCGCGCTGCGGGATGATTTTTTGATGAATGATGTGATTGTAGATGTATGTAGATGTCGTAGCTTTAACTTGAGCCCCCGCCCCACCCGCAGCACGGGCTGTGGATGTCGCTGGCGTGGTGCGCGCTGCGGGATGATTTTTTGATGAATGATGTGATTGTAGATGTATGTAGATGTCGTAGCTTTAACTTGAGGCCCGCCCCACCCGCAGCACGGGCTGTGGATGTCGCTGGCGTGGTGCGCGCTGCGGGATGATTTTTTGATGAATGATGTGATTGTAGATGTATGTAGATGTCGTAGCTTTAACTTGAGGCCCGCCCCACCCGCAGCACGGGCTGTGGATGTCGCTGGCGTGGTGCGCGCTGCGGGATGATTTTTTAATGAATGATGTGATTGTAGATATATGTAGATGTCGTAGCTTTAACTTGAGCCCCCGCCCCACCCGCAGCACGGGCTGTGGATGTCGCTGGCGTGGTGCGCGCTGCGGGATGATTTTTTGATGAATGATGTGATTGTAGATGTATGTAGATGTCGTAGCTTTAACTTGAGGCCCGCCCCACCCGCAGCACGAGCTGTGGATGTCGCTGGCGTGGTGCGCGCTGCGGGATGATTTTTTGATGAATGATGTGATTGTAGATGTATGTAGATGTCGTAGCTTTAACTTGAGGCCCGCCCCACCCGCAGCACGGGCTGTGGATGTCGCTGGCGTGGTGCGCGCTGCGGGATGATTTTTTGATGAATGATGTGATTGTAGATGTATGTAGATGTCGTACCTTTAACTTGAGGCCCGCCCCACCCGCAGCACGGGCTGTGGATGTCGCTGGCGTGGTGCGCGCTGCGGGATGATTTTTTGATGAATGATGTGATTGTAGATGTATGTAGATGTCGTAGCTTTAACTTGAGGCCCGCCCCACCCGCAGCACGGGCTGTGGATGTCGCTGGCGTGGTGCGCGCTGCGGGATGATTTTTTGATGAATGATGTGATTGTAGATGTATGTAGATGTCGTAGCTTTAACTTGAGGCCCGCCCCACCCGCAGCACGGGCTGTGGGTGTCGCTGGCGTGGTGCGCGCTGCGGGATGATTTTTTGATGAATGATGTGATTGTAGATGTATGTAGATGTCGTAGCTTTAACTTGAGGCCCGCCCCACCCGCAGCACGGGCTGTGGATGTCGCTGGCGTGGTGCGCGCTGCGGGATGATTTTTTGATGAATGATGTGATTGTAGATGTATGTAGATGTCGTAGCTTTAACTTGAGGCCCGCCCCACCCGCAGCACGGGCTGTGGATGTCGCTGGCGTGGTGCGCGCTGCGGGATGATTTTTTAATGAATGATGTGATTGTAGATATATGTAGATGTCGTAGCTTTAACTTGAGCCCCCGCCCCACCCGCAGCACGGGCTGTGGATGTCGCTGGCGTGGTGCGCGCTGCGGGATGATTTTTTGATGAATGATGTGATTGTAGATGTATGTAGATGTCGTAGCTTTAACTTGAGGCCCGCCCCACCCGCAGCACGGGCTGTGGATGTCGCTGGCGTGGTGCGCGCTGCGGGATGATTTTTTGATGAATGATGTGATTGTAGATGTATGTAGATGTCGTAGCTTTAACTTGAGGCCCGCCCCACCCGCAGCACGGGCTGTGGATGTCGCTGGCGTGGTGCGCGCTGCGGGATGATTTTTTGATGAATGATGTGATTGTAGATGTATGTAGATGTCGTACCTTTAACTTGAGGCCCGCCCCACCCGCAGCACGGGCTGTGGATGTCGCTGGCGTGGTGCGCGCTGCGGGATGATTTTTTGATGAATGATGTGATTGTAGATGTATGTAGATGTCGTAGCTTTAACTTGAGGCCCGCCCCACCCGCAGCACGGGCTGTGGATGTCGCTGGCGTGGTGCGCGCTGCGGGATGATTTTTTGATGAATGATGTGATTGTAGATGTATGTAGATGTCGTAGCTTTAACTTGAGGCCCGCCCCACCCGCAGCACGGGCTGTGGATGTCGCTGGCGTGGTGCGCGCTGCGGGATGATTTTTTGATGAATGATGTGATTGTAGATGTATGTAGATGTCGTAGCTTTAACTTGAGGCCCGCCCCACCCGCAGCACGGGCTGTGGATGTCGCTGGCGTGGTGCGCGCTGCGGGATGATTTTTTAATGAATGATGTGATTGTAGATATATGTAGATGTCGTAGCTTTAACTTGAGCCCCCGCCCCACCCGCAGCACGGGCTGTGGATGTCGCTGGCGTGGTGCGCGCTGCGGGATGATTTTTTGATGAATGATGTGATTGTAGATGTATGTAGATGTCGTAGCTTTAACTTGAGCCCCCGCCCCACCCGCAGCACGGGCTGTGGATGTCGCTGGCGTGGTGCGCGCTGCGGGATGATTTTTTGATGAATGATGTGATTGTAGATGTATGTAGATGTCGTAGCTTTAACTTGAGCCCCCGCCCCACCCGCAGCACGGGCTGTGGATGTCGCTGGCGTGGTGCGCGCTGCGGGATGATTTTTTGATGAATGATGTGATTGTAGATGTATGTAGATGTCGTAGCTTTAACTTGAGCCCCCGCCCCACCCGCAGCACGGGCTGTGGATGTCGCTGGCGTGGTGCGCGCTGCGGGATGATTTTTTGATGAATGATGTGATTGTAGATGTATGTAGATGTCGTAGCTTTAATGTGAGCCCCCGCCCCACCCGCAGCACGGGCTGTGGATGTCGCTGGCGTGGTGCGCGCTGCGGGATGATTTTTTGATGAATGATGTGATTGTAGATGTATGTAGATGTCGTAGCTTTAACTTGAGCCCCCGCCCCACCCGCAGCACGGGCTGTGGATGTCGCTGGCGTGGTGCGCGCTGCGGGATGATTTTTTGATGAATGATGTGATTGTAGATGTATGTAGATGTCGTAGCTTTAACTTGAGCCCCCGCCCCACCCGCAGCACGGGCTGTGGATGTCGCTGGCGTGGTGCGCGCTGCGGGATGATTTTTTGATGAATGATGTGATTGTAGATGTATGTAGATGTCGTAGCTTTAACTTGAGCCCCCGCCCCACCCGCAGCACGGGCTGTGGATGTCGCTGGCGTGGTGCGCGCTGCGGGATGATTTTTTGATGAATGATGTGATTGTAGATGTATGTAGATGTCGTAGCTTTAACTTGAGCCCCCGCCCCACCCGCAGCACGGGCTGTGGATGTCGCTGGCGTGGTGCGCGCTGCGGGATGATTTTTTGATGAATGATGTGATTGTAGATGTATGTAGATGTCGTAGCTTTAACTTGAGCCCCCGCCCCACCCGCAGCACGGGCTGTGGATGTCGCTGGCGTGGTGCGCGCTGCGGGATGATTTTTTGATGAATGATGTGATTGTAGATGTATGTAGATGTCGTAGCTTTAACTTGAGCCCCCGCCCCACCCGCAGCACGGGCTGTGGATGTCGCTGGCGTGGTGCGCGCTGCGGGATGATTTTTTGATGAATGATGTGATTGTAGATGTATGTAGATGTCGTAGCTTTAACTTGAGCCCCCGCCCCACCCGCAGCACGGGCTGTGGATGTCGCTGGCGTGGTGCGCGCTGCGGGATGATTTTTTGATGAATGATGTGATTGTAGATGTATGTAGATGTCGTAGCTTTAACTTGAGCCCCCGCCCCACCCGCAGCACGGGCTGTGGATGTCGCTGGCGTGGTGCGCGCTGCGGGATGATTTTTTGATGAATGATGTGATTGTAGATGTATGTAGATGTCGTAGCTTTAACTTGAGCCCCCGCCCCACCCGCAGCACGGGCTGTGGATGTCGCTGGCGTGGTGCGCGCTGCGGGATGATTTTTTGATGAATGATGTGATTGTAGATGTATGTAGATGTCGTAGCTTTAACTTGAGCCCCCGCCCCACCCGCAGCACGGGCTGTGGATGTCGCTGGCGTGGTGCGCGCTGCGGGATGATTTTTTGATGAATGATGTGATTGTAGATGTATGTAGATGTCGTAGCTTTAACTTGAGCCCCCGCCCCACCCGCAGCACGGGCTGTGGATGTCGCTGGCGTGGTGCGCGCTGCTGCTGCTGCCGCTGCTGCTGGCGGCGGCGCGGCTGGCGCGGCTGTACCGGCGCGCGCAGCCCTACCCCGGCGCGCGCCTCGACAGGTCAGCAACGGCACTCACTGTCGGTCTCAACGACGCCGCCCACCGGCACACTCACGTGCGCTCTTTGAGACTCCCTTGTGCCTCCCGCACACGATGCCACGCACTGGACACACTTCCCCGTCTATAACTCATATAATACAGTACGTACACTTAAGTTTCTCTATCAAACCTAAATAATTAAAACATCTATTAATAGACTGCAAAGTGCGTCCATCTGTGCATTGCGTGAAGGAGCTATTAATTACAAACATATAAGTGAAATGTTACTTTGAACCTTGATTATTAAAACTTGTGTAAGTGATCTGTAATTTCAAATCGTTTCAACAAATATAAGTCCTATTGCTTGATTAAACCTGAAACGCATCAAGGTTGAACAGTACGAACACGAATGAGGTAATCACAGTAACAAGAGTATAATGTGCTTCTCTTATTGGTGCATTCATATGGCAGCTACTTTTTGAATGATATATATAGCGTGTAACAAAAACCCTGTCCGAGCCTTAATAAATTCGGCATCGTACTGCACATACATATACGTCACCATTTAATGGATTTGTTATTATTGATTTTCCCCAGTGAATATAGAATTAAATAAAAACAGATAAAAGGCAACACTGATCACTCGACAAAATCAACCTACAGTTTTGTGTCAAACAAGCCGCCTGCGCGAGACCGTTTTTATGATCCTTTATCATGAACCTGCTTTATCGTATGCCGCCAAACAAACCTATAACGAAAGAAACCTATGCATACGCGTAGGTATTCACTTCACCGTTGTCATGGGGGACTTCAACGCGACTTCAAAACTGGGCACACGAAGCGATGATGACTTGCGAGTGGGGCAATTTGGAGTTGGACGTAGGAACCACCGGGGTCACCTACTGGCTAGTTTTATGGAGAAGGAAGGCCTCTTTATTATGAACTCCTTCTTCAAAAAACGTGAGCACAGGAAGTGGACCTGGCAGAGTCCTGACGGTGCAACCAAAAATGAGCTTGACTTCATTATGTCGACGAAGAGGCAAGTATTCAATGATGTCTCTGTGATCACCGCGGTGAAAACTGGTAGTGATCACCGTTTGGTAAGAGGCACATTGAATCTCAATATCAAGCTGGAAAGATCTCGGCTGATGAAGTTTACGCTCCGTCCAGCACCGATCCAAGTCCAAAACCCCGAGAGCTTTCAGCTCGAACTCCACAATCGTTTTGAGTGCCTAGGGAGCTCAGTGGACGATTATAACGATGGGTTCGTGGAAACTGTCCATACGGTTGGGTCTAAGTTCTTCAAGACTCGTCGTACTAATTGCAAAAAGAAGCTCTCTGATCCTACCTTGCAGCTCATGAGGCAGAGGTGCGAGATGGTCCTGCGTCTTCAGACGCTGCGCTCGAGTACCGGCAGCTTAATAGACAGATCTCTAAATCCTTGAAAAGCGACCTCCGCCGCTTTAATACAGAATGTATTAAAGACGCAATAGAGCAGAATAAAGGCTCCGAGGTCTTTGCTAGGGATCTGTCTATTGGGCAGAGTCAGCTTACGAAACTGAAGACCGATGAAGGCAGGATCGTATCAACCAAGCCTGAACTGTTGAGAGAGATTGAGAGCTTCTATGGACAGTATACACGTCGACAAGAAACCCTGTTACGAATCTGGCAAACGACCCAAGAGCTAGATTGACCCGACACTACTGAAGACATCCCGGACGTCAGCTTGTACGAGATTAGGATGGCTCTGAAGCAGCTTAAAAACAACAAGGCGCTGGGTGATGACGGAATCACGGCTGAACTCCTAAAGGCCGGCGGGAAACCCGTTCTTAAGGCCCTCCAGAAGCTGTTTGACTCCGTCATACTCGAGGGCAAAACGCCACAGGCATGGAACAGAGGTGTGGTGGTACTTTTCTTTAACTTCTTAGGCCTTTCTTAAGAATTATAGGCCCATCTCACTTCTGAACCATGTCTACAAGCTGTTCTCCAGAGTCATCAAGAACCGTCTAGCGCGCAGGTTTGACGACTTCCAGCCTCCCGAACAAGCCAGATTCCGTAAAGGCTTTAGCACAGTAGACCACATACATACGCTGCGGCAGGTTATACAGAAGACCGAAGAGTATAATCTGCCTCTCTGTTTAGCGTTTGTGGACTACGAAAAAGCCTTTGATTCGATCGAGACATGGGCTGTACTGCAGTCCCTCCAACGGTGCCAAATCGACTATCGGTACATCGAGGTGTTGAAGTGTCTATACGAAAACGCCACTATGTCAGTCCGACTCCAGGACCAGACCTCGAAACCTATCCTTCTGCAGCGAGGTGTAAGACAGGGAGACGTTATCTCTCCGAAACTCTTCACCGCTGCACTGGAGGATGTCTTCAAGGTTCTGGACTGGAAAGGGGCTGGCATCAACATCAATGGCGAGTACATCACTCACCTTTGGTTTGCCCATGATATAGTTTTCATGGCTGAGACCATGGAGGACCTCAGTACAATGCTCGATGACCTCAGTAGAGCTTCCGAAAGAGTGAGTCTTAAAATGAACATGGACTAGACAAAGGTGATGTCCAATGCCCGTGTAACACCCACTCTCGTAACGGTCGGAGGCGCTGCACTCGAAGTTGTGGACGAGTACGTTTACCTAGGACAAACTGTCCAGTTAGGTAGGTCCAACTTCGAGAAAGAGGTCAATCATCGAATCCGACTCGGCTGGGCAGCGTTCGGGAAGCTTCGCAATATCTTTTCGTCCCACATACCGCAGTGTCTCGAGACGAAAGTCTTTGACCAGTGCGTATTGCCAGTGATGACATATGAAACCTAAACGTGGTCGCTCACAATGGGCCTCATAAGAAGGCTTAAAGTCACCCAAAGGGCGATGAAAAGGGCTATGCTTGGAGTTTCCCTGCGTGATCGAAACAGGAATGAAGAGATCCGCAGGAGAACCAAGGTAATCGACATAGCCCGAAGAATTGCCAAACTTAAGGGGCAGTGGGCAGGGCACATTGCTCGCAGAACAGATGTCCGATGGGGCCGAAAAGTTCGAAAAGAGTGGCGACCGCGTACCGGAAGACGTAAAGTTTGAAGGCCTCCCACAAGGTGGACAGATGACCTTGTGAGGGCCGCGGGAGTCCGCTGGATGCGAGAAGCACAGAACCGGGCAAAGTGTCGGAGCTTGGGGGGAGGCCTATGTCCAGCAGTGGACATCTTTCGGCTGAAATGATGATGATGATGATGACAGTGACCCCAAAATATACCAAATCTTAATATGGAAATAACTAGACCATGGTAAGCCACTAATATTGTCGGTAAATTTACTTTTTTTGATAGATTATGCAACAATAACGCGGCATTTACATAAATCTTTTGCTTGCGGTTTCCAAGTTAACTGGCTGTCAATTATAATTCCTAAAATGTTTGTACTGTCTACTTTTTCTATAGTTTGACCATTGCTTATATCTATATCTCCCGCAAATATTTGTTGATAAAAGTCCATGATTTTAGTTTTTTGGAGATTAATAACTAAATTATTATTGTCAAGCCACCTTATTAAACTATTAATTGTACTGTTAATGTCATTTACGTATGATTCTTTATTGATACATGAAACAATTGATGTGCTATCATCTGCAAATAATACCATAGGTCGGTATATGACGTGGCAGGTCATTTATATATAGTAAAAATAACAAAGGTCCGATGACGGTGCCCTGCGGGACACCATATTTTATTTCACTAAAAGACGATGTAGATTTTAATTCATTTCTAGATCCTAAACACAGGCTCGAAATCTTCGTACATTGTCTACGACCTCTTAGGTACGTTTTTATAAAATTGAGGGCATTGCCACGAATACCGTATACGTGAAGTTTGGTTAGAAGGGTATCGTGATCCACACAGTCAAAGGCCTTCGATATATCGGCATATATTGCGCATACGGGTATTTTAGAGTCTTGCCATTAAGGTTTAAATTTAGACCTACTTGGGGTACATTTGGTAAAGAGAACTTAGGACATTTAGTTTTGTTCGCATTGAGTAAAAGATTATTAGCAGCAAACCATTTCGAAAGAACAGCTAGACTATCGTTGACATATAAGACATCTGTATCTTTTCTATCTATTCTAAAAATAAGAAAAGTGTCATCAGCGAATAAAATTTTATCCGAGAAGTTAGCCATCAGGTAAGGAAGGTCATTAATATAAAATAGAAAAAAAAGGGCCAAAAATTTAATCTTGAGGCACGCCCATCTTAACTAGAGACCCCGAGGACGTCGCCTCGCTTGGGGGCCCCGGGGCACTGCCAAGTTATGCGTGGTCATAAACTTAAAAAAAAAAAAATACGCGTCGAATTGAGTAACCTCCTCCGTTTTTTCGTCGGTTAAAAATAGGTAAAAATAAAAAGATTTTGCCGGCAGGTGAAGTGTTGTCAACTTATGCCATATTTATTGTAAAATTTCGCGTGGTCCATAAAAAATTTAAATCAATAACTTTTGGTTTTTAAGAGTTACATTTCATATAATTTTTTTCTTGTACATACGTATGTATAACCAGGAATACGCCTTTATTGGATCGGACAGGGTTTTGTTACAATATACAGATATTATTCTTTCTGATGCCGTTGTAATCACAATCATTAATCTTGTAGACGTCTAGTGTTATTTATTGGTAACGTAATCATTTGAACACGGAGCAGTTCATGTAGAAGGTCCGCGCTGTGTCGATTGAGATCTGTATTGTGATTACAATGCGATATGTAAACCTAAGAGATCATCCATCGACCATCGTCATTTTGTTCCGGAGTCGCCTGCAGACGCGCCGCTGCAGACGGTTCCCTTACTCTCAGTTGTTTCGTTTCTGTTTGAGTTCGACTAATTTTCAACGTTTATTTTGTTGGTTTTGTTTGAGAGCTGTGTTAACATTGAATTCATTATTTAGTTTGAGTTTGTCGGTGTGCCTGTCCGTTATGTTTGGGTTAGTTGTGCACTCGCCGCGCGCCGCCCGCTGCACGCGCCTGTCGTTGATCGTGTTAACAAACTTTATTTGCCCAACTTTATGTTCTCGTATAATTGACATTGGATCAGTGACTAGTTGTATTGAAATAAGTATATTTAAAAAAATATAAAATATGAGTACTGTCCTGCTCATGCAAATTAAAAATATGGATATTTGCCATAGAGGTAGAGGGGGGTTGGTATCAATGTCAACATATAAATACGCTATTAATACTGTATTGTTTACGATCCAATTTTGATTATGACATTAACACAAACTGGTTGAATTTCTTATTTTTCTATCGCTAAATAATAGTGGTTCTTATTTCTTTCGTAAGCAGAGCATAACTGTTTGATATTTTTTGAAATATTTATTGTTTGTACAACACAACATACAACGATTGTAGTCACTTCATTAATCAGTAGGTACTGCGGTTGAAGAGCTATCGCTGCGTCGTAGACAAAGTGTTATTGAAGAAGAAACTTATCTACTTACTAACTAGTACAAAGACCAACAATTCAAATAAACACTATGGCAAAAATATAGCACCTGCAGACTTTCCTGCCGACATAACGAATGAATTGTACGTAGAGTTTGTTTTTATTATTATGTTTTTAAATTGGTTTGTTCACTTCACCGCCATCCAGCGTAGTTTAAATCGAGGGTGTACAGTAACGAGTCGCGCTAACATAAGTAACTGCTCCGTGACAATGTGAATCGTTTAACTAACTTGCCAACTGAACTCGGGGTATTGGGAGAAACTAAAAAGCAGACTACTATCATTAAAAAAAAAAACTTAAATTTGGTTATTGTATATCGTGAGCGAGCTCGTGGCGACTCACGCTAGTCAGGTCGTGACGTAGTGACGTGTGACGTGTGCTGTTGTCGGCAGCCACGACGTGCCCGCGGGCGCGCCGCGCGCCGCCCGGTGACCCTGCGCCGCGCACGGTAACACGCACGCACACACACACACACACCGTGGCGTGTGCTCTTCGACCATAACGGCTTGCACGATGTTCCCCGTAGTGTCGATGAGATCGCAGTGTTCTTTGGACATATAAGCGTCTATACATATAGCAATACGCATTCGTACTTATATCAAAAAAATGAATGAAAATATTTTTTAACTGACAAATTATCTAACAATGATAACGCATGTTCTAATGCACACTGCAGATTCTCTGTATCCTCGTCGTGTTATTGTTGTATGGCTATGAGCAGGAATCTGTGTGATTGTACTAGCTCGAGGTAGCGAGGTAGGCATGCATCGCTGTCGCATACGTTGCTTGCGCCCGCGGGTTACTTCGATGTATCGCTTGAACGTAACCCGTTATGTAATGGAAACGTGTAGAGTTCACTTTTTATTTGCAATGTTCTGAATATACTAGTTGTGTTGTTTATGTGTCGTTCCGCTTCAGTTCGTCCCGTCAGTTTGACTCGTGGATTGGTAGACACTAGACACTCAAGTTAGAGGCAGGCATATGCAGCGACTAGCAGGTGACCGACAACACTACAAGAACAAGGTCTCAATACAAGCTTGATAACTGGGAGCTTGATCAATAATTGTTTTGATTTGCGAGCACTAGACGATTGACACAAAATTCACAAAGTAGTGTATCGTGGTCACGATTGGCTGCGATTATGTCTACAACTGCGCACTACTGAGCGTGACGTCACAGCATACAGTCGACAGCTCCGGAACACACGGAATTGATCTCGGATAGTGTCATTCCAGTTCGTTAGTTTCGGTTCTTAATTTTTTTATTATTTTTGTTGTATCATCCAGTCACATCCTTCATAACATTTAGAATTTGTACGTAGAAAGTAATTTTCGTATTAAATATGAATCATATTAATCGTAGTGATAACTTAGATAGTAGGAATTCTAAATTAATATTAAAATTATCGAAGCAATATTTTAGAATACATAATTTCACGCTAGAACTATTAGGGATCACAGTGTCATGTTCTCTCTAGCCTTATGTTGCGTGCACACCCACCTATCTGGTCCCCGAAAGGGCATCGTCGCCCGGCTGATGTCCAGTATGTGTCGTGTGTCGTACCAGTAGAGGTAGTGTCGCCCGCGCGCTGACCGACTGTCTGTTGTCTGTTGCAGCGAGTATTTGTATGACGCGTACGCGGACCGCGATAACGTACCCCTTGCCAAGTAAGTGCCCCGTGTCCCTGTACCTGTGTCCCTGTGCCCGTGCCTGTGCCTGCACGCTATCACGAGCGCGCACGAGCTTAGTGTGCGCTCGCATGCATGATATTACTGCTTTTTATTTTCGGTTGTAATTCCACTATATGTATGTATATGTGCCTATTGTAACAAACTCATGTAAATAAGATATAGCGGTGAATGAACGAGTAACCTAGTAGTAATTTAGTTTAGTTATAGTAATCTTGTACATAAGTGTAGGATGTGAACAGCATGTGACACTAGTGGCATGGTGACTGTTCGCAGTACACGGCTAGTTGACAGCACGCACGTGTGGCATGCTCATGTTGCTACAGACTCTGTTAGCGTTCTGTTCAGTTCTGTTAAGTTGTTTCAGTTCATTTCATTATGTTCATGTTATTTTTACGACGGTCGGTCAGGATACACAGTAGGTACATATTATCAGCCGCGACGATTCGAGGTCGGCTCGAATGGCTAGTTTTATCGGTAGATAAACTCGGACTCAGGTAGCTAAGTTAGTTTGTCGATGACGTCGTATCGAAGGGTGTCAACTGCGACGGCCGATGTCGTTCGCGTAACTAGTCGGTTTATCTACCGGTAAACTGTCGCCGGAGAGTGCGCGGACACTAAACACGTGCGGCGCGTGCAGCGGCTCCAAGCGCAGCACGCTGGACATCGAGGGCAAGATCCTGGAGTGGCGCACGCGCAGCCAGCCCACGGCCCCGCCGCCGCCCGGCGCCACGCGCCTGCTGCTGGCCGGCGGCGGCGTGCTGTGCCAGCTGCTGCCGCCGCCCGCGCTGCTGGACGACCTCAAGACGCGCCTCGACCTGAAGGACGACGACAACGAGTCCGGCATCCACGAGTCCGAGTAATCGAGCACGCGTCTCCTCCCAGCCGTACTAAATACAAAAACGATCGAGTAGGATACGTGATTCCCGTAGTGTTCTATTGGTTGCAAATCTCGAGCGCTACTCGTATGACTCTTATGCCATTGAAATAAATTATAAATTGCAAGATTGAAACGCGATGATAGATCGTATGCGACAAGCACACCTCCCCAGCCCTCGCGACACGTGTGTCGCCACGATATTAGTACCAAGGGTGACTTTATGGAGTCACGTTCACAACCGGGCTCTTGTCACTTGTTTTACAACGTATGTGTAAGTTTGTTTGAAGGATTGCCGCAGGGTTGATTTTAGGCAACACAGATAAAATTCGACCAATTTTTAGTAGTTTAAAAAAAAAGTATGTCTTCCGTCGTTAGCAGTTTTATAAAAGTTATATTTTTCACTTTCAGACGCTGATTGTACCTTAGAAATTTTTGATAAATACATATACTTACTTTAAAAAAACAACATTTTGAGGACTTGTAGAACGTAGGCCAAAACGGTTTTAACACTGTCCATTTTACTAATTCATTCATATCAATTGTTAATATCTCCACATAATTATAAATGTGTAACATTATATACCCATATCTCACGACATAGTATAGCATAGCTAGGCTTCGCTTGATCGTTTCGAACGAGACCGTCCATTCGCTACGTATACAACCGCTTCTGCCTCGCCCGACTGTTTGTGACAAACGTTGGCAAAAAACATTGCGAGAGTTTGTACCCTCCACAGCTACTAACACTGGAGAAGAACCTATTGGGAAACAAGTCAATAAAAGCTTTGGAAAGGTTTCTTACATCAATTTCAAGTATTTGGAAGTACTTGTGTATGTGTACATGAATGTACCCAAATCTATATATATAAAAGGAGAAACTGACTGACTGAAAAATCAACGCACAGCCGAAACTACTAGGACTAGGAACGTGAAATTCTGCACACGGCTTCCTTTTGTAATGAAGGGAGCACTAAGAAGGGATTTTTGGAAATTCGACCTTTATGGGGTTGAAAAGAGGGGATTTTGTTTGTATGAAAAATCTTATTCCTTGAGTTAATAAACTTGAAACCTGGCACAAATACTTATCTAAGTAAATTATAAAGTTGGTCATTTTTTGTTTTTCAAAAATAACCTCTAAAGGGGGATTTGGGGGTGTCAAAGTTTGTATGGAAGAATTTTAACGCGCTCTCTGATTAACTCGAAACTCAGTATTTATACCTAAAACCAAGAATAAAGAATAACGTGTATCAGATTTTTTTCGAAAATCGACCCCTAAAGGGGTAAAAAAGGGTAGTCCGTAATATTATAAATGTGAAAGTTTGTGAAGATGATTGGATCTTTGTTACTCAATGAAAAACGGCTAAACGGATTTAGATGAAATTTAGCACACATATAGATTATAACCTAGATTAACACACAGGATACTTCTTATCTCGGTAGTACGTTCCCGCGGGATAATTTCCGACTTCCACGCGGGCGAAGCCGCGGGCGGAAGCTAGTATATTATAAAGTAGGTTTCCTTACTCATACCTGCATACACCCGCAGCTCGTAGGTACTGAAAACTTGGTTTTCTGGCCGAATACACTCGTAAGTGGTTGCCTATCGATTGAGATTAGCCAATTTTTGTCCGAACATTTGAATCCGTATACTATATTGCAACGCTTGGTACAAGTAATATTGGTGTCTCTATTTTATATATGGTCGTACTGTAGCGTCGTCGAGTAAGGTGATAGCTGCGTGTAGCGGCACTTAGTTGTGAATTGTGAGACATTCGGTACGTCAGCAGCGCGCTCTCAGGAGCTGTCCTATTGCCATCGCTCGTGCGATGATGCGTCCGTCCGATGCGATGATGATGTGCGATGATCAGAAAACGTTATTAATGAAATGCGTGCTCTAAATATATTATGTGGTCTACGTTTTCTTTTTTTAATACTATTTACAGTTAAAGAAATATTGCTCGACAGCAGAAACATTTCGGGAGAGATCGCATCGCTCCAAAATAGGACAAATGTTTTCTCATCGTGTGAGCGGTTTCATCGCACGATGAAATCGCATCGCATCATCGCACGAGCGATGGCAATAGGACAGCGTCTCACACTGCACTGTGTTAGGTAAGGCAGCCACGGCCTGTGCCATGTCGATACCGAATGCATTGTACTGCTGAGGTAGCACTGCGACGTGCTCACGAGTGCGCCTCGCGTGCGCGCACTAGCTAGGAATCTATTGAACTATACAACGTTTAGGCAAATTAAACAAATTAAATTAGATACTTATAAGGCTTTTCAAAAAGGCAAGTATTGTATAAGAATGATTATAAAATCGAATACTTCCTTGAATAATTGCTAATAGTTATACCCATTTTCATACATTTTGAATTTTTGATGAATTAAAGGAATTAAAGTACTTAAGTACTTATGTAAGTAAATTTCTACAAAACATTGTATTTATCGATTTTTCAACTGTTTCTACTTGTATAATATTGATATTGGGAACAGGACCATAATAATATGACGTACCTAATCGGAACGTGCGCACTGCAGTGAATTGACGTAGTTACATAGTTAAGGAACAGTTC
Organism: Polymixis flavicincta; assembly: GCA_949987655.1. Lineage (NCBI taxonomy): Eukaryota > Metazoa > Arthropoda > Insecta > Lepidoptera > Noctuidae > Polymixis > Polymixis flavicincta. The sequence goes on along the minus strand of OX465176.1, from coordinate 26,522,334 downwards.
GTTCATAAATTGTAATCTGCACCTGCGGCACAGCAGCGCCAGGTGTGGCTGCCCGGGCAGCGGTGGGGCCAGGTGTGGCTGCCCGGGTGGCGGTGGGGCCAAGTGTGGCTGCCCGGGTGGCGGTGGGGCCAGGTGTGGCTGCCCGGGTGGCGGTGGGGCCAAGTGTGGCTGCCCGGGTGGCGGTGGGGCCAGGTGTGGCTGCCCGGGTGGCGATGGGGCCAAGTGTGGCTGCCCGGGTGGCGGTGGGGCCAGGTGTGGCTGCCCGGGTGGCGATGGGGCCAAGTGTGGCTGCCCGGGTGGCGGTGGGGCCAGGTGTGGCTGCCCGGGTGGCGATGGGGCCAAGTGTGGCTGCCCGGGTGGCGGTGGGGCCAGGTGTGGCTGCCCGGGCGGCGGTGGGGCCAGGTGTGGCTGCCCGGGCGGCGGTGGGGCCAGGTGTGGCTGCCCGGGCGGCGGTGGGGCCAGGTGTGGCTGCCCGGGCGGCGGTGGGGCCAGGTGTGGCTGCCCGGGCGGCGGTGGGTCCAGGTGTGGCTGCCCGGGCGGCGGTGGGGCCAGGTGTGGCTGCCCGAGCGGCCGTGGTGCCAGGTGTGGCTGCCCGGGCGGCGGTGGGGCCAGGTGTGGCTGCCCGGGCGGCGGTGGGGCCAGGTGTGGCTGCCCGAGCGGCCGTGGTGCCAGGTGTGGCTGGCCGGGCGGCGGTGGGGCCGACACAGCGCGACATCGAAGTGGTCGCGAAAATTCAATGATTAAATTTTAAAATTAAAAAATACTTCAATCAACCATTTTATAGACACTGTTATATCTAAAATATCTGAGAAGCTACTTGGATTTATAGTGCAGTGTAAGACTGTAGGGATGGAAGCGTATTTCCAAATCTGCCCATTGCTAATCAAATTCTTAAAATTGCAGCATTGCAAGTTGTGAGCGTTACTTTAGTAAGTTGAAGTTAATACCTTAATTATTGATAGTTATAATTGGTCAAGATAGGTTATGCAACCTACCTTTGCAGTGTGAAAAGATAATTTACAAAGGGGCGCAAATGTGATGCATGCCCTAGTTCCCTTTTTCTGTTGGTACGTCCCTGACTGTAGGATACCGATTATGACATTTTAGGCGTTTTCGGCCACAGTACAGAGCCTTGTCATAATTGAGTATTCCTGATATAAAAAAAAACGAGCTCTAATTTGCGACGTCAGCGTCGTGCCACCAGCTGTTAAACACGATAAATATATAAATTGATTAATAATTAACTGTATCATGGTAAGCTTAAGGTTGGAATCATATAAAAACATATCCAGGTTTTTATATTTATACCTACATTGTAAGGTAAAAATTTATAGGGTTAGAAGATAATTGTAGAAATAAGTGGGTCACTTAGCGTTGCGCTACGGCATTTAGTTAGTGTGGCGCTTGGTACTGTACCAAGTAGCGTGCAGTGAGTGCGCTGCGTCCGTGGCGACAGTTACTCGGGCTCGTGCGACGCGCCCGCGGTGCCAGCGGTAACATTCACCACTGTAACCCGATTTACTGAGTTCGCTTTATATTTGGTGCTACTCTTTTCTTTATGTGATCTCTTTGTAGTGTGCGTGTTCTTACTTCCATGGTTGCGTCTTACCTAATTTTTGCTCTTTTGACATAGCGTTTTAATAAATGAAACGTTTGATGTTGTCTATATTACGCCGCTGTTGTCACGGTTTTTTTGCTGGTTTGAACCTGACTTTGGCATTTAAACGTACCGAAAATGGTGCGTCCCTCTTAGATGTGTATATATTATTGTCTTGTCTCTAGCCTCTAGTTGGAATAAGATCACAATACTGAATGTGTCGAATGAATAGAATGTTCGGTAGACCAAAAAGTGGTTACCAGTTCAAACAAATCATCCTCATAGCTGTACACACAACGGCACATAAAGCTACATGTTTTACCTTAAAGGTACTGGAAATGTACCTATGCGCATCCTGGGATGTGTCTCTGTACGAGGAAATGTGTCGTCGTGCGTACCTAGTGTGAGTTTCATTTAACCATCTCGATCAAACGCATCGAGCGCGTTCGGCGCTCCGATTGTCCCTGGATTGGTGACGGACCAATCGGAGCGCCGAACGCGCTCGATGCGTTTGATCGAGATGGTTAAATGAAACTCACACCAGGGGCACTGATCAACGTTCGTTTGTGAATGTTGCGTTAGCTAGATTCAGTACATTTTTGGTACGTTTTAATGCTAATTAATTTATATGATAACTTGTGTGATCACTTATGATTTGTATCCTAACATTACCGACGCTCATCTTTGATTTTAATGGGAATGTGTGGCCTTTTCTGTTGTTTTGTTACTTGTTGCATGAGTCCCTATCCGTGCTTCGCTTGTGTGCTCAATTTACCCATGATTTATCTTGTTATTGTATATCTATCTAATAAAACTTTTGTTTGATTTTCTTCAATTAATTCATTCCGATAAAAAAATCGCATGTAGTTAACATCCATCATTGAAGTTAAACATAATAAACATACATAATACGAGTGAAACTTGATTTGAACACTTGCTTTAAAATTGTTAACTTCCCTAAGAATTCACTTTGACTATTGGTATTCTTTTTAAATAATGTCGCTATCAATGTGTTTGCAATAACGTCGCTACGGCTCGAGAGCGGGACAGTAGCCTGGCCCCGGCTGACCTGCCGTAGTGACCTATTTACGCCCGAAATTAAATATGTATCTCAATCCCAATCTTGATCCGAGTCCGGTCTCCGACGGCTACTTGTGATTCGTCCTTTTAAAGACTCAGATCGGCAAACTCTGCCGTCGATTGGTTACAGACAGAGATCGGGATCAGCATTAGAATCCAGATACATTATTAATTTCGGGCGTCAGTTAGCACGTACTGATCCTGTTGCGTGTTGTAGCGCCTACAAGGCAGAAAAGCGTACCGCGCGCTCCTCGCGCGACTCCCGCCAGTCGAGCGCGGGGCGCGGCACGCGCAGCTCGGGCGAGGCCGCGAGCGAGGCCCGCGACTCCTCCGTGGCGCCGTCTGTCGACACATACCACGCGCGCAGATATAATGATATGGCGCCAAAGTAAGTACCGACAGAGGTGACTATACATTTTGCAAAAGGTGTACAAACGGCATCGAGAATATAATTTGTGTAATTGTTAATATTCCTTCAATGAGAAGAACCTTTATTCAATCGACAGTTTTAAAGAACAAAATTGAAGTATCGTTATACTTCAATTTTGTTCTTTAAAACACAACACACAATTAAATCACACACACACAACACAACAATTCAACGGAGTTAGTTCATCGATAGATTTAATTGTCTAAGTTATTATCTACCGCGATCAAGTTAGTGTTAGTGAACGACTGGCCCTACCTGTAAGTACTATTACTCAAGGCCACGGGTACGCTTGTAGCAGCTGCAACACGTACTGTGCACGCTCTCAGACGTCACTCGCAGACGTCATTCTTAGCGAAACAGTTTCATCAGAGCACCGTGACTAACTGAATTCGTGTGGCTTTGGAAGCACACACGAGCATATTCTCTTCAGATCAATATCAAAATTCCTTTAAATACTAACAGTGGCGTGCAGTCTATAAATACAGAAAGACACTGCCAACCGTACCTAACTCAGATAAATATTTCTAACGAATGTTATTTAGTCAATAAACAATAACATCTTTGTTCATAAATTAGCTCCACCTGTCGAGCGTCGGTGGTATCATCATGTATCATCGATACAATACCTGTTTGTTTGTACTATTTGACGCAACTTTGCATTGCGATTGCGACACCAGCGCCGCTGAGTGCCTCGAAAGAGACACAAACTATTCGCGTCTTAATGTTTATATGTGTGCTCTCGTGGTCATGCAGATTTATTGGGTGTGCGTTCCAATACATACGTGGCACACAACGTAATAAATAACACACACAACCGTACAGGGTAGTCACTGGCTTTCTTACAACACGACGAATTACGAAACTTACCGAAGTTTTCCGAACAAAGTTGGTTATGCGACTATTTTTTAAAGTAGCATTGTTTCATTGAATTGTCGCTACACTAACAACTATTACTTTTTAGTATTATTTTTGTACTCCATCGCTATTGTTTGTTTGGATGTGATTTTAACGTTGATAATATTCACTGTGAAAGTTGTTCAGGTGGTGTGTCTTTAGAGAAAAGAAAAAATTATGCGTTTTCAAAACTATCTTTCGTTGAAAAAAAAAAAAGAGCAAAACAGGTGATCGTGAAAAGGAGTTGTACACCGGATTTGCAATTAATACAAAAAAAACTAAAGGTATAGTTAATCGTAAATTCAATACAAAAATAATATGATTCATTTACTTGCCTCACAGGTTGCATGCTGTGTACAGCTTTCGGTTATTCTGTTTCTTTTGCCTTTTTTATTTTCTGGCTACCCTGTCTAAAAACTCTGTGCACGCCACAGATACATACCTATTGTAAAAACGTAGCGAAAGGAAAACTGTACTTGGTTTTTATTTAAGTAATTTTTGCAAGTTCTGGGAACAATTGTACTGCCGAAAATACTTTTTTTTATTATTTTGCCTGTTAATCTGTGTGTCTGAATGTATATTCTAGAATCACGCTATAACTACCGGGTAGATTGACGTGATTGAGGTCAAAGGCAGGAATATTCTGAAAAAAACATTGCATAGAAATTGCCAATAAGTCTGGTCAGTCTGTAGGTTATAAATTATCACGCTATTTTCTATTGGGGATGCGCAACATTGCAATTTGTTCGTATTCTTCTATAGTTCACCGCAAATTATAAAAAGCGAAGTAAACATATTGCAGATGGCTACAGCTTTATCCTTTTAAATATTTAGTAGTATTTAAAAGGAATGTGAAACACTGCACGTATGTCGATCATCTAACTAAAACAATGCGTGTTCTCATTTCCGCGGAGGATGATTACCTTCACCAAAAATACGATTAAAAGTCGTATTAAACTTGATGAGCTTCGTCAGTTCCTAATATCCTTCCCGTTGTTTCCCACCATGATCCCAATGATCGAGCGAGGTAGAAGATGGATGTCTGCCATCTTTTGGGAAGATGCGCGCCTTTTTCCGTGTACAGAGGTGCAAAGAAACATTTATAAGTATCGTAGATTCCTTTCAATTCACTTTAAGTGAAATCACTTCATCGTTCGTGGTTAAAAAGGTCTTATTAAAAGCTTACCTATTCCACTTTGCCAAATTTAGTCATCCTAAATGACTGAGTAATGTAATATAGACAAGACTTAATGTAGACAATCCAGCAAGTTCTTCATGCGTTTCCAATCGTCACGACACAAAATAAACGTATTAAAGTGAATAAGCCTTTTTGTCACCGTTAAAGTACGAAGTGAAGTGAGTCATGTGAACAGTATCAGCGCAGTGAATGCGGCGTGGAATGCATCAGCTCCAGCATGACACACTCAAACCTGAACAGCAGTTACCTGGTGAGCCTACTATTCCGTTACCCATTTCCGACGACCGCTCATCGACAGTTATGCTCCCCACCTACCTATACCCATAGGTACCATAGCCCTCGAACGACCACTTCTATCAACATAAAGTTTAACAAAGATGTATGTACCTCCGTACATAATAATTAGGTACAGTCAACCGCACGTCCACGGGAACAATTAGATTTAATAGCGCCTTTAAAGCTTGGTTTTGTATTTGCAAGTGTTACTAGTGACGTGTGGCGGCCCGTACCTACTCTAAAACCAAACTCCGCGCCGAGCATGAGATCCCTAAGGCCTCTGCCTCGAATCATGCGGGCAGCGGGGTGGCGGCGGCGGCGGCGGCGGGAGGGCGGCAGGATCTACTGCGTACAAGCAAATGGGGCGGGCCTCGACAGCGGGCGCGGCCGCGGGCAACGGGCGGCGCGCCAGGCAAGCGGTGACCGCCCGCGCGGGATTTCCTTCTTCTTTTTCCCACAATAAATCGAGCGTTAGGAATAAATTTTAATCAAAAAGATGTTGTCGCCGTTGTTCAGACATTTCGTTCGCGAATAAAAACAAATATCTCAACGACACAACCACGAACACGACACTACGCCGCTATAGTGCCGTGCGATCTGCCCGCTGGTTTCGAGAACGGGTCAGGGTTGCCCGCGCCGCCGTCGCCGCCCCCCCGCTACCCCAAGATTCGAGGCAGCGGCCTTAGAGTCGGTGAGTGTTCGCTCACAGCGGGTGAGTGCACAGAACTAGCGCACGAGGTGACGGTGCCGTCTGTTGCAGGCACTGGGAAGAAGGACCCCCCCGCTACCTTGGCTCCACTGAGTACGAGCGACCCCCACCCTACTACTATCCCGGACCACAGTGAGTATCACACCGAAAGCATTACGCAATCACTCTGCAAGTACCACACTGAAACATAGCGTTCTATATGACAAGCACTCGATAACATCAAGGAAGCCGAGTATTAAGTCCAGTTGTCCAAACGTTAGGCCCATCAGTGCGTGGCACTTGTTACCGCTGAACTGACCAGTCGCCACTGATGTCGCGCTATCTCGGTAACTTATCCAATGTCTGTAAAAAAAAGCACCAGCTGTGAGAGCTGAGGCACAGACGGTGATCCTCCTTTATCATCCAGTAAAGTTTCTTTTTAGTAGCGAAAGAATCCTTGTGATGCAAATGTTAGGCAGTAAACCTACTGTGTGTATTGTCGGAATGCAGCGAGTATCCGTATCACCCAGTTAATATTTTTACTTTTAACCTTAGTGCGGCCCAGTTTAGTCGTTTGAAAGCAAGCAGTAAAGAGAGTGCTCGTGAGCAGTGGACCCACCACACCGGCTGGAGCTGGACACAGTACTGTGATAATAGGTACCTGCGAGTGCTAGTGCCGTGCTGCCGCCTCACGCTCACCACACTTCTGAACGTTTCATCACACTTATTATGTTTTACGTCACATTCGGCGAGGCGTAGCGCAGTGCGGTTTTTACTGTCAAACCAATATCATCATCCTGCAAATTTTCCGCTTCGATGCGCTTGATATGTGGCAGTGAAAACCGCACTTAGCTGCGGCTCACCAGATGTGCGCTGAACCCTTAGTCTGCAACGATGGGACATATTACAGTCTAAGGGTCGGCGCACGTCTGACCATTAGGCTGTAACAATGAGACACAAGATCCAAGTCAATGTCGATGCCGTGCTACACATTTTTTTTTTAGTTTTTAATTTAATTTGAAAGAAGGCTTACAGACCAATAAACCAATAACATAAAGAAAGTAATATTAAAAAAATTCTAATAACTCTTTGTCTTTATTTTACTTGCCTCAAGCTAAAGTACCTCGTACATACATTTTCTCATTCATTTAGACACTGTTTGCTCTAGTAAATGCCGAATTAAGCCCCACAGCGAGTGTGTGCCAGGTCTTGTGTGGGATATTGTCCACGTTGCGTAACTGGTTGTTATTTGTAGGGGCTAGTTCGAAGGCCACGGCGCGGCGCCGGCGGCGGCGGTACAATTTTGCTGTCGTTTAGAGAAAGGCAAAATTGAGTGTCGACTTTGTCTGGTTTTAACATTACAGGTAATAATTGGGTTGTGGAGGTCAGATTGATAGGAAGTCGCTCCCTACAAAAATACTGGTAATTCAGCTGCATCCGATTAGACTGGAAGCTGACCCCAACATAGTTAGGAATAGGCTAGGCAGATGAGATGATGATGATGAAGAGGTAATCATTATGCACCATAGAATAATTCGGAGGAAAGGTAGATAAATTGTAAAACCGGTATATTTACGACCAAACTCGCTTGCACCTAATCAAAATCAAAATATTTTATTTCATATAAAACTGCATGGGCACTTATGAAACGTCAGAAGCTAGGTGCAAGTAATATGTTGGATAAGTACGTTTGTGTGTTTTATAGTAACGGCGTGATACCTATCTGATCCCCACAGCTCGGCTTCAGTACTAACTTTTAACTTTTCGCTGTTACAGTGATAGACAGTAAACTGGCGCTCACGGAACTCGATGAAGACCTGCTCAAGTACTGAGGCGACCCCGACTCCTCATGACCTCACCACATTGTGAGCGATTGTGTTGTACTCATCACTTACAATATATGACAACACTCCCTTGCTGACTTTACACACCTTATAGATCTGATAATATACTTAGTTCGCTATTGATCTCGACAGTCTTGTACAATAAATGATGACTACAACATAGCTGCGTGTAAGCTAATGCTAAGAACGCTGTTTGTACTGCGCTCTGCCGCAGATACAAATACAGGATACGTTTTTATCCAGTGCGCAAACTGTAACCATAAATTCAACATGCTGAATTCATGGTTACAGTTTGCGCACTGGATAAAAACTTTTCCTGTGTAGTCGTAGGGAAATACTACAAATTGCAATCTAATAGTATATTTTACATACCAGATTATCCATTTTATATAGTGTTAAGTTAGGCGCGAACTCTCGTTTGCACAAATGTTTCAACAACAAGTGTCGAGAGTGGTATGTACTGTGAGTCTGTTGCGTATGAAGTCCACCAAACAGTTCTGTATACAAGCATACACGTTTCCACAACACTGCCAACGTTCGATTTAACGGTGTGCGTAATTACTTGTTTATTTTGTATATGACACTCAATAGTGATGTAAAAGATAAGACCACAACTCAATTAATGTTCACAGTAGCACAGTCGTAGCGAGTTGCCTGTATACTAATCTGTTGGTTTGACTAAACACTCAGATACAACGACAGGCTCACCGCCTACGTCTCTTCACAAGTACGTAGAGTAGCTCGTCCGCGTGTCATCAGACGAGCGTGGCCGAGTGACCAGCCGACTGCTTGTGATGAACGACTCTAGTAATACGCCTAGTTCTAATCCAAGTACTATTGTAATAGTCTACTATTTAAATGATAAAAGTATTTACGAGTCTCGGTAACAGTTACTGCCATAATTATTTTGGACTGTCTGTGAGGGTTGCTAGGTGTGGACCGATCTTGATACTTTACTGTTCACGTAATAGTTTTTGAAGTCCGTCAAGTATCTAAACCGCGCAGTCGTCACTACCAAACAACGTCGGCTCAAGATTATTAGTAGAATACGTTGAAAGCGATCTCAGGGTCGTGTTGGCTTTAAATGATTTACACAATTATTATTACTTTAAATGTGTTTTTACACGCGGATCACCACGACCGCACAAAATATGTTTGGGTTTGAAATCTAAGAGATTCAGTTTTAAGTTAGACTAAGTATATGTATGTATTATTATATTATGTAGATGAGTAAGTTTCTTTCTCTCGTTTTTTCATTAACTTACTGTTAGTACTACAAATGATTGTACCTATATGAAAAGACAAAGTTCGTGTGAAAAAGCGACAGAAAATGTTCCTGGCGACACAGACACACGCGACACTGTGTACCTGTGTCGCAAGCACCGAGCGAGCGTAGCGTTAAGTTCACTCGTTCTGACGTACACATCACGCTGCGAGATTGTAATGCATTTATATTTAAATTTATATCGTCAAGTATTATTGAGTTGAACATTTGTACCGTATGAGCAACACTGAGCGTCGCGAGCGTAACGTCCGTCGCGTCCGTAACGTGCGTCGCGTGCGTCCACGACATGTCAAACTGCACGACTTCGTTGTAAAGTTACGTGAACCCGGCTGGTGTGCACGTTCCCTTACATCACTGTTCAAAAACTCTAATGGAACGTTTACACTGACCAATGTACGCTTACTTTTTTTTTATAGAAAATTCAAATATTTACGTATATATAAGTCAAGATTTTAATTATTTTATATAATTTTGCGCTAGTTCATATTTACGAACTGTAGTTTTCTATCCAAATTTCTAAGATCGAGCATTTTATAAAACTGCCCGGGCATTATACACGTTGTTCGTGACGTAGTGCTAGCATTATTATTATTAAACTTAATGTGTCATATCGTTAGTAAGTGCCGTTTGTTGTATGTGCGAGTGTGAGTGTGATACCAAATATGTGTTGTCGGTGGCTGCACCGGAGCTCTCTCAGCCGCACTGACACCGCGCGTCACACTGTGACACTGTGCCACACAGCGACACTGTGCCACACAGCGACACTGTGCCACACAGCGACACTGTGCCACACAGCGACACTGTGCCACACAGCGACACTGTGCCCCACAGCGACACTGTGCCACACAGCGACACTGTGCCCCACAGCGACACTGTGCCACACAGCGACACTGTGCCACACAGCGACACTGTGCCCCACAGCGACACTGTGCCCCACAGCGACACTGTGCCACACAGCGACACTGTGCCACACAGCGACACTGTGCCCCACAGCGACACTGTGCCACACAGCGACACTGTGCCACACAGCGACACTGTGCCCCACAGCGACACTGTGCCCCACAGCGACACTGTGCCACACAGCGACACTGTGCCCCACAGCGACACTGTGCCCCACAGCGACACTGTGCCACACAGCGACACTGTGCCACACAGCGACACTGTGCCCCACAGCGACACTGTGCCACACAGCGACACTGTGCCACACAGCGACACTGTGCCCCACAGCGACACTGTGCCACACAGCGACACTGTGCCCCACAGCGACACTGTGCCACACAGCGACACTGTGCCCCACACCACCGTGGCCACCTACGGCTCGCGACTGCAAACTTCGCAGTGACGCAGCGGTGACTAGCTAGATCACTCAGTATACGTGTAGTCAATTAGCCGTAGGTATTCACTATTTCAATTATAAAGTCTCTTACATATAATAATATTTGCTGGAGGTCGCAAATGGTACAGATGTGCAACACTATCCAGTGTCCGCCTGGTGTGCCGCGCGCTCACCGCTGCGTCGTGGCTATTGATCTCTGCGCCGTCTTCCTGCAGCCCGTGAGTGCTGCACATCTCAATGGATTCTCAATCTTAGTGTAATGGGCTGTTCACGCAACGTTGTAGCTGTCCCTTCATGTTAGGATAGGATCAATTTTATGGACTGCTGAAGATTCAGGCAGATACTGCTGAAGATTCAGGCAAATCGGGTTTTAAGCTAAACGTGTGATCGCTACAGCGTTGCGCCGACCGGCCGCGTGTGAGTGTGTAGGGGTACACATTAGACAGGGTCCTATCCGAGAATGTGTCAAATAAATGGGAACATTATTTTAAACGTTAACCTTCCCTGCTCACTTTACCGTAGAGGACTTCCTTTTGGAAATAACTTGTGAAAATATTCTAGTGTTTATGTTGTGCCGCTGCTCAAAGTTGTGTCGAGTGCATGGTGCTAGACGTGCTAGGCGTGCTACACGTGCTAGGCGTGCTACACGTGTTAGGCGTGCCACACGTGCTAGGTGTGCTAGGCGTGCTATACGTGTTAGGCGTGCTACACGTGCTAGGTATGCTAGGCGTGCTACACGTGCTAGGTGTGCTAGGCGTGCTCGCTCGCAGCACCCTCGCTGTCAGCGCGACTTAGGATTACATTGTTTAGCCATTTTATATTGATTTATTAAAAGAGAGTGGTGACATACTGGATAGCGTTAGTGAATGTTAAGTTAAGCTAGAATTTATGTAATTCCAATGTAATCTTTAAACAAGTAGTAATGTAACCAAAAATAAAGGTTTTGTAAGAGTGCGCCGCGTGGCGCGCGGCCTGTGCGATCCGTATCTCGGACTGTAACGACGATTGTAAAATAAACAACATTTAATTATCTCATAAAACGCTGTTTTTATTTACTACCTGCCGGCAGAATGTTAGAAGACCACAAAATAAAACGACTCCATAATACTTGTAAAAAAATGTAAGTTACAAGAATATCGAAACAATCATTGTGAAACATGACTACTAGTGATTATAGCTTGAATATGTGGTATTTTAGAGGTATGAGGAACAGGGTGCAAACTTCCGTTCTTAAATCTCTTTCGGAGAACTGAAAACTACTGTCGGTCAAAGGTCAAATATACCTAATCGTTACGTTGTAGGTACCGTATACATAAATATTAGGGGTTAAAGTATGAAATTGCCGGTTTGTACTGTAAAATTGATACTCGTTTTTTTCTAAATTATAATGAACATATTTATTTAATCAAAATATTTACCCTCATTCTCTACACATTGCTGTCATCTAAACGGAAGTTCATTTATGCCTTCACGATAGAACTCTGAGGATCTAGATTCGACAAACTGTGAAAATAATGGTGAAAATCGATTCACGTGTCGGGGCTGTTTCACTGCCAGCTTTACCATCATTGTTCGAAGTTCGGCACAGTACCTAAACATCTGCTGTTATTGCCTGACCAGACCTGAGAAAGCTATAGTGAATAACCCCATGAAGAGACCACCAAACAGTTACTATTACCTTTTTATTGGTACATAAGCTTTGCTTTAGGGCCCTGTTGCGGCGTTTGGCCTGGGGTCAGCCATTGCATTTTTCGCTTACGGTTGTCGTAAACAATCCACTTTTCGTCACATGTCACAATTTGATCCAATATTCTTCATTTCTGTACCGATTCAACAAGGCAATACAAGTTTCAACCAACACCCATTTCTTTCTGCAGTACAGTCAAATCATGAGGCACCCATTTTTCATACTTTTTTGATTTTATTGATTTGATGCAAATGAGTCAATATTGTAAGTAGGATAATATTAAACCATGCCTCTAATTCCTGGGTAGTTTGACTCGGATCGGCTTCTACCATCTCCTTCAATTCAGCGTTATTCACCTGTGTGGGCGGTCTACCACGTGGTTCGTTCTTCAAGTCGAAATTTCCATTACGAAAGCGTTTAAACTAAAAACGCAGGGTGCGTACATTAGCAGTCCCCTCTCCAAACGGAACGTTGATATTGCGAGCCGTTTGTGCCGCGTTAGTTCCGCGTCTGAACTCGTATTTAAAAATAATTCTTCCATCTTTACGTCTAAGCTGAGTAAAAAAAAAACAATTGGAAGTCGAAAATCTAATGTTTCACATTTTTTACAGAAGACCTTCATAGGTAGATATCACGTGAAAACTGTTTCACACGAAAATCTCACACCATGAAGGTTTTATGTCAATTCGAAGTGTCTATTACTATACAACGGCAATTTCATACTTTCATCACTATTATCTATATTTTTTGACTGTCATTAAGTTAAGCGCACATCGCTTGCGCATACCTATACTCGTAAATTCAAACCCCCTTTGTTTAAGGAAGTAAATGAAGTGGAATGGAAGTACTGACCTTAATTAAAAAGTATAAATGTCTAAGAAAACAAGTGTTTAAATAACCAACACGTTTATTTTACTGCGCCCACTGGGGCTGCCAACACTTAGGCTACTTAAAAATAATTATGCTAGTATAAATACATAGGTATAACTAATAAATACTGTCTCGTGTGTCAAGGTACGAAGGAGATGAGTGTGTCTGCGTGGGCGCCGAATATTCTGGAGAATTCAATGTTTCATTAGTACCAATAGATAGGAAAAATATGTGTAGATTGGTGTGAGCACGCGAAGGAACTGAATCACACCCAAGGGAAGAAACAGGGAAACTAATGAATGGTGTGGTGTCGCTCTTTTACATTGTTCAATTAAATTAACTAGCGAACTTCACAGATGATTTTGTCAACTTATAATTTCAAGTACCCAACTAATTACGGGGTCAAGTCACCGGCTGCTTGTAGTGTAGGTCCATGAAGTTTTGAGTGTAGGAAAACTTTTTTTTGTCGTCATAAGATATCGATACCAGCCCATTATGACTGAAATTTCGCCAGTTAATTTAATTTGATTTTGAAACCCAGGTTTTCTCGTCATCTTGTTTCTGTGTTGTTTGTATATAAATTCCCTAATTTTGATATTTTCTTGTAAAACCTACATAGTTTAATTTCAATGTTACTTGATAACTCAAAGTGTATCGACATCAGGACAAAACTCTTAAGGTTTTTATGATATTTTTGTTAATGTTTTGTTCAATTTTTGAAACAATTAATAAAAAAAGCAAATAAAGTATTCGTTTTTTTTTAATCATGCGGAATGAAATTACTGCGAGGTCACACAACTTGTGTAATATGTAGGTAGGAGTGTGAAAGTGTACTAACAGACGCGCGGGCGCGGCACGTCGCGCGCGCGCACGGCCCGCAACAGACGCTCCAGCTCGGCGCGGCCGGAGCAGTGCAGGAACTCGCGCGGCCGCACGCCGCGGAACACCTCCGCGATCGACGGCTTCACGTTGTAGAAGATTATCGTCTGCCCGCGCGCGTGGAAGTCGTCTATCAACGCCTTTATGCCCTGGAAATAGAAAATGTTTAACTATACATAGATTTCATAGAAAGACCTCATGCTCTGAGCTAGTCTTCAGTAGGTATCTCTGTAAGCATGGGAAATTTAAGGAGACGTGTCGTCACTGCCTCGCATAAATTGGGATAAGAACTGGTGTGGGAAATCGGTAGATTTAGTTCTTAATACAAAAATAATCCATGAAATGCTGCCGAGAGAGCTGGCCGATAACCCTCGCTCGCTCTAGTACCTTGGCGGCGGTGAAGTCAGCCGCCTGCACGTGCGTGGCGTCCAGCACGAGCGGCGCGTGCGTGCGGTGCCGCTCCGCCGCCTTGCGCAGCGCGCGCCGCACGAACTCCGCCGACGGGAACGACAGTGAGCGGTCCACTACCGCCACCAGGTGCGAGATGCCGTCGCTTGACTGACAAAGAAAGATACAAAAATATATTAAACAAAAAAAGAAAAGAAACGTTTAATTTTTTTTGGGTGCTCCACAAATCCTCTTGGCTTATGCTATGGTATGACATGTGGACTCCATTTTCTGCAGTAGGTATACGTGTAGATATCCTCCTGACATCATCATCATTTCAGCCGAAAGACGTCCGTCCGTTTCGCCATAATCGCCACATTTGGCAGGCAGGTTAACGATCGCAGTATGGTGGTAAACTGCATACAGAACGCTGCTGGTCATTCTCTAGTAAGTCGCTTCCTTCAACACCCACGGGAAGAAATGAGATGGTGCTATTCTTTTACGTCCGGCCTCATTTCAGTCAAATTTTTGCACATTACCTACGGTGGGACGAAATTAGTACCTACCAACCTTAATTACATTTGTAGGGACACAATTTATGTACAAGCTTACTCAGCGAATATATGATTGGTGACGCACGGCTGCGCCCGTGATACAGAGAAGTTTAGTCGCAAATAAACTGCAGTCGTAATTGGTTGTTTCTATTAAACCTGCACCCTCGATACAAGTGAACAGAACACATATACATCAGACATTATCGAAGTAGTAATATAAAGTTATAATATCTAAAATATCTAAACATTGAAAACACGATACATTTTTAAATTAAATAATCGGATGTCCTCCTTTATATGATACGTTTTTAATTCATCATTGTAATTCTAGACCCCCAGCGCAGAAATTTTTCGTCGGTTATACAAAAAAATTGCTGTTTTATTAAAAAGCAAAAGAAAAAAAAGTGCAATACTTACCTACGCGGTCAATTATATGGAACAGCGGATTTTTTTTATAAGCGACGAAAAATTTCTGCCTTGGGGGGTCTAGAATGATAATTATGCTGAATTCATGGTTACAGTTTGAGAATTGCTTAAAACCTTATCATGTATGGGTAGGACATCCGATTATTTAATTTAAAAATTTATCGTGATTTCAATGTAATTAAGTTTGGTATATACCTATTATACATAGACCAGGGTTGATAATTTTTGAAACCAAAAAAAATAATAGTAGGATGAAAAAAAACCCATTGGAAAAGGAGGAGAATATTATAAAAATGAAAGGAAAAATAATTTACGAGTTCGGGAAGGGGAAGGGGGTGAGTTTTTAAGGGTAAAAACGGTTTATCTCGATTTCCGGCAAAACTAAAAGTCCTATGGAAAAAAGTCAAACGGAAAAGTTGTAGGTAATAAAAAGATCTAAAACTATTACATTCAAACTTTTTTCACATAACCTCAAAATTTGTGTGAAAAATTCAAAAAACCAAGTCTTTGGTTTTTTATTTTTATCTTTTGCAAAAAAAAAAAAAATTTCGACGAAATTTGGTGAAAACTTACCTTTTTATGTCCCAAATACGCTGTAATTTATTTGATTTTAAATATTTATTTTTTCAGCTTATTTTGAATTAATATCGAAAAAGCACCCTAATTTTCAATCGAAAATTCACCCGTCAAAATATCAGCTTTTTTCAAAAAGTTGGTATGCTTTCTGTTCGTTGAAATCTCTACTTTCCGGTGGTGAAAAAAACAATATATTACCTTATTAAATCTTGTCAGAAAAAGCACAAAATCGAAAAAAAAACTTCTATTCGATTTTTTTTATTATAATGTACAATTTTGAGCTATTTATTTACATTTAATTTACACTTTTATTACCTACTCGAAAAACGTAAGGTTACATATTACATTGATAAACAAAAAAATTGCAAATCGAAATATACTACAATAATTGATAAACAAATAAGTTAATAAAATTAATATTTAATAAGACATCTACAATATTTTGAGAAAGTTATAGAATATTCTATAAATTGTATGCATATACGCCTATTTATTACTATTTTAAGATAACTTATATACCTGAGTGACCTACGAAAAATTTCAGCCCATCAAAAGGTATTTCATAGAGAAGTGGGGAAGGGGCTAAGCGGGTCCGGGTCTGATTACTGACCTGCTATTTCGTAGCGGCTGCAAAAACCGTTAGCCTAGCCAGTATTCGAGATACAGAGCAGTGTACAACATCGTTTATAAAAAACACGTGAAGGCTGAGTTTCTTTAAGAGAATTGTGACAAATTTCCTAGAAAAAAAAAACTTTTTGAATCTGCATAGCAAGGTAAATACTATCTTTATTTTAATCTGTATCAATCAACACAAACATAAAAATAGCAATATTTTCTTTTAAAAATATATATTATGTATATATAGAGAAGATTTACTATAGAAATATATTTTTCAACACATTTGCTCAAAAACTGCATTTACGATGCCTGTATACATGGTTCGAAAGTTAAAAATTACGCACTATAATACAACGGAACGTGCGGTAAAATAGGTACTCTCACCTAAGTACCAATTTTACCGCACCTCGTTGTATGGCACCGTGCGTATTCTTTACGGTTATTTTTTAATTTCCATAAAATATTATAAGAATTTCGTCCAAGGAGTTTCACATTACGAGAATAAATAAGCTGACTGATCGAACCTCCTTGGAAACGATTTTGCTCAATACGTTTGTCTCACTTTAATAATAAAGAGTAAATGAGATGAAAGATGTAGTTCTAATTTTCACCATGGGCATGTGGCGCCATTTGTAAATTCGCGCCATTTTCATATTAGAAACGTCAAAGATTGTTGCGAGTTTCCGACTGATATTTATAAACAAACTTTTATTATGAGTTCAAGCGAGGAAACTGATATTAATATGGAATCTACTCCACCTGATATTTTGAATGAGGCGCAAATTGCAGGAAACGGTCTCTAGCCGCCATAATTGGAGAGCGCTATTTAATGATGTATAGGTTTGTTTAATTACATATTGTACTGTTTTCTCGCTAATGTGTTGAAAAACATTGTATGACACACGTGCAGAAATTGGTTTTTACAAACTCGTGACTATGGTAAGCCCTCGACTTCGTCTCGGGCTTACATTTGTCAACTCGTTTGTAAAAACCAACTTACCGCACTAGTATCATAAATAACTATTTTTTCACCACCGTAAGGTAGAGATTTTAACGAACAGAAAGCATACCAACTTTTTGAAAAAAGCTGATATTTTGACGGGTGAATTTTCGATTGAAAATTAGGGTGCTTAAATATTTCAAATCAAATAAATGACAGCGTATTTGGACATAAAAAGGTAATTTTTCACCAAATTTCGTGAAAAAAACATTTTTTTGTAAAAGATAAAAATAAAAAACCAAAAACTTGGTTTTTTGAATTTTTCACATACATTTTTAGTTTATATGAAAAAAGTGTGAATGTAATAGTTTTAGATCTTTTATTACCTACAACTTTGCCATTTGACTTTTTTCCATAGGACTTTTAGTTTTGCCGGAAATCGCGATAAACCGTTTTTACCCTTAAAAACTCACCCCTTCCCCTTCCCGAACTCAAATCGCCCGTAAATTATTTTTTCTTTCATTTTTATAATATTCTCCTCCTTTTCCAATGGGTTTCATCCTACAATATTTTTTTTTCACTTTATATTATTTTTAAAGGCTTCTACCCTGGTCTAATATTCTATCCTGTTAAATCCTGTAGGATATTCAAACTGTATGAATAACTACAGACCCATTTCAGTGTTAACAGGACTCTCAAAAGTTTTAGAAAAAATTATAAACTGTAGGTTGATAAAATATCTGGAAGATAACAAACTACTTTCAGATAATCAATTTGGATTTAGGCCCAAAAGATCAACTGGCCAAGCAGTACACAAATTAACCAATTATATTGCTACCAATCTAGATAGTGGTATGCACACAATTGGTATCTTTCTAGACCTCGCTAAGGCCTTCGACACTATTTCTTGTACTTTACTTTTGCACAAGCTTGAAACACTTGGAATTAGAGGAGCACAACTTCTACTATTTGCTGATTATCTCAGCGAGCGTCATCAATGCGTAAAAATAGGTCAATATACAAGTTCTGCACTTAAAAATAGTGGTTTTGGCATTCCACAAGGCAGCGTTTTGGGGCCCACATTATTTTTAATCTATATAAATGAACTGTGCAGCCTGCCACTTGAAAATGGTATCATAATGTCTTATGCTGATGACACCGCTCTACTATTCTCAGCTAAATCAAAAGTTGAGGTCTATGAACATGCTCAAAATGGTTTTAACATAGTGTCCAAATGGCTCCATAACAACATCCTAACGTTAAATGCAGATAAAACAAAATATATTTTATTTGCAATGAGACATACTAACATACCGCTAACTAATCTAAACATTTACGCACATAATTGTAGCACTTACGCTGACACTGCATGTTGTTGCACTACTTTAGCTAAAGCTGACCATTTGAAATATCTAGGTATCACTATTGACTCCAATCTAAATTTCCGTAAACATATCGATTTACTATGTACTAGAGTACGCAAATTAATATATGTTTTTAAGAATTTACGGAACATAGCCGACTATAAATTAATTAAAAAGGTTTATTTAGCTTTGTGTCAATCCATTCTTAGCTACTGCATAACTTCCTGGGGAGGTGCAGCAAAAACAATTTTACTCCCTCTAGAGCGTGCTCAAAGAGCAATTCTAAAAGTTGCTACCTTTCGCCCATTTAGATTTCCCACGCACCAGCTCTACACTGCATGTAATGTACTAACAGTTCGGCAATTATTCATTCTAAGTATAGTACTACACCAGCACACTGCACTTCCTTTTGACCCAGTACCTTCCGACAAGAGAAGGAAGGATTTAGTTTGCATAAAGCCCCAAACTAGACATGCGTTTGCCAATCGATTTTACGTGTTTTTAGGTCCCCTTCTATATAATAGACTTAACAAATTAATGAATATCTATAGTTTAAGCTATAAAAAATGTAGTACTATGTTATCAGAATACTTAGCGTTACTCAATTACACAGACACAGAAAAACTGCTAGAAATTATGTCATGACGATAATTAATTATTCCCTCGTAAGTATTTAAGTACCTACTTCGGTTTTATTTACATTGCTTAGTTGTAGTTATTAATGTTACCAATATGCTTTTTCTCATAGTTGTTAATAGATTATTTTATATCAATTTAATTTTAAATGTTAATGTCCTAATTTAATTAAAATGTAAAGTGATGGCCCGAAACACAGGTTTAAATAAACCTAGATCGGGCGGGTCGCTACCTAAATTTCTAATTCCGAAACATTGTCACTTGCTCTTTTAATAAAAATATTTTAGAAATAGTTTATTTTTAGGCACTATCATTGTATGGGAAATGTATTACTGTAGGCTAAATGTACTCTTTTTGTATACGTTTCTATTAAATAAATTATAAATTATAAATTATAAACTCTGACAATTGCTTGTGTCCCTGAGAATAGTGACTATATCAATATAGTGCTGTAGCTACTTACGACAGCCGTGGTGACCTTGACAGAGGGTCGCGCGGACGCGTACAGTAAGAACACTAAATTCACGGCGATGCCGATGACGATGCCGAGCTCCAGCCGCAGCATCAGGCACGTCACGAACGTCACCACGGCCGGGATCAAGTCCAACTCTGCGAAAACACAAATAAATATTTAGTATTGATAATATTCAGGGACTACGTACAGACGCAGTTCAAGCTATCCCAAACTGTCAAATTTTCCCAACTGAACATGAACCTTATTCCTTTGGAATAAAGTTGAAAAACTATCAAAGCAATTTGACAGATTGGGGTAGCTTGATGTGCTGGCCTCTGTACCTTACGGGACGGTCTCACGAACAACAATATTAATTATCTTTCGGCTTTTATACATTATTTTCTATCTTACTTAGATATTACAGGATATTATGGCCTTCGACACTTTTGTGGTCATAAGTACCTACATAAGGCTAATTTAAAACTATACCTACTTAACTAGCATCTAGCCAGCGACCTCTTCCGCCCTTCTATTCCATATCCTGTGGGAATTTCGAAAATCTGGCTTTATTTGTGTCCGGGATCCATTAATTTCCGGTTTTATAATTCGGTTCCCTCTATGATTAAAGGGAGGCTCTTTTTAGGTTCAAGGGTTTCTTCGTCTTGACTTTGATGCGCTAGTCAATCAGTGAGACAACATTTTTCTTTTAAATATTATAATCTATCCACTTGATGCGGGAAAGTACAGAACCCGTGGAAGTGGCGGAGCTTGGGGGAGGCCTATGTCCAGCAGTGGACGACTTTCAGCTGAAATGATGATGATGATGATATATTGATACAGCAGGCGCTTTTCGTTAAATAACAGTTAATATTATTCACATTGAAACCACACTACAGACTAAATATGATGATAGTTTAGTTTAAGTATCTACTAACTTTTAGTCCTCCAGATAGGCTTGAATACGTGCAGCTCCATCATGAAGACGACGGCGGCGATGATGACGGCCGCCAGCGACGCCTTTGGGATGTAGTAGAAATATGGCGTGAAGTACTGGAACAAGAAAGACCAATTACCTACCTTCTATCATAGCTCACAACCAAAACGATTAAATAAAAAAACAATGGCGTCGGAATATAAAAATAATACTACAAAAAAGTAATGGTTGTTATTAGTAGTGTTCATCCAATGAAACAATGCTACTTTTTACAATAGTCGCATAACCAACTTTGTTCGGAGCACTTCGGTAGTTTCGTAATTCGTCGTGTTGTAAAAAAACATCTGACTAACCTGTACGGTTGTGTGCGTTATTTGTTACATTGTATGCCACGTATGTATAGGAACGCTGTTACCTATGAAAAGTTCGAAAAAGATTTGACCGAATTTCATTTCACCTAAAACTTTTCAACTATTATCGTTTAGTTTTTTTATTTCATCGAAGTCACATCTGCCACTGTATCAGTTGACCTATTATCAATTCGATATTTTTCGTTTTCATGTGGTCGAAAAACTTTTTGACGAAGTTACGCTTAGCCGAAATAACATTTGTTCGAAGTATTATGTTTCTTAACATTCATTATAACAAAAGTAGTATTAAGTGGTCCCAATGCATGCTTCTTGCATGCAAACAAGGATTCTGCTTCAAGCATGCAGCATGCTAGCAGGCATGCAGCATGTAAGCAAGCATGCAGCGTGCAAACAAGCATGCAACATGCAAGCATTGTTTCTGTCACGGCTCCGGTGCGGCCCTGCGGGATTTGGGTGGCCCCATGCGAGCTTAGCGTCGCAGATGGTTTTAACGCTCACCACCGTGGCTTCGGCTTGCTGGCCGCTCAGCTCGCGGGCCGCTCCACCCTTCCGCACCTACGCGGGCTTAAATTACACTATAGGGTAGGCCAGACAAGACTTCGTGAAGTGGATTTTGCAGCGATTCATTTCTTACTAAATTTTGTAGCACAACATATTGACTTTTTATGACACTATTTTAATTTAATATTGAAAATGCTACCAAGAAACCGGCTATATATTTGTGACCAAATAACATTCCATAAAATTTTGTTCCGTTCGGTTCAGTGAAAATGTAGCAAATAAATCATTTGGCAAATGAAAAAGTTCAAAAGAGGCTTCGGCCAGTAGTAAAAAATTATTTTAGAAATCGGCGAAATATAGTTCGGTAAAATAATACCTATGACACTTGATATTTCGATGATCTAAAAATATGTCAAAAAATGCATGTGGCAAAACAGACGGCGGTCAATAGTTTTCAGGAAAACAAATTCGAACAAAACAAATTCGGAAAACTGGTCGGTTCCCATAGGAACGCACATCCCATAAATCTGCATAACCACGAGAGCACACATATAAACATTAAGACGTGAATAGTTTGTCTCTCCCGAGGTACCTACTCAGCGGCGTTAATGCATCGCAATGCGATGCTTCAAATTGTACGGGTATTGTATCGATAATAGGTAGGTACATAATGATCGCACTGAGACGCTCGGACTGTGGAGCTGAATGAATAAAGACTTTTTGTTTATTGATAAAATAACATTAGTTATAAATATTTATCTGATTTAGATAGGATAGGCAATCTTTCTATCTTTATGAACTGCATGCCACTGTTCTCACCAGTAGAAGGGTGAAAAATTTTGCTTTTAATCTTGTGTATTGATACAGTTTAATAGGAGATAATTTGTTATTTGTGAAGAAAAAGAATTATTCAAGAGCGAGTTGAAAATTTTGAGATCCTTCTTGATCGAAAATCTACCTTACCCAATTAGGGTTAGGTAGATTTTGCGTTTAAACATTCATACAGGTATAGGATTTACTTTATCAACTATGCAAATACAGTTTGAGAATTGTGTGGGAAAGTGCGAGCTAATTGTGTGCGAAATGGTGGCGACGTGTCGTAGTGTAACTGTGTGTATGTGTCACCTGTAAGGACAGCAGCACCAGTGCCCCGGTGTACAGGCCACCGGCGGTGGTGGCGACGCCGCTGGCGTGGTTGACGGCACCTCGTGACAGTGCGCCGGACACGGGCATGGAGTGCACGAACGCGGACGCCATGTTGCACACGCCCAGGGCCACCATCTCCTGCGTCGCGTCCACGTACTTGCCCTCCGCTACACACAAAATCATTCACTTCGTTTCATATTATACTTGATTTCAATTTTAGTTAGGCTATTAATTCCAATAATAAATAGTTTGTAAATTTTATTTAATTAATACAAGAGCGATCAACACGTGCAATTGTTTGGGTTGACCTTCTTCGATGTGATGGAAAATACTTACCTTCTGCAAATCTGTCTATTTAGGTAGGTACCGATGACGTCTAAAGATCAAAACCTCATTCCTTTAGGAACCGAATGTGAAACTCACAGAACACTTTGGCGAGGGCGATGTTCTCGAGTATGGACAGCAGCGGCACCACGAAGATTGCCGAGCCCAGCGTGGACGCCATCTCCGAGAACGTGTAGGTGTGGTTGCCGACAGTGGCCGAGAACGGCGGCGCCGACAGCTCCGGCAGACCTGGCTTCACCTCGCCTGGAACAAACAGTATGATAGTTCTGTTAGAACTTGCTGATGTTTAGGTAAACCCGAACGTTAAAATCGGCGGTTATAAACATCACAATGACGACTTTCATACCAACTTAGGAGACGAATTTACAAAAATCCTTCTTTATTACTCAACTTCACTAAACAAGGACTTCTTGTACATACCTACATTTAAAGCTTTTAGACCCAACGATTTAAGCTGTTGATATCTGTCAGTGAATTTTAGACATAAATAAGGTTAACATTATTTCTGAAAAACTACTATACTTCGTTTTTCAGAAATAAAGTCTACCTAGTATGTAGTAGACCTACAATTTTTTTATTTACGATAGGTACCTGTATCGTTTATCTAACCAAATGGTTTGCTAACCAGCAGAATATGTAATCCGGCCGATAATGGTAAGCAGACGTTGGAAACTAACCATCAACCGCTCACTAAGAGAAGGTAGGTACCTACCTACTCATTCATGAAGTGTATGTATAAAAAGTTCTAGATATCTAGATACACATTTGATTTTATAGAATTTTTTTGGAGATTTTTTAAATCTGAGTTCTTTCACGTTTGAGCTTGACTTTGTAATTGCCAATCTGGATCGCGACCATTATTACGATCAATCAGTCAAGGTCAACCAATCAATCAATTCAGCTAATTCTGACCTGAATGGTTGTCACAGACTATTGATGACGTGGTCACCTGTCAGCACGAAGGGCGCCTTTCTCTGCGTGTCGAAGTAGTAGGCCAGCGCCGCGCACAGCAGCACCACGAGGATGTTGCGCGTCGTGGACAGGAACCAGAGCGCGTGCGCAGCGCCGCGGCGCATGCGCGACCCCCCAGCCTCTGCGCCCGCCGACTCGGGGTCCGGTTTGGGGTTCACCTTTATGTCCTTTACTTTCTGGAAGTAATACATTTCATCATCAGGCATTTTCCATTGTCGAATATAAGTCTATTAACTGCTCCCAAATTACGGTGTTAATTTTTATTCATTTCACATGGTTTGGATAGGCTCTTTTTATTTATGTAGATTGTTTAACATATTGTGAATGAGAGAACTTCGTAGGCCTTACAGGCTGTAGATTTGTAGACGATTTTCTATTCTTTATTTTCATTCCTCTAAGTTCCTGGTACTTATTGACAGGCCAGCACTGTCCTCCCATACTTATGATCACTCTAATTATACCCTATGATTATCACTGTAATTTGAAAACAATGTAAAAGCCATTTTTTTTTTAAAGAGTAACCATGGAGTTTCATGCTGGCTCTTCTCAATAGTAAGCAACAAATTGGAACCGTGCACCTAGCTGAACTGACGTTTCTTAAGTACCCATGCAGGTTTATGTGTTTTTTTGTTGTGGTGCTACCACACTCCTCGTTCGAACTGTATAGCTCTGGCTCTGGCTTGTTACAGCATAGCGTTGTTAGTGCATAGAAGGTTGATGCCTACCCTGAGCAGGAGCAGCACGACGATGCAGGAGATGCCGAGCACGGAGTCCCACAGTCGCGTCTCGCCGATGTGCTCGTACAGCCCCGTCCACACCTGCAAAAACCACTTGATGTACTTCCTGTGCAGCTTGATGAAAGTAGGTAATTTTTAAGCAAGCAGATATAAATGGTTATTGTACGTGGGTCACTCTGAAAGTTTTTGAATTTAAAGAAAATCAAATGATGTAGAAGCCTGTTAATATTTTTATTGCTTTTCCAAGTAGTCTCTATACGATTTCTGCTAAAAACCCGTGAGAACTTGTCGAAGTTTCTCATTAGGTGGGATAGGTGTAACATAAATCTAGATAAGGGCTAAGTAAGGAAGTATAAGTACGTAAGTAAGGAAGTATAAGTACGTTAGTAAGGAAGTATAAGTACGTAAGTAAGGAAGTATAAGTACGTTAGTAAAGAAGTATAAGTACCTACGTAAATATTTAAATACGTAAGTAAGGAAGTATGAGTACCTACGTAAGAGAATATCAATAAGAACAGGATTAATTTTAGTGCGCTTTAGAACCAACAAAAGACGAAGAGACGTCGTGGACAAACGAATGTCTACCTATAGAAAGCGCTATCATAACGAAACCTGCAAAAAATTAAAAATTATTTCAACACAAAGTGCTCATAGTTATTTATTAACACCACAAAAATTTGTCAGCCTCGTTATAAACACTTTTTTACATTAGGTACTTTTCTTTGTAAGCACGTTTGGCAGACGGGCTGATTGATTTATAGATAGATTGGTACCTATATATTCTGCGACATTATCATTGCGTTAAAAGGCACTTTTTAACAAAAATACAGGATATGGAACTATTTGAGTCATAAAGGCGATTTTACTAAACTGTTGATTGCAAAATGTTTTTCATAAACATGTACATAGTAGGAGTAAATGGGGCTACTAGGTAGGTGTAAGTCTTTTAACGTGAACTTTAAAATCGTACTTTACCTGTAAGAACTTGCCTCCTGGGAAGCTGAGCCCCAGGATGTCCTTGACCTGCGTGGTGGCGATTATAATGGCAGCCGCCGACGTGAAGCCCACGGACACAGGGCCGCTGATGAAGTCAATTAGGAAACCTGCGCGCAAACAACCAATCATGAAGTGCCGTGTACTAGCTTCTACGCATCAGCGTATGTTTTTTTACTCTATTACAGAATAATGATCCCAAATTCCATGATTTTCAGTTTCAACATTCACAGTAGGTACCTACATTCTACCTCATTATTTTCTGGGTATGATTGTTACGCTCCAAGACCGAAAACGCTCATTGAGTGAAAAAACAGCTCACAACGCGTTGTGGTCACTGTAAAACATCCGCATAGCTAAATTCGTGTTATGGCTCATATGAAAACGCTCACGACGCGTTGTGGCAATCACAGACAGAGCACATAGCGAAATTCGTGTCGTGGCTGTCATGTTATACGACTACAACGCATTGTGGCAATGAATAAAAGTCATAACGCGTTCTGACCATTAGTAGGTGTAACCATATCACGACGGACAGGTTGTGCAGCTCCCAGGAATGCTTAGTGTGTTGTTGTGAGCATTAATCCATCAGGTTTCTATCAGTTAGGAAACAAGGAAGGTCTATTCGACAGACTTTATGCACGTAATGAGTATACACTTTCTGAGACCCACTTAATGAACATTTGTGATGTAGATACCCTCAACTTCGATAACACTTAGGTCAGCATCTATGTTATCATCTAGAAGTAAAGCGCTTATTACACTTGGCTGAATTTAGTCATCTAAAATCAGAAGCAACTTAAAATCAAATTAGAAGCTTCTGATTACACTGTCCTAAATTTAGTTACTGAATCAATTACCAGTTAAAGCGCGACGGAGTTGGACGTGCCGTGTACGAGAATGGCTCCAAATTGTCAAGACACCAAAAAATTGGTCTTTGCGTAGCCCTGGCCGTTGAATTAATTAAAATATACTTCTCACAAAAATTAAGGAAAGAATAAAAAAACTAATTTTTGGTCGATTTCAACAGGCTGTATCTTAAAGAAAAATGGTCACACAGCAAATTTAAAAAGCGATTGGATTTCAAATTGTTTCTCGTCAAAACAAATCGAGTAATAAAGTATATTTTTCTCGGCAACCAATGATCGCACAGGAAGTTTGAGGTCAAAAATTTGAATAAATCTACAATGATTAGCAATTGATTTTTCAATACAAAACTTTTAATTATACTCATTGCATTAATTTGAAAAGGCAACAAAAAAAAAGGCTTTTCGTATCAATTTTTTTGAAAAATCAGGTGCCCAATCAAAAATAATGAGGAAACCACTAATGTTAAGTACGGCTTTTACAGATCAATATACCCAAAAAAAAAACCCTACAGAGTTTCAATTTAATCCACCAAGCCGTTTTTTTTATCCCACTCGATTGAATTTTCGAAAAAATTTAAGGCGCATGATTTTTGCTCTGAAAAGCTCACACTTTTTATCAAAATAAAAACAAAAGTTTTTAGCAATTTTTCCTCAGTTTTGCTTCAGTAATAAAAAACAAAAGTATACGTCCTCAACTCCTCACACACAGACTGTTACGTAGGGACTGAAGCGTAAAGTCAATACTATAACACCTTCCTAAATGCGTTTCTAATTAGGCTTCTAAATGATTCAGTCAGTCAGAAACCATCCTTGCTTCTGAATTTAGGATGCTAACTTGCTAATTTGGATTACACTTGACTAAATTCAGTAACGATTGAATTTAGATGACTAAATTCAGCCAAGTGTAATAAGTGCTTAAGCAAGGGCTTATAATGTGCCACTGCAAAATAGACTGTATTGATAAAAAGTGCAAGTGTCGCTCAAAGAATATAAAATACAACGCAAAATTCCACAGTAACAGTTAAAAATTTAAAAATAAATAGCAGACAAATACTTATTTTACACAATTAAAATGATTTCTGAAACAAGTAGGTAATTAATTATAGTACATTGTTGCTATTTACTGGTGGCCAATAAATAAATTTGTTTGTGTTATAATAAAAAATAAAAAAACATAAATAGTTAATAATATTTGTGTTCAATTATTTATTTCTTAATAAGTTGAGTTTTTTAAGTATAAAGTAATCCTATTAAATAAAAAATGTTTATTTTAATTTTAATGACACGATTTTTTAAAATTATTAATTTCTTAATGACAAACACCGCATGTGCGGTTTTCAATGTTTAGTAGCAGAAAGTGCATTAAGTGCCTTGTTTGTCTGGTACCTGTTACAGGATAAAAATATTTACTAAGGATATCTAACGAAACGTTTCGAGACTACTAGTACCCATATTGCAAAGCACTGTGCGTCGTAATCTGTACAGGTTCTATACGCGTCATGGCTTTTCTTCATTGCCACAATATGCGTTGTGGTCGTATAACATGGCAGCCACGACACGAATTTCGCTATGAGGTCTTTCTGAGATTGCCAGAACGCGTCGTGAGCGTTTTCATATAGCCATAACACGAATTTCGCGATGTGGATGTTTTACAGTGACCACAACGCGTTGTGAGCTGGTTTTTCGCTCAATGAGCGTTTTCCATCATTGAGAGTAACATGAGCAATAGAATATAATATAAATCTTTAATTTCTGACTGGTGTCCATAGGGTTAGAAATAATTTTACTTATCTTCTAGTGTTAGCAATGTGCACGTAATTAAAAGTTTTCTTTCATCAAACATTGACTGTTAACAGGTAGGTAATGCTATATAATATACCTATTTTCTTAGTTTCTCATATCACAATGGATGGGTGGTGATATGATAAATGATTTTATTTCCGTAAGTAGGTTTGTACAAAGTCAAAGTCAAAGCATTTATTTCAAATAAGCACTTAAAAGGCACTTTTGAACGCTAACATTTACAGTAAAATAAAATTGATTCTAGTCGGCCCTTCCAAAATGCAGTTTCGCATGGAGAAGAATGAGCAAGAAACTCCACCGTTCCTCTTTTAAAATGTTTTAACTACAATATTTAACATGCATTCAACATATAATTATGTGTGAAAATGATGCACCCAGAATAAAATTACCATACCAAAATGGGTAAACAGAATGAAAATGAAGCAATTACAGATGAATTAATTTTTTAGACAGATACATGGTGCTCACATATAATTAGGTACCTACCTACATTGTAAAAGTACGTGTACAATTTTCCTAGAATATTCACAAGTAATAAGTCAGTGTGTGAGTTAAAGTAGGTAGTAGTACTGAGAGTAAATCAATGTCATAAATATAATTAATTAAATATACAATTAAATTAGCAACCAGTTTGATTTTGTCTAGAAGACCATACTGGACCATGATACGTTATCTTCGTGAAACGAGTTTACTTATGAGCATTATTATCACTTTCCTACCTAAACTCTAAGTTGTACGCAAGAAATAAGTTTCAGCTAATGACTAAGTGAGTAACAAACTGATAAGAAGCGCATAAATAATTGCACATAACATCATTAAAATAACAGCGGCATGCCGAGCATTGCCTCGGATGGCCGTCATCAGCGTTATCCATTACAGTATTCTGAAGTGGTCATCAACATAACTTGTATGTGCTTGTTGACATTCCTTATAAATCACCTCATGAAATAAATCAGTTGTAAGGTTGGACGTTCAAAGTAAATTACATGTACTGTAGTACCTACTTACCTATCTTATTGTGAAGTGGTTTTTTTTTTTTGGAGGCTGGGAAATCGTCAAATGACTTCTCCCGCTCTGGGTGGAGCAGGAGAGCGTGTCGGACTTTTACTGACTAAAACCCACCCGTGTGAGAACACCGCTCGTAACTACCGTCGGCCCTGGCACATAGGCAACTGAGGGATCAGTTGCCTGTGTGCCAGGGGCGACGGTATCTCTTTTGAACAATTCGCGCCCCTGGCAGGCATCGACCCTTGCGGACCCCACCAGTTGTTGCTGACATCTCTGACGGCGCGTGTGGAACACAACGAGCCGTCCTGCCTACCACTTTTCGGCCGCAGGGGATAGGGAGTGCGGCCAACGCTATACCGACACTCCTATTCCCGTGCGGCTCCACCGCGTCCGCCATCAAACGGTGGCGGCCCCGTCCAGGCCACGGAAGGTAAGAGCGCTGCTCAGAAGCACCGGCACTCCTCCTCTGCCGCAGCCCGTAACCCTCAGCCGCGATGCCTCCCATTCGACATCGCGGCCCACCTCAGTTGCGGTGCACCTCACCGCAACCTACTTTTTGGCCGTTACGTCATCGGCCTGAAGGCAAAAGCCCTGACGAGCGGCCCCACCTTTGGGTTCCTCTTCGCTTCACCGTGGCTGGGAGATCACGACTACTGAGCCCAGCCGCAACGACAATGCGGGAACCCACTCGGGGGGGATTATGAAGTGGTAAGGTGTTGAGAAACTTCAGTTACCAATGATATTGTTAACTCTCCTTTAGGCATTGATACAACCTACTAATGCACACAACAAGCTAGTTATGGCTTACTAATAAGTTTTATTTGAAGCAATTGATTCTGCAAACGGCTGAGATTATCATTGAGTGATAACTGAGAAGTCAATGAACCGAGCTCGCGGAAAACAAAAGACGTGGTTATTGAGAAAATAATAACATTAACACACTATACTTGTAACATTTACCTCATGGTTGTTTATTCAAGTGATTAAGTAAATAACAGTGGTTGATGTGTGGTTTGTCTTTGTTGAGATAATGCTGACTCACTGACATAACATAGTATGTCACAATACAGACATTCCTGTGCCCGCCGCCGCTGCTGCTGCCGCCGCGCGGCTGTGGAACCGGGCTATTTCAACTGGACAATGGAGGAATCAGGAAAAGTGCAAGACAGCATGTTTGATTAACCGATAATGCCTTTGAGTTATTTCGCATCTGATGTTTGTTCGCAACTCCGAGGTCTAACCTGAGACGCAAAAGCAGAGAACCTTTTTGCTGAAAATGCTGCTCGTACCTACAGTTTTTGTTGAGTTTTATTAACTCAGTAGATATTCGTTAGTTTTGCGCTTGTTTTACTGTTGGTCGCAGTTTTACAAGCAGCGTGTTAGGGTATCCTTAATTTCTTAAAAGATCAACAAAATAGGGGAGACTGGGTACGGTTGAAGCAACGCTAATAACTCGTAAACTATTAGCGGTGTGGTGAGGGGTACAAGGGGAGAGTGACTCGTTGCGCTGTGTACGTTTCCAGGGCACCTTATTATATTTTTTCGTCAAAAAGTAAGTATTTTCTATTGTTTTCTTTTTCAAATTACTCTGTTGATATTAGCATTTGCGTTTTGAGTGAATTTCTACTTGCTTGTTAGATTTTGAAGGTTCGAAAACCGTGATTTGTTTTTGTTTATGTTGTTTTGTCTCGACGCTATGTTTGTTTTATAAGCGGTTGACGGGTAAGGGGACGGATTTTTTTTTTTTGGGTGGGAAATCATCAAATGACTTCTCCTGCTGAGTAGAGCAGGAGGGCGTGTCAGACTTTTACTGACTAAAACCGACTAAACCCGTGCTCCTTCAGCTGCCCGTATGCCAGGGGCTGTGGTATCTCTTTCGAACAAACCCGCACCCCTGGCAGGCATCGGCCCTTGCGGACCCCACCTGTGGTTGCTGACATCTTTGACGACGCGCGTGTGGAACACAACGCGCCGTCCCGTCTACCACTTTTCGGCCGCAGGGGATAGGGAAAGCGGCTGACGCTATACCGACACTCCTCTTCCCCTGCGGCCCCACCGCGTCCGCCATCAAACGGTGGCGGCCCCGTCCAGGCCACGGAAGGGAAGAGCGCTGCTCAGAAGCACCGGCACTCCTCCTCTACCGCAGCCCGTAACCCTCAGCCGCGATGCCTCCCATTCGACATCGCGGCCCACCTCAGTTGCGGTGCACCTCACCGCAACCTACTTTTTGGCCGCTACGTCGTCGGCTTTGAGGCAAAAGCCCTGACGAGCGGCCCCACCTTTGGGTTCTTCTTGGCTTCACCGTGGCCGGAATCCACGGTTACTGAGCCCCCCCGCAACGACAATGCGGGAACCCAATCGGGGGGGTATGGGGACGGATGAAGCAATTATTGTGGGTACGATTGAAACAATAATAACCGTGGCTTTTTTGTTACAGATGCTCAGACAACGTATATAAAAAAAATCAAGAGGCGAGTGTGAATTCACTACGAAAATGCGTATGAAGAAGTCAAAAAATGGACTTCTTTACGAAAAGCTGCAGAGATGTGGTTTGCCACAACTGTTTTGTTACTTTTTTTTTTTTGTTGTATTTTTGTTAATTATAGACAGCAGCTGCTGTTGAGCTTATTTTTATCCCTACAGATAATTTGAGACATGGAAATCTTTTAATCATTTAATTTAATTATTAAGACGACTTGATTTTTTGGTAATTTTGTTTATTGTTAAAACATCCTTTATTTCATTTTTTATACTTATTTGGTATATTTTTAAATATTTTTAAAAAAACCATTAAAAAAAACATTTAAAAATATAAAAAATATTGGCCCATCGGCATCAGGAACAGGGTCCAAGATGCCGGTGGTCAGGGCTCTAGAGAAAGGAACCTCCTGACTATGCGTGCCGTGTCTAGGAGTACTGCTTTCTGAATCAAGCCCTTGATCCAGCCGTGCAATGAGAGCCTCCTGAGATGTTGGTCGAGGCTCTTCGCTACTAGGCCATTAACTGTAATGATTATCGGTACAATGATTGCTGAGTCCACGTCCCACATGTCGACAACCTCGCGAGCTAAGTCAAGATATTTGATTTTCTTATCTTGCTCAGCTTTCACGAGATTCTCGTCATGGGGGACAGCAATATCAACAATCATTGTACGACGCTCTCGTCGATCTATCACCACAATATCAGGCTTATTGGCTACAATAGTCCTGTCAGTGATGATAGATCGATCCCAATACAATGTGGCGTGACCATTCTCGAGAACTGGGTCGGGCACATACCTGTAGTATGGTACTTCAGACTCCACAAGGTTGTACTGCAAAGCAAGTTGCTGGTGGATAATCCTAGCTACTAGATTGTGTCTGTGCAAATACTCGCCGTTAGCAAGACGAGAACAACCGGAAACGATATGTCGGATTGATTCACCGGGACGGTGGCATGCCCGACAGATGTCAACCGTACCATCCTTGACAATGTATTTCCGGTAGTTGTTCGTCATGATAACTTCATCCATAATCGCACAGACAAAACCTTCGGTTTCTCCGAAGAGGTCGCCGAAACGTAGCCAGGATACAGACGCCAAAAAGTCTACATCAGGCCCATGAAGGG
Organism: Polymixis flavicincta; assembly: GCA_949987655.1. Lineage (NCBI taxonomy): Eukaryota > Metazoa > Arthropoda > Insecta > Lepidoptera > Noctuidae > Polymixis > Polymixis flavicincta. Next base: position 26,489,030 of record OX465176.1, on the reverse strand, counting down.
CCCGGAAAAAGCGTCCGTGAAGCTCTTTGCTTTGCCATACTTCCTTACGATCATTAGTATCCAGTACTGCAGGTTTGCGCCAGTTCTCTTTCGCCAAGGAGAGCGGGGTGAGGCCCTTGTCCACTGCGACCATATCTCGATGCATCCCCACGTCAGTGTGAAGGAAATATTCCCTGAGACTGCAAATCTCGCGGTTGTGGAGGGTCTTAGCATTTAAAAAGCCTCGACCCCCACACTTCCGCGGGATGTACAGTCTCATCACTGATGACCGTGGGTGATGCATCCGATATGCCGTCAGCAATGTACGGACCTTCCTGTCCAGGGCGTCTAGTTCCGTTTGAGTCCATTTGAGTATGCCGAAAGAATACATCAATACCGGCATGACCCAACCGTTGAAGGCACGCACCTTGTTTCCGCCTGATAAAAGACTATTTGACACTTTATTCAGGCGGCCAAAGAAGCGCTCCCTCAATGATTGTTTCATGTTGTCAGCATTGATGCCTAATGCTTCCGACATACCCAAATACTTGTAGGTTTCGGTTGAGGAGAGGGATCTAAAGTGTATAGAATCCGTAAGTTGGGTTCCCACGGATTCTATAATTCGTCCTCGCTTTACATGCATGACTGCACATTTGTCCACACCAAATTCCATCCTGATGGCGCTACTGAAGGTTTCTGTTACCTTCAGTAGTTCCATCAGTTGCAAATTGTTAGGGGCAAAGAGTTTTAGGTCATCCATGTAAAGGAGGTGTGATATCACCTGACCACCTCTTCTCAACCGATAGCCCAGACTTGAATCCTCTAGCAGTGTGCTTAGAGGATTCAAGGCTAAGCAAAACCAAAGCGGACTCAAACTATCGCCCTGAAATATTCCACGCTCAATCCTTATCGGTTCATCGGTCCCCCGGATCTGTCGACATCCTGGATATAGAAGGACTGTCCTCCACTGCCTCATACATGACATCAAGAAGGTGCGTAGAGTCGCGTCTATTTTGTACAACTCCAGCACCCTCATGAGCCATGTATGTGGCACCGAGTCATAGGCCTTCTTATAATCTATCCAACATGTCGACAGATCCTTCCGGGATCTACGAACCTGTTGGCTTATGGCCATGTCTATAAGGAGCAGCTCCTTAGTACCGCGGGACCCATTCTTACATCCATTCTGAGACACCGACATAATTGCGTTGCTTTGGACGTGGTGTGAAATTTTTGCTCTAAGAATGGATGTAAGAACTTTATAGACCGTCGGTAAACATGTTATAGGTCTATAATATTTAGGTTCCGCAGTACTACCCGATTTATGGAGCAGGTGGGTAATACCTGTCGTAAAGAACTGTGGTAGCGACCCAGTCTCTAAAGATGACTGGAATTGTGAAGCTAAGCAAGCGTGTGACCTTTGTAGCCATTTAATCCAGAAATTGTGCAGTCCGTCCGGTCCTGGAGATTTCCAGTTAGGCAACGGACGGACTGCACGAGCTACATCTTGGGGGCAGATGGTAATAGCCCCCATGTCTGGTATTGAATCACACGCCCGTTCAACAACACGCATCCAATCACCTTCAGTGTGACTGACGGGAGCCGACCAAATGCTCCGCCAAAACGCACTCATGTCATCACTATCTGGTAGACACGCGTCAGTCACACCTTGAGTGGGAATGGGTCGCTCCCAAGCTCTGTATACCCACCTTTGATCGTTCTGGAACATGCGATTCTGAGTGTACCGGTCCACTCTTCGCCTATACCGACGGATACGGTTTGCCCATGCATAAACTTTCTGCTTCAGGAAGTCGATGCGCTCTGTGACACGGGATGCATATTCACGAGGACGAATACTAGTTCCCGTGAACGCCCGCCTCACAAAGCGCATCACCCTTGGGCGTGTGTTGCCCTCCCTGAAGCAGATGAGCTTACCGATGAGTACTCTGGCCTCATTAATACGACGCTCAATCCTGCATTGCCAGGCTGGTGCGGCGGCTTTCGGTTGTGTAGCTCCATCAGTATTTGGAAATTTGACATGAGCTATACGACATGCCACAACAGCCGTGCAATACAAGATTGAGTGTGTATCGCAAAGGTCTGCGCTGCTTTCAATAAAATTTGGTAACAGCGCATCCAGGGCACACACCAGTGCTCTGTATTTTTTATTCATGGGCAAACGTGGTAGCCGTGGTCTAAGGTTAGGTGATGTGAACCGGTACTCACGGATGGCATCCTCCAGAATGCTCCATAGGTCCACATTGCATTGGTTTTCTGCAGATATAGCACTGGTTTCGTCCTCCTCATCCTGCTGGTTTGCCTGCAATGGTACGTCTGCAGGCATATGCACGACATTCTGGGGTGGAGGAGGGTTACTAGCAGAACTATTCTGCATTTCCGAGCGCAGTCGATCAAGTGTAGCGTCATCCAATCTATGATTGTGCTGAATGACGCGCACCTGATCCGATAATCGTTGGGCCGAGACGTTGACGGCTGGTTCAAGCACCTGAAACAGAGAGAGCATCCGAACTCGGTACGCTGTAAGGTTAATTCCTCCCTCTGTAGCCTTCTAATAAGGGCTGAAATTATTATTAATGTTATAATTTTAAAATATGAAAAACAAAACGTCTTGTTGACTCTGTGTTGCCAGCTTATTATTATTACGACTGGTAGAAATTGTGACATACTATAATTTAACTATTTCTAGTTGATTATGAATAAAGAAACTGATTTTGTATAACTTATTTATTTATGTTTCAACTGACCCCCATCACTGTTTCAACCGCGCCTGGTATGGGTTCGGTTGAAACAGTGGCACATTATTTTATTAAAATCTTCATATCTAGTAAGTATTGCAGTTGAGCCTCTAATTATAAAATGTATTTGAAGACAAAAGTCTACTCTCCCATTTTAAGTGTTTTGTTGTTTGTTATCTTTGAAAATGGCTGTGCTACAGGTGTTCAAAGCAAAATTGTTTCAACCGTACCCAGTCTCCCCTACTACTATAATACTAAGACTAGGTATACTTTGTGCAAATATTTATAACTAGGGCACAGTATCCTACTTCCTACGATTCTATTAATATTATAAATGAGAAAGTTTGTATGTTTAGATGTTTGGATGTTTGATACTCGATCTCGGAAAACTATCTGTGTGCCAAAATTCATCCAAATCCGTTATTTGGATGATTTTTGGCACTCAGCTAGGTTAGAATACAATAGAGTAGAATTTTATTTTACAAATATGGGTAATACACAATAGTTGTTAAGATACATCAAAGGTCAGCCATATTTTCGGCATGCAAACATTTAGATTCCTGCCGTTTTGCCAAAATTATTTTGACAAAATTTCATTATCTATTTGAACATTTATTCATGCCAGATTTCACATATATATATTTTTACATATTATTTATTAGTGTTATACGCAATCTGAAGTAGTAGGAAGTTCGTAAATACCAAAAAACTCACAACTCAGTAATATTTTATCTGTTTAGCTGTCAAATGTGATATTACTGCTTACTGACGTTTATCTGTTTTTATTTCTAGCGGCCGGTGCTTTGATAGGTATTTATTTTCATTTGAGTGTTTTAATTATTTTGATTTTATTGTGTGGAACTGTCAATTTTTTTGCAGATTACCGCCTAAGTCTGTTTTGTCATTCTTTTGTCATTATGTACGAGATTACCAATAGGTATATGCCATTTCTTTCAATGGAGTGTCAGTGGCTGATCGTTGGAAAGTCATAACGACGCCATTATATTAGTAGATTACCAAACTTCTCAAAATCCACAAGTATGAAATCAATGGTCTGTCTATACCATTCTGACACTATTGTAATAATAGACTTGAGGCCCAATTGTGCTCAATTGTTGCGATCACAAACAGCTTTGAACAAAACGCATCTCATTTCACAGTTGGATCGGTCGGTACTCGCGGAGGTTTGTGTGAAGTTGAGTAATAATTCTGCCGAATACCGAATACTTGGTCATGCTAGAGTCAGCCAATAATAATAATACGTAGACACTTCAAATGTAATGTACATTCGTAATTTTGATTATTGTCACCGAACATTGTAACCATCCAATTTTACAACGAACAACAGCTCTACTGAATGACTACGACTACCAGTACATTGAACTACACGCCACGCTTGTGTTATCAAGTATACATTAACAGCGCCTTTATTGAACTACACGCCACGCTTGTGTTATCAAGTATACATTAACAGCGCCTTTATTGAACTACACGCCACGCTTGTGGTATCAAGTATACATTAACAGCGCCTCTATTGAACTACACGCCACGCTTGTGGTATCAAGCATACATTAACAGCGCCTTTATTCCGTAGCAGCAAGAGGGGTTTCGGAAGTTTAATAAGAACTCACCAAGCTGCAGGATCCCCATGAGCAGCTCGACGCAGCCGGACAGGAAGGCGAGCAGCACGGCAAACTCGGGGCCTAGCCCGTGCAGGTTCTCCCGCGTCAAGATGGCTGCGATGGCTGTGGGTCCGATGGCGGAGTCCTTCACGCTGCCAAACACCGTGTACACGAAGCACGCCATGAACGATGAGTACAGCCCGTACTGCGGCGGCAATCCCGCCACGCCCGCGTACGCTATCGCTTGCGGGATCACTGTCAGGCCCACTGTGATACCTGTATGACGGCAAAGATATCTGTTAATATAAGCAAACATGTGACATGACGTCATGCCTGAATTTCAACAAGACGTAGCCACATGTGTACACACAAATAACGCCAGGAATGTAGTAATGAGCCTATTGCTATCAACCGGGCTCAGGTTCAGACTGCCACAGCTATCCGGGCTGCTTCTGAGAAATTCCTAATTAACAACCCAATATAACTTTTCCCGACCTGGGGATCGAACCCAGAGCCCCATTCTGAGTAGAAGCACTTACGACCACTAGAACAACAACACAGTTATTATAGTACAAAATATTTTAATTTATTGTTCAGTCTGTAAGGCCTACAAGTCTCTCATTCACAATATGTAAAATAATCTACATAAATAACATGAACCTATTTAAACACATGATTACCATAACAATCACTAAAAATAGTCGATATTAAAATTAATGTATAATGTCAAATAATGACGAGAATATTATGTCAGCATTGTAAACATAAAAATCCTAAAAAGAATATTGTATTTGAGAGCAGTTATTAGACTTTCACATAGTTATGCTGTTAATGAGGTACCAGGGAAGCCACATGTGCAGAAGGAATTAAATGCCAAACTTCCCTGCCTTCAACGTAGTCTTTTATCTAATAATATGCTTTTTTGATAAGGACACGTTTGATGTGCGTTTTAAACTTTCCATGGCTAAGTTCTGTAACTGAATTTGGCAACTTCGGATACTGTTTATTAGAAATGACTTGCTAGTTTTAGTCAATTTAAATTTCATCATTACTACGTGTATTCAGATTTTGGAAATCGCATCGTTTTTTGAAAAGGCCTAAGTTTTTGCGAACATACAAGATATTTTCTAGGATATAAAGAGAAGGCAGAGTTAGTACATCAATTTCGCTGAATTTGTTTCTAAGAGACTCGCGAGGCCCCATTTTATAGATTGCGCGGATTGCCCTCTTTTGTAAAATGAAAATTGAATCTACGTCAGCTGCCGATCCCCACAGCAGAACGCCATAAGACATAATACTGTGAAAATAAGCAAAGTAAACTAACATAGCTGTGGCTACATCAGTCAACTGCCTTATTTTTCTTACTGCGTAAGCAGCTGAGCTTAATCTACTTGAAATAACTCTAAAGTGAGCACCCCATTGCAATTTTGAATCTAAAGTAATTCCCAAAAATACAGTTTCCGAAATAGCATCTAGCTTCTTGCCATCAAGTTTTAAGTTTAGACCTACTTGGGGTACATTTGGTAACGAGAACTTAAGTTTTGTTCACATTGAGTAAAACATTATTAGCAGCAAACCATTTCGAAAGAACAGCTAGACTATCGTTGACATGTAAGACATCCGTATCTTTTCTATCTATTCTAAAAATGAGAGAAGTGTCATCAGCGAATAAAACTTTATCCGAGAAGTTAGCCATCAGGTAAGGAGACCTTCCTTACCTGATGATTGCCTCGTGCTAACGACACTGCGCACAAACAACCCACATGCAAACACGTACGCTGAAGCTACGTCGTTGCTACGCCGGAGCTACGCTCCGCTACGGCTACGAGTCTACGACAAATGCTTAGTCATTTTTAACCCCCGACGCAAAAAAAGGGTGTTATAAGTTTGAACACTATGTGTGTGTGTCGGTCTGTGTGTCTGTCTGTGGCACTGTGGCGCTTAAACGAATGAACCGATTTGGGTGTGGTATTTTTTATTTAAAAGTAGGTTTTCTAGCAGTGGCTCTTAGACATGTTTCATCAAAATCAGCTTAGCCGTTTGAAGATTATCAGCTCTTTTTTTTCGATTGATGAAGGGATTTGAGCGTATTCCACGGGTCTGATAGAGTCGAAATTTGGTATTATATTAATTCAGTGATATTAGACGAACAAAGCAACCTGGAACTAATGCTAGAGCATCACCTGGAATTTCCAGGATGCCCAACTTCGTCACCAACAAACAGCAGAAGTATCGTGTTTGGGCTCATTAAAAAGGTCTCAAATAGGTTATAAATCGTGAACAGGGTCTGATGATGATGTAGTAACGAGGAATGAGGATAACAAATAACGACTAACAAATTTCACTGTGGGAAACACACTTGGACATTTGTCGATCGTAGCGTGTTTATTGTTACTATATTCAGTTTGAAAAGCAAGAAATAAAAGTTTTTTTTTTACCACTGCAACCCACTGTCATGTCGGGGCACGTTTAATGGAAACGCCAGACAGACGGATAACATTTACATTAGCCGTCCCCCAAAATGACAATGCTTTCATCAAAATACTACCTGTAGGTAGTATTTTTTTAACTTCTTATTAAACTTAAAAAGCGAATACATTTTATTCGTTTTTAATTGGGTTGGGGGTTTTTTCAATTTTAATTCAATTTTTTGGCGTTCCTAGTATAAATTGCAGTCCTTGTAACGTTATTGTTAGCCTGTGTTTGTTAGAGTTAAGCTCCGTACAACTTTGTTTGGACATAATTGTCAAGTTGTTTTTTTATCTCCCTGAGAAGAAAACCATTTGTTTCTATTTATATTACAAGTTTTTTTTAGTCTAGGCTAGTGTCTGTGTGTAGCTTCTGACTAATGTAATCCACTACGTGGACCTAGGTACAACAATTTCTTCAAAGAATTAAATCATTAATACGAAAACCGTTTCAATTTCTATGAAGCACGTCGGATTCCTTGGCGCGTGACGTTTAATTGAATTGCCTTTTTCTCACCGAAGGCGTTGTCACAGATAAATTAGATTGATACAGTTTTTATCACAACGAACAATCGCAATGTCAACGAAAGTGGGTAATTGTCGCGTCATAAAAACATTGACCTGACGATAAGTGTGTAAATACAGCAATTACAAACCAAGGTTCATTGGTGAAGGGAGCGCGATGATCGGCGGAGGGTGGACGATGAAACAACAGAAGTACCAGCGCTGGCTTGGTGCAAAAACTGAGTGTCCCATGGGACGCTCTGTTGCTAATCTCCATAATGGAGTGCAGTACGTGTATTCGCTTCAGTTTGCTTTGTCAATAACTCCATTTTTTATCTCACTAAACATATTTACTTCCAACTAGTATTATAGTAGAAGACTGGTGTGTATCGCAGGTGTATTGTATTAGAACATATATTATGCTGGTGTGTATTGCAGGTGTATTGTGGTAGAACAGTTATTTATTCACTCCAAACACACAAATATCCTTACAGGCTAGACCCAATGCGATATTGTACTAAAACTAACTAATCATAAAAAAAATCGACTTCTTGTACCATATCAAATTGTATAGGCATGTGTCAACGTCATCAGCAATGAGTTTGAGGGTGCGGAGCGCGCTCATCAGCGGCGCCTCACGCAGCAAGTTAGTTCGCACATTATATCCCGGTGTATTGCAGGTGTATTGTAGTAGAATATTTAAATTCAATTATTCTTGTCAATTTGTCATACCTATACATATACAATGCTTTGTCCTGAATGACTGACTGACGGATCAACGCACAGCCTAAACCGCTGATCGCAGAAACCTAAAACTTGGAGGGTGGGTTGTTTGTATGATGTAGGCATCTGTTAAGAAAGGTTTTTCGAAATTCTTCCCCCCTTTTTTTAGGGTGTGAAAAACGCGGGCAATGTTTTCTCAATACATTTTGATAAATACCTTTTTAAACGCTTTATGCCTTCGAAGTACCAGGTTGTCATAACTCGGTAGGAACACACTTAAAATAGTTGTCAGCTAAAAAGCGTTATATGCCGTCGAAGTACCAGGTTGTTATAACTCGGTAGGAACACACCAATCTTTTTTTGGAAAAAATCCTCAATACATTTAGTTAGTCAACTTTTTAAACGCTTTATACCTTCGAAGTACCAGGTTGTCATAACTTGGTAGGAGCACTCCTGACATAGTTGTGTCAGCTAGAAAGCGCTTAGATTTTAAAATAATAATTTATATGTCATAACAAAATTAATAACGTAAAAACCAATTAAAAAACCTATTAGAACCATTTTCAGCTTCTACGCGGACGAAGTCGCGGGCAAAAGCTAGTTATGCAATTATAATTCGAATTGCCTATGAAAGTGTTAATGAGGTCTCTAATTATTCTTTTTATAATCATTAGTCACCATGGTCTTTTGTTCAAATCGGTCACTCATTAAGAATAGATACTGAACAAAGTGTCAGTGTATCGTGATTTTGACCACTTTAAATGATAGGCGGGATTGTCAAGTACCCGTAAAGATTGAATATAAATAGGAAATAAGAAAGCGTCGATTGACGATTGATGCATTTTCAAAACTAAGTATAAATCGGTGAAAAAAAAAGCAAGTGATCGTGAAAAGTAATTGTACAATGTATGTACACCGGAATTGCAACTTATACAAACTAAAGATAAAGTCAATCGTAAATTCAATACAAAATGATATGATTGTTGTGTGTTCCTCTGTGGCCGGACCACAGTTTAGTACTCAGATGCTATAGTTCGAAATAATACCTACCTAAAGTCTACTTTCACCGGAATATATACATATTTTTAGTACCTCAAGAAATATCTTTTTAATTAACAATTTATGTGGTCCGGCCGCCAGGCAGTGCTCTCTGGCCGCGCCACCTCAAATTAAATAGAGTATAATGAACTATTAATAAATCAATTTCCCGAAAAAAACTACCTAAAGAGTACCTTGCATACGACAAATATGGTCCAATAAACCCCATTAGTTAAGGAGTTATTGGTCGTAGGGTGTGGTCCGGCTGGAAGGTATACTCTGCAGCGAGTCAATTTTGCAATATTTAATATTAACTATCCATAAATCAATTTATATAATAGTACCTTTTCTCTACTCTTCGTTGAAACTTTTTTCTCTCAAGAAACTATTCATTTTGATTAATTAATCTTTAAAGTATGTGGCACGGCTAGGGAGGATTACTTTCAGCAAATATAACGAAATATGCTTTATTTCTTTATGCCAACGAAAACTGCATAATAAGTACTTTATAAAAAGATCTGGACTACATCTATAAACTTTTTTTTTTTTTACAAACAATGATTTTGAAAAAGGTGCACTTTTTGGTTTTTGTTTACCTATCTACCTAAGAATAGGTAGTTAATTTCACGAAGTAAGTGAAAATTTTGGTTTAAAATAAACAATAAGTATATGAAAAACAAATATATATGTTCATAATCAAATATTAACAATTGTTAATACAATGTATTGTAAATGACGGAAAATTGTTTTAAACAACAAACTAAAGTCAATAGATTGAATTTAAGCATTTAACCCTTTAAACAAGAAATAACAATGAAAAAAGAGTGTACCAAAACCGCGTTTAAAAAATATAATCAATCAGTATTACAAATAAAGGAGTTTTGAAGTTATTTTCCAACTTTAAAATGCAAGGCCTAAATTAAAAATAAAGATTTTGATAAAAATAAGTTATAATTTACAATTTTGCGTACAAATACAATGAACATTCATTTGCTGGTTTTTAGTCCTGATAACTTTAGTACCTACTTAAATCATCATATGTTTCCCAAGTATCATCCAGACGCTTGCAGTGAGCAACGTAATGGCGAATATTTGGTAAATACTCAATCACTGACAACAGTGTAAATAATTTTCCTTGTAATGTCATAGTGTCTGGAATGTCATTTAAATCAACGCCTAAATCAATTTCATAAAACCTATTGTATTAAGATTTTTTTATTGTTAATATTTGATTATGAAAATATATATTTGTTTTTCGTATGGTTATTGTTTATTTTAAACCAAAATTTTCACTTACTTCGTGAAATTAACTACCTATTCTTAGGTAGATAGGTAAACAAAAACCAAAAAGAGCACCTTTTTCAAAATCATTGATTGTAATAAAAATAAAAGTTTATAGATGTAGTCCAGATCTTTTTATAAAGTACTTATTATGCAGTTTTCGTTGGCATAAAGAAATAAAGCATATTTCGTTATATTTGCTGAAAGTAATCCTCCCTAGCCGTGCCACATACTTTAAAGATTAATTAATCAAAATGAATAGTTTCTTGAGAGAAAAAAGTTTCAACGAAGAGTAGAGAAAAGGTACTATTATATAAATTGATTTATGGATAGTTAATATTAAATATTGCAAAATTGACTCGCTGCAGAGTATACCTTCCAGCCGGACCACACCCTACGACCAATAACTCCTTAACTAAAGGGGTTTATTGGACCATATTTGTCGTATGCAAGGTACTCTTTAGGTAGTTTTTTTCGGGAAATTGATTTATTAATAGTTCATTATACTCTATTTAATTTGAGGTGGCGCGGCCAGAGAGCACTGCCTGGCGGCCGGACCACATAAATTGTTAATTAAAAAGATATTTCTTGAGGTACTAAAAATATGTATATATTCCGGTGAAAGTAGACTTTAGGTAGGTATTATTTCGAACTATAGCATCTGAGTACTAAACTGTGGTCCGGCCACAGAGGAACACACATGATTGTTAATTGCCTCACAGGTTACATGCTGTGTAGGTACAGCAATGGCTTTTAAATTTCTGCCTACCCTGTCTAAAAACTGTGTGCATGGTTGCAGGCTACCCACTACTACTACTACTACACAAACATTGTTTGCATGTTCTTTGAGTTAAAAATCTTGGTTTCATTTGTCCATCACATGGATTACATTTATGAGTTTCAGTGTTTCCACATAATTGCACAGGTTACTGTATTAACAGGTGCAATATAATGAGTATTTAAACGCTGAGGCTTAGTGCTAGATTTACGAAACTAGTCTAGATTTAATTAAAAGAAATCGGCCACTGTAGTGGTAATGGTTGCGACACATTGCAACGCTACACAAAGCCTGTGACGGCGCGCGCCATTACACGCTCCACCGAGTCTCAATACATCTGCTCTCAAAACACTTTTTGCACTTTATCACAAGGATGTAGAGTTCATAGTCTCTCGTTTTTTAACGGTATTTATTACAAAAAATTCCTGCGATAATAGTGCAATTTTAAAATAATGTAATTGAGGTCAATGCACTTGGTTCGATTATCACGTTGCTTGTAATAACGCAGCGGAGTTTTACTGAATGCATGTTTAATAGAGATCTGTAACATAAGCCGCCGTTTTGTAAATAAGAAGGTAGGTACCCACATTAAGCGGTTCTAGAAAAAAAACATTAACACTTATACTTTACATTTTATCATTTGTTATTTTATCATTATTCTGCTATGCATATTGCCATTTTTTGTAAATAATATCTAAAAATGTTTTCTTTACCTCACTATTGCAACACTTAGTTACGGTATTTTTTCTTGTACTTAGATTGCTGACATTTTGCAACTAATTGCATGAATCATAGGCATATTGCATAATCTTTCCACTGAAGCGTATCGTCATGATTTTGCTTATAGAGCGCCGCGCCCGCCGGCCGCCAGACGAGTGCTTAGTGCATATGGACGAACACTTCGTCGCTGACAATGAAGCGTGACAAGTCCGACGCGACGCGGCGAGCAGGTTCCGCTCTGTAGTGGGCTAGTGGGCAGGTGCCTTCACAATTGGATGTGAAACGGATCAGTTTTTGTACAATATGGTTGTATTCTAGTATTTCTAGTTTGTGTTTGTAACACGACGACTGCGAGTCATCGTATTAAGCATCACTTTGCCTTGTACTATTTGTGCCTTTACAATTGTAATACCTCAAGCAGAAGTTCATATCCTACATTTTACTACAAATGCATCTAAAAACAGTATTTTTTCGCCGAGCGAGTTGTAAAAGTGACCCAAATCATGAAAATGATGATACTTTCATTATAGTTCGGATAATGCTGTACAGCCTTATCCTTTATCCTTAGCCTTAGTAGGAGGTGCCCACCTCCTACTATGGCTACCTAAGGCAAGAGTGTCTGTCCCAACTACAACAATTGAGAGTATTCGATAGTCGCGCGCCCCGTTCCCACGCAGAGTAGTTAGTGTAGTTACAGACAGGCAGACACAATACTACACTACAAGTATGCAGAGTCGCGAGCTCCAGATTACGCCAGTCATTACAGTAATACTTTTAATACCTGGAGGATTCCTACGTCCAAACGTCCATGCCATGGTAGCATCTAGGGCACTTACGAAATGGTCTTGCCACGCTACAGTCGCCATTAGATTAATTACAAATCCTAATGTCTGCCACTCTTTGAACTGCTAAAAATCCTGTGTCATTATTATCTGCCTAGCCTTTATAGGCTATGTGGGTGTTGGCTTTCGGATGCAGCTGAATAGCAGTATTTTACATGGTTATTATTGAGACTCGAGCCCCTCCCTGAAAAGCTTTGATAATTAATCATACTTGAGCGACTATGCCTTTTATTGAAGTATCACAGTTCCAAACGGTGTAGGAAAACATCGTAAGGAAACCGGTATGTCATAGAATCTAAAGAGCTGTGATATCTACCAACCCGCACTGATTGAGAGAGAGGATGCATGTGTCCCAGCAGTGTGACATGATAGGGTGATTATGTATGTATGTTATGTAAATACAATGCTAAGCGTCGCTCGTCCGCATCACCCAGTAACTAATATACGTTGTGTAAAGTGCGCGATAATCACGCTGTTTCCGATTTCGCACAATTTCACACGGCCATACAATGCGCATAATTAAATCGCCACTCAAGCGCATCGCTGTTTACACTTCACAGTTTTTCAAGATTATGTTTCATGAGAAGTTGAAAACATTTGCAAGCTGAAATTATATGCAGTATAGTATAAGACTTCTTCAGGACTTGGACCCTGACAAATGACGCGATCTGAACTTAAACTAACAACATAACATCACGTCAGTTTTCCCCCAAGGGCTGGGCAGTGGTGTACGTCCCTCTCCCTAGTATAGTATAGTAGGGGTGCGGGGGGCTACAGGGGTAAGTAGTAACAGCTTAAATTACTCGGCAGGTTTAGACTCTTCTGTTTTAAATTTACACTTTTTCTGCTTCTAATAACAGGACCTAGGACCTAAGCGCAGCCGCTGGGGTACAGGCCAACGCAGTGAGTACCTAGTTGTGAGCAGGCGCACCATTTCAGAGAGAAAACATAAAAAAAATTGGTAAATTTTGATTCTAAAAAACTGCAATGTATTATTGAAGTAACAATCTATTAATTTGTATAGTCAATATCCATATGACCTATCTTATGAACTTGTTTTCATTTCACAATAATGTAAACTTTCTTTTCAATAAATAAAAATTTAAAAAATGTTGTCATGGGGCTAGTTGTAACGAAATTTCGGGGCACATTCTAACTTGTTACAAGTTGCCCCTTCATATTTTTTAGTGAGTGCCTTGTCGTATATACCTACCCAATCCACCAACTCCAACCTGTTCCATGACCATACGGCTAGCATGCAAAGCAAATCAATCGGTTTTTCACCCTCAAAATCAGAGCACTAGGTACCTAAGGCACCTAAGAAAAATCTAACAGAGGTGGAAGCAAGCGAAAATGCTTTATTGACTGATACTACAGAAAAAAAAAAACCTTAGAGAAAGAATTCGAAGAGCAAAAGAAGCAGTAGCAAGAAGATAAAGAAGGAAAGTTGAAGGGTAAAGGAAAGGCAAAAGGAGAATCGACCAAAACAGAAAATATTGATAAAATGAAGAAAAGATTTTTGAGTGACAAATTAGATTCAGAAACAGAAGAGTGTGAGAGACTGTTTGATTTGCAGAGAGGAATACAGCAGATCTGCCGGAGAAGACTGGGTTGATGTGCAAATTGTGGTCGTGTGACCACAATTTGCACATCAACCCAGTCTTCGTCTTCGTTAAACGTGTAAAAGGTGATCCTGTATCATCCGTTTGCGTGAACTGTGATTCTGATGATGACTGAATTTTAATGTTATATGAAGCTAGATTAGCTTGTCACATTGATTGTTCAAAACTGGGTAATTTTTTACCAGAAAATGTTTAGAGAAGACATTTGATTTGGGTATATTATAAAACTATGCAAGTTAAATGAAGAAATATATGTTAATATATTGAGAAATTATTTTGACTGTTGATATAATACAATATTTGTGTATTGTTATTTTGTTTATGAGACTAAATAGATATAAACGACAAGAAATACGAGATAAAGAAACATTTTTAACCACGTTAATTGGAAATCAAAACGTTATAATATAAGTAATATTTTTCATGTTAATTTACACTAAAAGCCAAAAAACCGTATTAATATATGTTATCATATAATGTTGTTACCACTTGTCCCACGACAGTTACAACTTACCCCAAGTATGGGGCAAGTTGTAACATGCTACTTCTTTCACAAAAAGTCATTTATACAGTTTTTTATTTGATAATTAAGCCTAATTAACATTCTAATCCATAACTGAATAGATGCCCTCTCACTTAAAAGTGTTACAACTAGCTCCCGCAAACAACTTAAACATTCGCAAAATGTGGGTGTAGTTCCCTACACCCACATTTTGCGAATGTTTAAGTTCCATGTAATAGGGGGCGAGCCTATTTCCATCAACTGGGCACAAATCCAGAATCCGGTCTGCTGAGAAATTCCTGAAGGAAAATTCCAATGCTCGACCTGGTAATCGAACCCAGGACCTCATGCTCTGCAGCAGTGCTTGCGACCAAGTCATCAACGAGGCTTTTGGTGCTTAAATTACAAGCACCTACACTTCATTTTCACTCCTTGAAGGTGGACGTTATCTTGCTCTCTTCCTAGGCGTCAGTATCACAGGAGGTAGTTCAGATAAACTCACCAGCGATGGCATCCGCGAGGCCGTTCCTCGGGGTGTACTTGGGCAGCCACTGTAGGATGGGTAGGCGTCGTAGCAATGTCTTGGTGGAGCAGCAAGCGCGCGCGCGCCGGGCAGCGTCGCGCCTCCACCCGCGCGCCACGACGTCCTCGCCACCCTCTTTGTGTGGGAGTTCGCCGTTGTACGTGCCATTTGTGTCTGGAATGGCAGTAGAAAATTTGAAACATTACAAGTGGTTAATAACACAGCTACTTGTACACATCTAAATTGACACAAAATTGAGAACGAGGAACTTCCAAATCCATGAATACCTAAAGATGCCCACGGTTAAGGAAGAGGTAAACAAAAACTGCAGGCGATATATGACAAGACTGTTAGGGCATGCCAATAAATTGTTTAAGAACCTCTTAAATAACCAAACTACAACACACAACAAAAATATAGCATATACTGGACCTGGAACAGTGAGATTAGTTACAATTATGAATAGTGTGAATTTTCACTTATACACAATTATTCCCAAGCATGTAAATTATTTAATCACCATTGCTCTCAAAACGGTGAAGGAAAACATCGTGAGGAAACCGGCATGTCCTAGAACCAAAAAATTCGATGACAATGTGACATCTACCAACCCGCACTGGGCCCGCGTGGTGGATTACGGCCCAATTCCTCTCGTCGAGAGGAAGCCTGTGTCCCAGTAGTGGGAACATTATAGGCTGATGATGATGATGATGATGATTTATTTAGGTTCTGATAATTGATAAAAACACCTCGTTCATGCAGTGTTATATGTAAAGCACAGCATTGTTACTATTAATCACTCACTATTTATATACAACTCTAACTCAAATGGTTTATTTTATCTTTTACTAACTATGTCCTAGACCTATGAGTTTCTGAAGCTTTTCTGATGATCTGAATTTTCCATTCGCAATCTGACTT
This sequence comes from Polymixis flavicincta, assembly GCA_949987655.1. Classification (NCBI taxonomy): domain Eukaryota; kingdom Metazoa; phylum Arthropoda; class Insecta; order Lepidoptera; family Noctuidae; genus Polymixis; species Polymixis flavicincta. The sequence goes on along the minus strand of OX465176.1, from coordinate 26,472,751 downwards.
CACGCTCTTATGAAAACCGTTCTAAGGTATCGTAACAAGATGAATTGACATCATTAAATACATTATAGCTACGCTTGCATTCTTCTGCATAACATTTTCAGTGCCACATGCATGTCACTGCACCTAGTGTGTGACACATGTTGTTCGTGATTTGTGCTATGATGCGAGGAAGTCCGAGCCCTCGTGATGTTATATAGACTGTTGCGTAACTTGACAGACAGCTACTCATACATCACGTAGATGACCGACATTTGATCTGCAGTAGCATCATCAGTAGTACTTGCAGTAGCGCACTCGTAGTTATTATTCTTTGGTTGCGATGTGATTGTGAAGCCATTTGATTTATTAATTTATTGGATCTCCAACGGAGGCTACACAATTACCTACACGCAAGTTTACATTGAGCAGAGACAAATACAAGTGTGCGCTTCCGAATATAGGAGAACACATCATTTACTACAAGTAAATTATAATCTAGGTACACTTTATTTGACAATTTAAAAAAAAATGAAATATAACACGAAACTCATACCAAAAGGAAACCAAGTTCAATGGCGATCGATAAAAATAATGTAAATGAACAGTTAGAAAAAATAATATCCAAATAAGACAACACATAAAACTAAGAAAACATTATGACTTAGATACTATGACTCTAATGTCTTAATTAAACTTTGATAATTTACATGTAAGTAATATCCAGTTCGTTACGCTTAGATCAAAATCAAAAGTCATTTATTCAAACTAGGCTGAGAGTCAGCACTTTTTGAACGTCAAAATTACATAAGACAGTCCCCCAAAAACGCCCGCCCGTCACCACTTCCTAGTGCTTTAGCTGGGAAGAAGAAGTTATAAGTAAGATAAATTCGTTATACTGCCTGCTTATGCATTGCGTGAATGCTTCCCGTTCGGTTCACCCTTACTAGAATTTGACCAAACATAATTCTCACCAAAAAGAATACTGACCGAACTGGACGGATCCCAAAAGCCTGGCTTTGTCGAATTTTGCCTAAAATCTTTAAAAAGTAGAGATGTCAGTTCAATCCCATGTTAAGACCATACTGATGGTTATCGCACACAAAGTGGAACTTGAGGTTAAAGATTAGATAATTAGTTCAGTTAGATAACTGTACCGACGGCCATGGACGCGCCGAAAACAACCGATGTCAAAACGATGTGTAATTTAATTAATTATCTAACTGTCGAATAAACAGTAGTACTTGAACTTGAATTACTAACCACGGTGGCACTGTGGCCCGTGAAGATGGACTAACTCGGGTGAATGATCACTCAGGTGAATTCACGTGAGTGAACATTTATACGAGTGAATGTTCATTCTTAATTCATTCCAAGTTCCCGCGAACATCGTTGGATTGGTGGAGTAATGAATCCATTATTCACTTTTGATCCATTTTGTGTTCAGACGTTTCATTTCTAGTGAAGATAAACGAAAAGTGAAGCGTCTGATATCAGCAAGGAGCAGAATAATCAAAATCTATTTTGATGTAGTACCTATGTAATAACTAGTTATTAATACATCTTTTTTTATTATTGTTTAAAATTAAGATTTCTATAAAAAATGCAATTAAGTAAGTGGTTAATTATGTAAATGGAAGCAATTGTGTAGCTTATTTAATATTTTGGATAAAATGAAGAAAAAAAAAAATCTAATAGTCGTTAATTAACTAATATTTGTACCTACTTCTGGACTGTCATTTAACGAGTGTAACAATTAAACTTATCATAATAATATTTTTAGTTTATTGCCGTGTTGTCATTGTATAGATGTACAAAGAATATAATTATGGCACGTTTTTCCGCATTTACTTATACATACTAGATTTTGCGCGCGGCATCGCCCGCGTGGATTTCGAAAAATATCAATGGAATGAATTAAAAATACCCTATGTGTTAATGTGTTAATCTAGATTATAAACTATCTGTGCGTTAAACAGCCAAATTCGATCAGCCGTTTTTGCGACAATAGAAAGAAGAAGATTGCAGAAGGATAGAATCTAGCTCACTTCAACAGTACCCGCACCAACTCACAGACTGAAAGCACCGTTGACACGGCTTTTTTTTGGTTTTGAAATCATTAAATAACTTCTCCCGCTCTGGGTGGAGCAGGAGGGCGTGTCAGACTTTTACTGACTAAAACCCACCCGTGTTCCCTCAGTAGCCTGTGTGCCAGGGGCGACGGTATCTCTTTCGAACAACCCGCACCCCTAGCATCGGCAGGGCGTCTCCTGCGGCGACCAGAGCCGTGAGGGCGCATGTACTGCCTGTCCCTCACGTGCGCCGCCTCCCTCTTCGCGAGCATTACTGCTTCGCTGAAGGAGTAATGCTCGCGTGCAAGGCATGCACTCTCGCTCCGTACCATGGCCTGGACCAGGGCCGGACGCGAAAGATCGCTGCCGCCGATCGCCTCCATAAGGACACAGCGGTGCTCCGCCCAAGCCGAGCAGACCTAAACCAAACAACAACCAAAACCAACATTAGTTATGGCTGTTGTCACGGTCATAACTGATGTGGATTTTGGTTTCCTATCTATGAAACAGCTGCATAAACCAGTAGGTAAACTATGAACGTCAACGAGTAGGTAATCCACATTATATTAAAAGTAACAGTTTATTAAAAGACTAAATAACACTTTAATAAAAGTAACAATTCAGTGCAATTAGGTAGTCTATTTGATCAGCTGAATGAAATATAAAACATGTCGGTGGATACTCTATTATGGCATTCAGCAGGTTCCTTTCACCTTTACATTTTCCTGGTTATAATTAAAACTGGACTATTGTTGACGTATGGTCTATTCTATGGTCTATTGTCTACGCTATAGTTCCGCGCACGTAGCGCTACGCGGCTTTTTATACAGGATACAATTTTAACCAGTGCGGAAACTGCAACCATGAATTCAGCATACGTAATCAGTTCTCAGTAATCAGGATGTTGAGTCGATCTTTATTCTGCAAAAGAGGGCTGTCAGAGCCATTTACAACCTCCGCAGACGCGAATCTCTAAGGGAACTGTTCAAAACAATTAACATCATGACGGTACCTTCTCAATATATTTATGAGAACATTATGTATGTTCGGAAAAATCTACACCTTTTTAGTAAGATAAGTGACAGGCATAATTTTAACACTAGAAATAGGAACAAATTAGATCAACCACGTTTCAGATTGTCTAAAGTACATACTTCTTTTATGGGGTACTGTGTAAAATGTTATAATAAACTACCAGTCGATATTCTTGAACTAAGTGAAAATAAATTTAAGTCATGCATTAAACGCACACTATGTAGACAAGCATATTATAAGTTAGATGATTATATCTTAGATAAAAATGCCTGGCTTAATGCTGGTCCTGCTCCACAGCCACCTGGGCTTACTAATTAACATTTTAATATTTGGAAGAGATGCTTCCCCTTTTTTTTATGTTTTCTGACATTACGAACACTTCTGTTCCTATTATTATTATTTTTCTGACATTGCGAACATTTCTGTTCCTATTTTTATTAATTTTGTGACATTACGATTTTGTTTTTGATTTTACTGAACCAAGTACCTATTATTTATTAAAATTTCAATAGATACTTATTATATATTTTTCTTTCTTTTTGGAAGTCAAATTTTATGAATTTCTCAAATAGGATTGAAACTATAGTTTTGTATAATTTAGAAGCATTTTGTCAAATTTTTGTAAATGTGAGTACCATGCATCCTTATAATATGTTGTTTTAATGTACGTCGACTTGAAAAAACGTGGTAGTTGAGAGTATGTCATGCTCACTTAAATGTCTCACTGATGGTGGCGTGTGTGTTGGATCATTCGGTTCCCTAGAAAATGGTTGAGCTGGATGGTGCTGATCCATGCGTCAAGTTCGTGAACGGGCGCCGTCGGTTGAGACTGGTCATCTCTTATCTGCCATGGCTTATTTTGAATCTTATTTTTTTTAATTTATTTTATTACATTTTTTTACATTGTTCTCACATATAGAAGCACCAAGAATAATGTTCCCGCACACACAAATTTTGTAATACCCACGATTTAAAAGAGTGTCCTTGGAGTTTCTTGCCCGTTCTTCTCCAGAGAGATCTACGTTTTTGGAATGGGCACCTAGCTTCAACTTCGATTTTTGTTTGACAATTCAAAAGTGCCTGTGAAAGGTCTAATTGAAATAAATGCTTTGAGTTTGAGTCTAGTCGTGGAAATTTTGCGTCTGATTTACAAAAAAAAAAAAATTGTTGCTGTTCCATACATTTTGACCACTTTTCTATGATAAAGCTGATTTTTTTTTTGTACAAATAACCGACAAAAAATGTATATCCTAGGGGGTCTAGAATGGTATGCTGAATTCATGGTTACAGTTTGTGCACTGGTTAAACATGTACCCTGTACAAATATTTTATTTTAGTATTGTCGCAACATTTTACGCACATTTTGCGGCTGATATCAGTAGGTACGCTGTTGGTATCGCTACACGAGTCGGAAAATATGTTGCATTATTGTAAATAAACGACTCGCTCACAGACTGTTACTGCAAACACCTAATCACAAATTAATTAAATTTTCTTAGAAACGCCTCGTAAAGAACACGTATGGTGTAAAAATTGCAAAAACCATAATATTCGGGAGCTATTGGATGACTACTGACACAAATTTCTACGAAATCTGTCTCTAATGGTGGATATAGTATAATATGTTCGATTGAAGCCGGAAAGCGAAAACTACATAGTTCATAAGTTGCTTCACTAACTGCTCCTCTACCTCCTCAATTTATGAGTGTCGGCAAACAGTTCCTTAAACAATTGCTCGTGTGACGGTAGTGTGCACTAACCCTGTTCACTGTGTAGGTATCTCTCTAAGAAAGTTTACACATTGATCTGTATTTAGATGGTTTCCATTTTTTAACTTACCGTTTTTTTAATAGTGGCTAGACTAAAACGATTAAATTGTAATAGAAAAGTATTCGACCAAAATTTGAGGTTTTCAATTAACCTCAATTGTAACATAAAATAAATAATAGTTAAAAAAAACAAAAAAAAAAACACGCTTTTATTGCTGACCGAACTAAAAAGTAGAAAATAATTTTTAATTACAAAGAGTTTATGTTACAGTAGTAGGAAGTCAATAATTCAATTCAGAGTAAAAAGCGTGGGGTGCATTTTCCAATATTTTCATGACTCTCCTCTCATAGATGGTTGCCAATAGAATAGTTGTAATAATTAAAATATCAAGCACCCCACGCTTTTTACTCTGAATTGAATTATTGACTTCCTACTACTGTAACAAACTCTTTGTAATTAATAATTATTTTCTACTTTTTAGTTCGGTCAGCAATAAAGCGTGTTTTTTTCGTTTTTTAAACTATTATTTATTTTCCGTTTTTTAGTTCGATCAATTTTTTTTCGGGAAAAATTTAAAAATTTAAAATTAAAAAAAAAAAAAAAAAAATTTTTTTTTGAAATATTTGAAATTTTTTATCGGGTTATTGCATTGTCATCGGCCCTTTTAAGACGTGTGCAAAGTTTCAAGTTGATCAGACGTCTAGAAACCAGTGAAAATTAGGCTCAAAGATTCCGTTACATACATAGATACATACAACCCGAACTAATAAAAGCGTTATAAAATATTGGATGTCAGGTTTAAGTATTAAAAAATCAAAACAATAATAACAGATTTTTTTTCTGTAAGTAGGTTCGTATAAACATATTTCCACGTCATACATATTTTAAAACTAGTTGAGGTCGGCGTTTCCTATCTTACTATTCTGAGAAGAAAGCCGAAACCAACTCAGAGGTCACAGTCTCTTTTAAAGTCCAGACATAATCTTGGTCAGATCATAAGATTGGTGTCTGAAATAGTATAATGAGGAAAGAACCACACAGATTGAGTGGACGTTTTCAATCAGTTCACGCATTTATCAGTAATAATGCAGCTAAACTCAGAACTTGAGGAGCTCAACGATTTGCCAGACAGTACCAAAGGAAGGACATTTCAGTAGGTCGCATAAATTAATCAAACTTGACCATGACTAAATGGGGATAAAAAATAACCCCACACAGCCATCACATTCACAATAATTAAAGCAATAAGTATAATACTTCACAAGGTAAATATTCATGTCATTGTTTAAATAAAAATCATCAATGTCAATGAGTAGGCATATAAAAAAAAGCCGGAAATAATCGTGGTCGATCATTTGAGGACCGTGTAGATTGGTGTCTGATAATAAGGTCTTTTGAGAAAAGAACTACACAGATAGAGTGGAGCTGTCCTGTCAGTATACGCAATTGTCAGTAATCACGCAGCTCAACTCAGAACATAAGGAGTACAACGATTCGACGAACAATACCAAAGAAAGGACATCTTGGTAGGCCCCATTAATGGGAAAATGGGAAATGTCGATGGGTTCAGTGGAATAACCCCGCAAAAAGTAGTCAAACTGCCAGATTATCATCAACAACTAACTGAGATAAAGATTTAAAAAAAAACATTTCCCACGTTACCCTCACAATCACAATTATTAAAACAATATTATTATGTATTATACTTCTCAAAGTAAATATTCATGTCCAGTCAAAGTGTAGGTATTTAATAATCATTAAAATGTCAAAGAGTATAAGTTTGCAAAAAACAATATTCAGTATGCAAAAATTGCTTTTTCCTTTCCTGTTTGGAATAAGGCGGTAGGAAACGGGTGTAACCACTGCGTAGATCGCCCGGAGGACACGGTGGAGCATACGATGGAGGTCTGCCCGGCTTGGGCACCCCGTGTCCTCGTGGAAGCGATCGGCGGCGGTGATCTCTCATGTCCGGCCCTGGTCCAGGCCATGGTACGGAGCGAGAGAGCATGAGAAGCCGTCACCTCCTTCTGCGAAGCAGTAATGCTCGCAAAGAGGGAGGAGGCGCGCGTGAGGGAGAGGCAATATATGGGCCCTCACGGCCCTAGTCACCGCAGGGGTCGCCCTGGGCGTCGGGAATCCCAGGCACCGTAGGCGCGGGCTTGCGGACGGCGAGTAATGGGTAGCTCGCTGTCCGGTAAGGACCAGTCCGGGTCGCCGATGCGTTGTGTTCCACGAACGCCTCAAAGAGATGTCAGCGCCAACTGGTGGGGTCCGCAAAGGCCGATGCCTGCCAGGGGTGCGGGTTGTTCGAAAGAGATACCGTAGCTCCTGACATACAGACAACTGAAGGAATACAGGTGGGTTTTAGTCAGTTTGATGATTTCCCATACTAAAAAAAATGTCGGCGGCATCACCCCACAACAGAATACTACAACATTACCTACACTATGAAAATAGCTAAAGTACGCTAAACAGTCTGTCTCTATGTCAGTTAAATTACGAATTTTTCTAAAAGCGTATCTTACGGAGCTTAGCTTTTTCGACAATTGATCTATATGTGGGTCCCACTGCAGCTTGGCATCCAAAGTTAAGCCCAATACAGTGCTGTCTTAAGGATTCAATTCTTCGACCTTTATAAAACAAGTAGTTTTCACCTGCCTAACATGAGGTAGCGTGCGTGCATGCATTTGGTTTTTTTTTCAGTAAGAAGTAAATTATTAACATTGAATCAGTGAACTACTTTTGAGATTGGGCTATTTACATCGTCAGTAACCAATTGCTGACGTTTAAGTTTAAACAAAAGTGAAGTGTCCTCCGCACACAATACTATATTATCATGATAATCCTATATAAGGTAAGGCAAGTCATTAATATAAACAAACGACTGACCCGATTTTGATTCAACATATCTGAGAACCACCGCTACAACAACTTTTAAATAAAATAACCGGACCCAAATCGGTTCACCCGTTTAAGCGCTACAGTGCCACAGACAAACACAGACAGACACACACACACCCCTCTTTTTGCGTCGGGGGTTAATAAGAAACAAGAACAGAGCAAGAATTGAGCCCTGTAGGAGCCCCATTAACACTATAGATCCGGGAGATCGTTTTCCATTTACGTCAACACACTGAATCCTATTACTCAAGTATAAATATATTAGAAGTATCATAACTTTAATACTAGAAATAAGGACAAACTACGTGCTCCCTTTCACCGGCTTCATAAGGTTCATAACTCATTTGTTGGTCTTGGTATGAAAACCTTTTATAACAAGCTTCCCTCTTCTTTGCTGGATTTGAACTTTAATACGTTTAAAACGAAAGTAAAATCCAACCTTTGTGCAAAGGCAGATTATTCTATCAACGAATACTTAAACGATAAGAATACCAGGGTCGCTGTGATTCACTCAAGACAATGTTTGTGTTCTTTCACCAGAATTTGCTTGCCTACTGACAGGTCATATATTTATTAACATAATTGTTTGTTTTTATTTGACTATATCAATTCATTTTTATTTTCACATAATCATGTGTTAGGACATAATCTACAATTTTTTTTTTTTTAATAATGAGTTATATTGCAAGATGTAGTTAGCTAGCGACCTCGACAATTGATCTAATATATATTGAAATATTTTAATTTTATGTTTCGTAACGTTAATTACGTACCTACCATTGTATAGAATCAAGTTCTTTTATCTTAACAGCTGTGCTGCTGGGGAGTTTGTTGCGCCACTTCTTCCCAGCTAAAGCACTAGGAAGTGGTGAAGGGCGGTCGTTTTTTTTTTTTTTTTTTTTTTGGGTGGGAAATCATCAAATAACTTCTCCCGCTCCGGGTGGAGCAGGAGGGCGTGTCAGACTTTTACTGACTAAAACCCACCCGTGTTCCTTCATTAGCCCGTATGCCAGGGGCTGTGGTATCTCTTTCAAACGAACCCGCACCCCTGACAGGCATCGGCCCTTGCGGGCCCCATCATTTTTGTGCTGACATCTCTTTGAGGCGCGCGTGGAACACAACGCGCCGTCGACTTGGGCTTGGTCCTTACCGAACAGCGAGCTACCCATTACTCGCCGTCCGCAAGCCCATGCCTACGGTGGCCGGAAATCGGCCTGGGATTCCCGACGCCCAGGGCGTCTCCGTATCCTGCGGCGGCTGGGGTCGCGAGGGCGCATGTGCTGCCTCTCCCTCACGTGCGCCGCCTCCCTCTTCGCGAGCATCACTGCTTCGCTGAAGGAGGTGACGGCTCCCCATGCCCTCTCGCTCCGTACCATGGCCTGGACCAGGGCCGGACGCGAGAGATCACCGCCGCCGATCGCCTCCACGAGGACACGGCGGTGCTCCGCCCAAGCAGGGCAGACCGCCACCGTGTGCTCCACCGTGTCCTCAGGGCGATCTTCGCAATGGAAACACCCGGGCGTTTCCTCCCGCCCTATCCGAAACAGGAACCTCCCGAAAAAACCGTGTCCGGTGAGGACCTGCGTCAGGCGGAAGGTGAGGACGCCATGCCGCCTCTCAAACCACTCCTCAAAGAGGGGACTTACCGCCGCAATCGTGGCGTGCCCAGAAGGGCGGTCGTTGGGTGACTGTCTTTTGTAATTTTTGTCGTTCAAAAAGTGCAGACACCGGCTAGTTTGAATAAATGACTTTTGATTTTGGTTTTTTGATTTTGAAGTAAGAAGATCCACAGTGGTGTTCCGAATCCCGTAGTGGCGGTGTTAATTACTCAAAAGAATTCAATTTTTTATTGAAACTATAAATTGGCATCCTCGGGTACGTTTATGCGATACTTTTTGAACAGACTATAAAACCCTCGCTACCGCTATTGTATACCAACACAGTCTACCGAAATAGCCTACCCCCACGTGTACCGCCTAATCTACCACCATAGCCTCCACCAGTCTACGTCTAGTCTGTCGCCACATTGTACCGCCATAGTATACTGGCACAGTTTACCGCCGTTAGTTAATATTTCCAGCAGGTGGCATCAAATTGACAGGTGCAGTATCAAATGTCATACAGTGATGGATGTACTGCGGTGTGTGGATGTTTCCATGAAGCGTCAATGCCATCGCATTGTGTTTGCACAAAAGAAAATGTGTTTGAGTCAGTGAAGGCATTCGATGCGCTGGCCTGTTTCAGTTTCAACTAGTTTGAGGTAAAACACAATAGGTGTTTTAAAACATTATATACATATTGACACCTCGTCAATGAATAGGCAAGTACAGATAAAAATTATTCTGTAATTGTGTAGGTAGTTGTTGTTGTAATTTATTTTATAGTCTGGAGCAAATGTCTTTAATGTATTTTTTGTGGGGTGTTGATAGCCACGCCACAGTATTTTACTTTTGCAGCTATTTTCTTTTGTTTTGTAATGCTATACCTACACTGTTCCTAATAAACTTGTATCTTATTTTTTATTTTTATTTTCAGAATACTGTTGTTGTTGTATACTGTTGTCTTGTGTTGTATTAACTACTACCCTTCATACTTTAATTTAAATTGTTAATAACGTTACTAAAATGTTATAATTAGTTGTATTTTATCTGAGTATCCAAGCGCCTATTCACTCAAAAAGTTTACGAGAATCGTTTCGTGTCTTTTATTTCGCGTGTGTTGACCCCGACTTTTTGAGCTAAGACGTAAGTGGTTTTTCTTTAACTCTTTGAAACCTCATTAAGATACCGTTTAGTGCTGTATAAATAGAAATAAATCTTTTAATAATGGATCTTTGGTAGTAATCATCTAATCATGAATCACGAACTGAGCGGGAATCGTGATCAACCTGTTAATAGTTAAATGCGATTGTCTGTTGATACTAAGAAAAAAGGATTTTTTTCCAGTAGGAACGGTATTAAAAAAGCTCATAGCTGCGAAACTGAGGTCTTAAATGTTGAGTTACGCGTCACAACTCTTGTTTAGCCGTTTATCGGGTCAACGAGTGGGTCAACGATAGTTTTCGCGTGACAGTTCCGTCACAGTATAATAAAGACGTAGCAGTATTACGTCACGGTAGTGTCCTTGAAACACTTACATTCGGCCGTTTGGTAGATAAACATACACTAGGGTTGCCCACTGTGTCCGTTGGGTTATAACTGTACCTACTTTATAAGTCCGACAAAAATGATGGGACAGCATTCTGTTTAAAAAACCTTATGATTTGTTGAAGGTATGTCCTGTATCGTCAAATTCGGTAGCTTCTTGTGTAAGATTTGTTTGCTTAATCATCTCGCCACATCAGTAGAAGCCACTCGGATAGTCTAGTTTTTTTTAATAGAAATAATCCATTAATTCGGGTCAAAAAATAAAGTACTTTCTATGTATAGAAAAGTTGCCTAAACGCTCAGGTTAATTCACAAATTGAGAAAATTACAGATTTGTTTAAAACAAATAAAATGTGTTAATTTATCTAGCGTCATCTAAGCAGGTAATGTTAAATCACTAGCGAATGCATACTTATTTTTATGTAAATATTCTTTTCACAACAAATCATTTAGATGATTAAGGGATGAAAATTTTATGGCGAGCACTACAATTTATCATGTAGGTACCTCAGTTGAAACTTTGCGGAAGCTCCTTAGAGCAAGTCACTTCCTTACGGTTTAAGATAATTTATTTCTCTCAAAAAGAATACAATATTCACTTCTATGAGGAAAAACATAAAAATTGAGTTATGCGACGGTTTCGCTGGGTTAAAATCTAAAATTAAGTTACAAAATAATAGTATTAACATAAAATTTTAAACACTATTTAGTACATAATGTTTTAATAGCCTTTTAAAAGTTGGAAGCGATTTGGATTCTTTAATGATTTTAGGTATAGAGTTATAGAGTTGAGCCCCCTCATATACGAGTCTTTCTACCGTTTGTCCTCGGTGCTCTCAAGATTACGTGGTTGGCCTGCCTCGTTACGCGCTTTTGAATTTGCATTCTTTTGGTAAATGTTATTTGTGTATATATGTCTCTATTAATTATCTTACGTACAAGTATACAGGTGTTATATTTATAAATTTGATCAATATTCATTAATTTTGTTTCTTTAAAAATCTTTTGAGAAGATGTTAAATAATTATAATGGAATAAAACTTTAATAATCTTATTTTGAGTTGTTTGTAGTTTTTTAAGGTGAGTTTTGGCAGCACTTCCCCATATTTCGATAAAATAATCGAGATGTGGTTTAATCATCGAGTTATAAATAATATATCTATCTGTATATCCTTCAAGTATCTGGGACATCCAGCACTCTGCGCGTTCAATACAATAATGCATTCAGGGTGTTGATGGGGTTGCCGCGCTACTGCAGCGCTTCCGGCATGTTCACTGAGGCGGGAATAGATAGCTTTCATGCCATCATGCGCAAGCGATGCGCCTCCATCATGCGCAGGGTACGCGCCAGCCCCAACAGCATCCTGAATGGCTTAGCGGATAGGTGGGACAGCCCCATACTGTGACATTGGATATCCTGCATGCAACTGTGGCGTAATAATAAATATAGTTTTTGTTTCTTTCTCCAGTAGATGTAACTGTGTGTGTACTAACACTAGTTTCTAAGTCGTTTGTTTAGTAACCAAATGGACGTTATGGGTCTAAAATAAAAGATTATTTTATTTTATTTTTATTAATCTCAATAACTCTTAGCCTTGTACACACGGCTACACATCAAACTATACATTTCCAGTATAAGCTGATCTCGCATTGTATAGGATTTTCGTACAGTGCGAGATTAGCGTAAACTGGAGATGTATTTAATTGCTTGATGTGTAGCCGTGCGTACCTACGTATATATTAGGTCTTTACCTATGAAATTGCCGTTCTGCAGTACTGGCCATTTCAAATCAAAATAATTTTTGTTTGGCTAAGAATTCTAATTTCAAATTAATTTTATTTTAAAAACATGGATTTTTTTTTCTAAAAGTAGTCATTTCTTTATTGATTAGTGTTACATTTTCATCGCATTTCAATCTTTTTCGTCATCATGGATACGTTAAAAATTCGAGTAATTATGGAATATGAGTACCGTCGTGGCAGCAACGCGGCACAAGCGGCACGCAACATCAACGACGTTTACGGAGCTAACACTACAAACCAACGCACCACCTGTTATTGGTTTGCTCGCTTCCGTTCTGGAAATTTCGACCTGAAAAATGAACCTCGCGGTCGTCCGAAGACTTTGGTCGACAATGACGAATTAAAGGCGATTGTGGAAGCTGATGATACACAATCTACGGCTGAATTAGCAGCAGCTTTCGACGTTAGCGTCAAAACAATATTGGTCCATTTGCGTCAAATTAGCAAGGTAAAAAAGCTTGACAAATGGGTGCCCCACGAACTCAATGATCGCCAGCGCGAAGTACGCGTCGAGACGTGCCTTGCACTGCTCAACAGACACACAAATGAAGGAATTTTGAACCGCATTGTTACCTGCGATGAAAAATGGATTCTGTTTGATAACCGTAAGCGCTCAGCAAGTTGGTTGGATCCTGGTTCAGCACCTAAACAATGCCCTAAACGAAAACTTACCCCTAGAAAAGTGATGGTCACTGTTTGGTGGTCTAGCGCCGGTGTGATTCATCACAGCTTCTTACCAAACGGGGTGAGCATTACTGCAGATGTGTACTGTGAAGAACTGAACACAATGATGGAGAAGCTGGCGCATCTCCAACCAGCATTGGTCAATCGCTCGTCTCCGCTGCTCCTGCACGACAACGCGCGACCTCATACTGCACAGCAGACGGTCTCCAAGTTGCAAGAACTGGGGTTGGAAGCTCTCCGTCATCCGCCCTACTCACCAGACCTTGCGCCTACAGACTACTACTTTTTCCAGAATTTGGATAACTTCTTGGCGGGAAAAAAATTTAATACCCGAGAGGCAGTACAAAATGCCTTTGAAGAATTTGTTGCCTCCCGTCCAGCTGATTTCTTTAAGAAGGGCATCAATAAACTGCCACTGCGATGGCAAAGATGCATTGATTGCATGGGTGATTACTTCGATTAATACAAATAAAAAATTCATGAAAAAAAATCGTTTAAATTTTTTCATACAAAACGGCAATTTCATAGGTAAAGACCTATTAAATGTGCGGTGTTTCGCAACATCCGCGTCCTTACACGTTACAGCAGCGCGTGCTCCACTTTATATTACTGATGTTTTATTCTGTCAAAATTATGTCCGTGCAAATTTTGCCAAAGTGACCTTGAAGACAAAATCATCATACCTAACGCTAGGGAATCTAGCGATTGACAGCTCACTTCAAACCCACTTCACCTAAGCAATCACGGTGAGATTTTTACAGAACATTAAGAAAGCAATACCTACAGGTGCACGCTGAGATTACAAAGCGCGGCTTTTCGGCCGATTTGTAATATATGAAGGCGTAATACTGCTTACCGTATATTACTGTGGTTGGAACGTGGTATAGGAATAAGATCCAAGCGATTTTGTGATCACACAGAGTGGTTATAAATCGCTGTTCGTTTTTAGATAGATTAAGTATTTTTGTTGTTATTAACTTCTGTGAGGGTTTATTTGGGAGTTTGCAACTCACATTTAATTACAATTGTTTTACGCAGTAGGTACGGGTCGTGACCTCACCGCGTGGTCAGCACATGACTTAATAAATGTTTATCATTATTTCGTTTCAGATATCGCAAAAGAAGCGACGGAGTAAGGTAATAAAAAAATGCCTCCCACATCGTTATCATAACATAATAGAAGAAGTAGCCATAATCAATATTAACCGATTTTTTACTTACGCGGTACCTACTAACGTAGGTACCTAATACAACTAGGATTGTTTGGTGAACTCTCTATGTTATTATAGCCAGCAACACTGCAATGTGACAAATGATGATCCTGATGCTAATTTTATAAGTAATCATTATTTTATGGTCTGTTTGTCTTTTATAATATTTTTTGTTAGTTTAGTGTCTTTTTTTTTAGGATAGGTGGGTAATAATGGAAGCTCCATTAGTACTAATAACTTTAACACCTAATGACATAAACAATAAATTGTAGTTTTTCAGTTTGCTTAACAATCCAGACAGAAACATTGCATTGCCGAATCTGAAATAACAAAGTGATGAAACTATGCATTATCTTCGCGGTTCATGTTCTTGTATTCGTTAAGTAATAAATTGACTGCTTAATTTACACAAAAACGTAAGATAAAAAAGAAAAAGAAAAAGTACTCACCTTATGACCGTGAACTGCTCGCCATATATGAAGCGATTAAGTATTCCGACATATGGTCGAGGCCAGAGAGTTTGTCATCTATACAGGTCACAATCCCATCAGTTACGCGTTTCTTTCACGTAAGGAGCATTGCTCAACAAGAAAGTTCAGACACCTGGATTTTATCTCGCTGTTTACCACAGACATCAGGCACATCTCAGGAAAGGATAACGTCGTCGCCGATACTCTGTCGCGAGTAGAGGCAATCACTCAGCCAATCGACTCGATTGTACTAGCCAAGTCCCAGAGTTCTGATTCAGAGCTCAAACAGCTGCAGGACGGGGAAACGTCACTGTGCCTGAAGAAGATTACACTGCCGGGAACGTTGTCTGAACTGTACTGCGATGAGAGTAGCAAGACACCAAGACCATATGTCACGAAAGAACTTCGCCGCCAAGTCTACACTCCTTGAGCCACCCAGGAGCCAATGCCAGTGCCAAGAGCTGGTAGCAGAGCGTTACATGTGGCCCGAAGTGAAGAAGGACTTTCGAGAATTGACAAGAAACTGCTAGGCATGCCAACGTGCAAAGATAACTCGCCATGTGTCTGCAACCCTTGGCAACTTCAAACTACCACGATCACGTTTTATGCACATCCACATTGACATGATCGGGTCATTGCCAATCTCTGACGGATTTCGGTACTGTCTTACCGCTGTAGATCGTTTCACGCGATGGCCTGAGGCAATACCAATCAAAGATATCATGGCTGAAACCGTGGTTAATGCCTTTTTGTACGGCTGGATCGCATGCTTTGGCTGTCCCACAAAAATTGTAACGAATCGTGGCAGACAATGTGAGCCAGCTCTCTTCAAGCACCTGTCGGAAATAGCTGGATTTGAGCACAAGAAGACAACTGCTTACCACGCTGCTTGTAACGGTGTGGTTCAGCGGTTACACAGACAGCTTAAAACACCTGCCGCGGGAACCAAAACTGGATAGAATCACTACCACTGGTTCTCTTAAGTATCCGTAGCTCATTTAAAGAAGATGTACAGGCAACACCGGCTGAACTGGTATACGGTGAGACGTTGCGCCTGCCAGGAGATTTCGTGGAATCAAAAGCGGATTACGACACGGATATGACCGACTATATATCGAGAATACGCATGTTCGCCAGAGATATTAAACCGGCACCAGCATCACGACATTCCAATATTCGGGCCATATTCGTATTCAAGGACATGGCCACGACAACGCACGTCTTTCTAAGAGACAACGCGTCATCCGGCACATTCCAACCAGCATACACAGGGCCATATAATGTACTAGAGAGGGGTGACAAAGTATTCAAACTCCTCCTTAAAGGTAAAACCGTCTCAGTATCGGTAGACCGAGTGAAACCGGCCTACATACTTCAAGACTCACACACCACAATAACACACAGCAACACGAACCACAACGAACAAGGACAAATAACAACACAAACTTCACATGATACACCAATCAGCAATCCAACGCCGGCGACCGCAGACGACAATATCAGAAGAACACGGTCAGGCCGTAGGGTTCGTTTCCCTGATTACAATCGCCCTTGACGGTCTCAAGGGGGGGCTGGTGAGCGTCACTGTTAGTTCACTGCTAGTTATTCAATGTAAAATATTATTGTAATAACCTAAAATGTAATCACGGATCAACGCACAGCATTTTTTTATCAGTAGATAATGTGTAAATAACAAGCGCGTGAGTCTTTGACCGCTAGCGGCGGCTGCGCAGCGAGCGAGCAACACACCACCCGCTCTCTCGCGCCTCACTGCCCGGCGCCCGCTCGCCAGTCCGTTGTATGCCGCTGGGCTAACGACATGCTTTTCTTATGCAGATCAATGCATCTCGCGCGCTTGTTACTGACTGATACAAGTACTCTGCCTATCTGTCTTCTACTTCTCTTGTACTTGTGAATATCTTATTGTGCTTCTCTGTATACTCCTTCACCTCTCTGTCTTTCAAACTTGTGTGTACGTGATTATGAACATTGGACAATATACCTACTCACCTTTTGACTATACCTGCCAGCTTTTATATATTCTCCCACACGTACCCACCTCACTTTGTATTGCAAATTGAACCCTCTTCGCAATCCTCAAGAAATTCTGCATCTACAATTAATAGCCAATGTGATTTCTTTGCTTATCAACCCTCCATTTTCTCTGTCTGTAGCTCTGTCACGCTCGACTCCACCAACGACCGGCGCGCGCGCAGCCGGATGTTGCACGCTATTGTCGTCAACATGGCTTTGTTCAGATACACAATACACTTTAGGAAGTGATTGCGTTTGCGCAAATGTAAGTAAGGGAATGGAAGGGTCATGAAGGGTGACTCTTTTGTCAGCAATTGTCGCTTGAGTTCCTGTCGAAAGTTCGCGCACGCTAATAACGCTATAATATATAACAAGCTAATAGAATTCTCAGGTCGAATGCCGATAACACACACAAAATGTTAATAATAATATAAATCCTATTTTTTATATTTTATATTCTAATATAAAAAAATGTAATTTATATGTATTTACTGAAATGAAGGATATAAATCCCTTCATCATTTCAGCCAAAAGACGTCCACTGCTGGACATAGGAATCCCACAAAATGGGGGTTCTGCCATAATCGCCACGCTTGGCAGGCGGGTTGGCGATCGCAGTATGGTGGTAAAATGCATAGAAAACGCTGCTGCCCATTCTCTAGTAAGTCCCTTAGTCGCTTTCTACGACATTCACGGGAAGAAATGGGATGGTGAAATTCTTTTACGTCCGGCACCACACGGAACAATAAATCTCTTAGCAGGAAATATCAACATGAATCAAGAAGCTGTCTACAATTTTCCACCGGTTAATTTTTGTGGAGACTCAGAAATCTTGGCCCTATGTTATGAGACCTACATTGATATAAATAGCCTGCGATATATTATATTCCCTACATACAGCTAGTTTATAGAACTAACTTAAGTAATTGAGTTTCCTGATGCATGTGCTTGTCCCAAGAGATAACCTGGCACACTACAAGGAAGACGGATTACCAACACAAGCCTAGAAGGTTGCCTCGACTAAGAGGGCTCCTAAGCGCATGCTTGGAGGAGGGCCAGTTCCCACTTCGCTGGAAAACGGGGAAACTGGTCCTCATTAAGAAGCCGGGGCGCCCAGCGGACTCTCCGTCCGCTTACCGGCCCATTGTGCTGCTCGACGAGGTGGGCCCTGGTCCAGGCCATGGTACGGAGCGAGAGGGCATGGGGAGCCGTCACCTCCTTCAGCGAAGCAGTGATGCTCGCGAAGAGGGAGGCGGCGCACGTGAGGGAGAGGCAGCATATGCGCCCTCGCGACCCTAGCCGCCGCAGGATACGGAGACGCCCTGGGCGTCGGGAATCCCAGGGCGATTTCCGGCCACCGTAGGCATGGGCTTGCGGACGGCGAGTAATGGGTAGCTCGCTGTCCGGTAAGGACCAAGCCCAAGTCGACGGCGCGTTGTGTTCCACGCGCGCCTCAAAGAGATGTCAGCACAAAAAATGATGGGGCCCGCAAGGGCCGATGCCTGCCAGGGGTGCGGGTTTGTTCGAAAGAGGCACCACAGCCCCTGGCATACGGGCTACTGAAGGAACACGGGTGGGTTTTAGTCAGTAAAAGTCTGACACGCCCTCCTGCTCCACCCAGAGCGGGAGAAGTTATTTGATGATTTACCACCCAAAAAAAAAAACACTTTCTTCAAAATGAAAACTCTACATGTTAGCAGACACAGAGCTACTCGTACGTTAATATCTGTAATCTCGTGAATAATCAGTGAGAGTGTCTGAGGTTACTTGTTTAATGCTTTTAACTGATTTTTATATGCAAAAAACTATACAGAGGCGGACGAAGTGCCTAAGGAATTGTCTGAAAGTCAACTTAATATTTCAGGACTATAATTTAAAATGTTTTTGCTGTGTGGCGTAACTTCTACTCAGATTATGTTATTTTATTAACGTACGTCACCTGCGCAGCTTGTAGCTATGTTATTTATAAATATTTAATTAACTGTTTAATTAAGAATCCATTGTATAACTTTAAGTATCCCATAAGAAGGTAAACGCTAGTTTCCATGCGACTAGCCACACAAGGAACTCAGATTTTGGTCGTTATTTAGAAGATGGACATCTAAATGCAATAGACGTAGAACAAAAACGCAATTATTGATGAACGAACTAAGTTAAACTTGGTTTGAATATTAGGATTGTATCTAAACGTTTTCTAAGTCCTGAGGCCCGTTTGTTACATCTGTTTTAACAACAAAACAATCCTTAAGTAAGGATCGTTTCGATCGTCAATAAAATAACAAAAAAATATTACAATAAGGTTATTATTGGCATTCTTATTCAATACACACATGTCGTGTTTGACCTCCACGTACGTAATAATAGAACATGTTTGATTTCAATTGTGTTTAAAAAATATCTGCGATACTTCATAAATCGTTGTTCTTTTTAGCCTCAAGAAATTAGACAGCAAATTTTATTTAACTATTAACTTGGATTATATACTAGCTGTGATTCTGGAAGACTGAACTGAATTATCTCCTGAGTTAGTCTGTTTCGGTTGTCATATTCAAAATGATATGTGCGAAATAAAGCAAATCAGTTTTCTTTATTTGCTTGTGTTTGCGTTTTTTTTAAGTAATACACGTTGTTATCAAACAGTCATGTTTATTATTGTTTGAATGTGCAACATATGATTGGTTCTTAACAATACAAACACAAACAATCTAAAGAAAAACTAGTTAATTTTAAGAAGATCTTTCCCCATCTGTGTACGCCGCTTACATTCCAATCAGCTTAATGAAAACAAACACCGCTAATAGAATGCATTAGGCTCGTGTTTTAAAAGTTTCCCACTAATTACTTCCAGCGTGACGAGCGATGGGCAGCGAGCAGTGCGCAGCGTGATCAGTGGTCAGTATTCATACCTGACCCACACGTTATTAACATAATGAAAGTTTTCCTTGTATGCTACCGAGAAGAGGAGGAGTGACAGCGAATAAGTTCATGAGTTTACTACTTTAGAAATGGTCATTAATTATTCCATTCTTTTCAGATAGTGCGAGATCCCAGAGCTTTCTGGCATAACTTATTTTCGCAAAGATGAAACCTTAGGTTCTGAGTAGTGGCCTCATGTACCTACTTTTAACACCTGCGTGTTTGTGGAGTTCGCTCAGTGACACCTGGGCAGGTACCAGATGAGAAATAAATAAATAAAGGTAACTAAAAATAAGTGTTACTTTACTTAAATTCACATGGCTGATATTTGTTTGTATACTAGCATTTGCCCGCGACTTCGCCCGCGTAAAAGTCGAAAATGGTTGTAATAGGATATTTAATTGGTTTATTATGTTATTACTTTCGTTATAACATAAAAAATATTGTGATAAGATGAAAGTGCTTTCTTGCTGACACAACCATGTCAGGTGTGCTCCTACCGAGTTATAACAACCTGGTAACTACTTCGAAGGCACAAAGCGTTTACAAAGCTGACTAACTAAATGTACTGAGCTATTTTTGTCCAAAATTAAAAAGGTGTGCTCCTACCGTGTTATGCCAACCTGGTACTTAAACGGCATAAAGCGCTTTCTAGCTGACACAACTATGTTAGGTGTGCTCCTACCGAGTTGTGAAAGCCTAGTACTTCGACTGTATAAAGCATTTTCTAGCTGACACAATTACCTTCCTATAACAGGTGTGTTCCTACCGAGTTATGACAACCTGGTACTTCGAGCGTTTAAAAAGGTGAATAACAAAATGTGTTGAGAAAACTTTGCCCCCGTTTTTCACCCCTTAAAAAAGGGGTACAGTTAATCAAAGCGTTTCAGAGCGAGTGAGACATCCATTGTAACTCGGTTCCCCTTCTTATACTCACAATCTGCGATAAAAAAATAAAACACCTGTTCCATACGTTTTGACCGCGTAGGTATTGCACTTTTCTATGAAACGGCAGATTCTTTTTTGTATAACCGATGAAAAATGTCTGCGCTGGGGGGTTTTGATGATGCTGAATTCATGGTTACAGATTGCGCACTGGTTAAAACTTATCCTGTATTATCTAAAACGATGTAATAACTACTTGGCGCATACACATACACAATAGACTGAAACAGTTTGTAAGTTTAAGAAGGGGAACCGATTTACCATGGCTTTCTCACTCGCTCGGAAACGCTTTAACTGTAAAAAAATGAAAAAAAAAAAAAAACTTAGTTGTAACTATAATAATACCGCGCAACTATAGAATAATAGGTGATCGGCGGCGGCGTCCTGTGGAATGAACGGCATCACGAGCTGAGTACGTGATCGGCTGTCAAAGTGGTTCATATATTTATTGTAGAGCTTTAAAGCGTCTGACAAAAGTTCCAGTCCATGGAAAGCGTCTGATTCTTTTGATATTACTTCAGAGTAATACCTATTGTACATATATGTATATATATGTAGAATAGGTATTTATATATTCTTAAGTTTAGTATGAATGGTAGCAATGATTCGGCTTTTCTCGTAGCCTGTTGGAATGGTTTTTCTGCTTAATGCGGATGGTGGTTTATGAATGTGCCTAGGTATTTGATTTCGTTCAGTGTCGGTGTACTTATTCCATTGAGGGCCACGTTGGTCGTTTGATGTGATGTAATGGGCACCCTGATTAGAATTTTTGTTTTTGTTCAGTTTATTTGGAGGCCTACGCTATTTAGTAAGGATTTAATGTGACATTTAAATTGCGTGCTAGTCCTAGATCATCTGCAATGAGGATAAGGTCATCCGCAAATAATAATACCAGGGGGAGTGAAGTTTCCCGGTCCTGATCTAGTTTGATTAAATGGGTTTCATCTTCAAGGGTTCTAAGGACTTCGTTGATGACCAGTGTAAAAAGGCAAGGGGACAGGGGGCACCCTTGTTTAATTCCCTTTCCTTTGACAATACAACTGCTTTGCTGACCGCACCATTTGATGCATATTCTTTCATTCAAGCATGCTTTGATTATCTTGTTAGTCATAGATTTGTCGATTCGTTCCAATATAATCTCTCTTAATACCTTGAAATCGACGTTGTTAAAGGCTTTTTCTATTTCGAGGGCGCATACGTAAATTTGTTTACCTGCGCGCCATTCCTCGTCTAAAGTCCTTTTGAGCGTAAAAATGTGATCATCTGTTGATCTATTGTTTAAGAGCATTCATTCCACGCGGGCTGGCAACTACGCATTTATAGTAGTTTTTCGTGATTATTTCATTAAATACAAACAAAAGTACAATTTTTTTTCAGCCAAGCACTGGATATTCTGTGTTTATGATTATTTTTAACATTTACTCTTTAATAAAAATATTTAATAAAATGATTTGATTTGATTTGTAATTAAATAGCAAAATCACTGCAAAAAAAATAGCATACAAACAAAAAAATACCAATGATCTAATGCATGGCTGAAAAACATGTTTACTTTTGTTTGTATTTAATGAAATAATCGCGAAAAACTGCTATAAATACGCCGTTGCCAACCCACGTGGGATGAATGCTCTTAAGAACGTTGCTTGGTATTTCCCAGCTCCATTATTGTATCGTCTAGTTTTTTTTGTAAGTATGAGGCGTAAATTTCGTAGCCCGTGTTACAAATCGTTATGCGACGATAATCGTTTGCGTCTTTAGGATTTTTTTTTTGCGATTGGGACTTTGCGGTCTCAAGTCACGTGTGTACTGTGTTTTGTGCCCAAGCTTTATTCATGTGTTTAGTTACGGCTTCCTGGTATTTGGGGTATCGCTTTGTACAGCTCGATTACGATTTGGTCAGTTCCGGGGGCTGTCCCGTTTTGCATTTTATTGATGATTCTCGATATTTCGCCCACCGTCGGTCCTTCACAGTGTGCTTCGATTATCGGTTTTGTAATATTAACCGTTGGTATATGAAAGCCCTCGAAGTTTTTTAGTATTTCTTCCCATTTGGATGTCTAACGGGAATGTAGAATGAGTACAGCATTTGCATGCGTTTTGCAGGGTGAGTTTTCCCTAGTCCGGTGAAGTAGATTCTGAGGATGTTTTGTTCTTGCAGATGTTTAACCCTATGGAGTGTCGTCTGGCATTATTTTACTCGGTTATCCCTATTGGGGTTATCCGGTTGTCTGCATGTAGGAATTTGTTTTTTTTAGGTAAGCAAGGGCTAATCGATGATCCCTTGAGTACCTTGATCATTTGTACTTTTCATTGAAAAGTCAGAGTTTCCTGGGCAGCGGCTTTTAATACTTCCGTTTTGGTGTTCTAGGGTGTCCCGATGTTTTCATTTGTTGGGGTGTTTCCTAAATTAGGTATCTAGCTGATTATTTTGTTATGCATTCTTGGTAGTTGTTTTGGTAGAATTTCTATTGACCGCTGTATAGTTTTTTTGTTTAAGGTTGAAAAGCTCGGTCTCAATTATTGTTTCATTCGAATCTTGCCGTTGCTTTGGTATTTGTTATTTTTGGTTTTTCTTTACAATTCTGTTTTCTCTTACCAGTCTCCAGACTATAGGAAGCTGCAGCCAGAGGCCCAATCACCTTTAATGAAGTGAAAGAGTTTTTCTATTGCGTGCGGCGTCATGATGTGATCCAATTGCGATGATGATCTAGCTTTTGTCATTTAAATTTGAAGGTCGTAGTTCGCACGGATTTTTTTTTGGGTGGGAAATCATCCAAATCAAAATATTTTTTCATATAAACCTGCATGGGCACTTATGAAACGTCAGAAGCTAGGTGCACGGTTCCAAATAGTTGTTTCCTATGGAGAAGAGCCGGCAAGAAACTCCACGGTTCATCATCATCATCATCATATCAGCCGAAAGACGTCCACTGCTGGACATAGGCCTCCCCACGGTTACTCTTTTAAAATTAATTGGCTTTAACAATGTCTCCAAATTACAGAGATAAAATGTATGGGAGGACAGCGCAGGCCTGTCAATAAGTACCAGGTACTTAGACGAATACAGAATAGAAAATCGTCTACAAATCTACAGTCAGTAAGGCCTACAACGTTCTCTCATTCACAATATGTAAAATAATCTACATAAATAAAATGAACCTAAATAAAATTGATGCATAATGTCAATTAATGACGAGAATATGTCAGCATTGTAAAAATAAAAAGAATAAAAAAGAACATTGTATCTGAGAGCAGTTAATAGACTTTCACATAGTTATGCTGTTAATGAGGTACCAGGGAAGCCACATGTGCAGAAGGAATTAATCTTTCCGAAATAGCATCCAGTTTCTTGCCATCAAGTTTTAAGTTTAGACCTACTTGGGGTACATTTGGTAACGAGAACTTAAGATATTTGGTTTTGTTCGCATTGAGTAAAAGATTATTAGCAGCAAACCATTTCGAAATCTTTTCTATCTATTCTAAAAATAAGAGAAGTGTCATAAGCGAATAAAATTATATCCGAGAAGTTAGCCATCAGGTAAGGAAGGTCATTTATATAAACTAGAAATAAAAAAGAGCCAAGAATTGAACCTTGAGGTACGCCCATCTTAACTAGAGACCCCGAGGACGTCGCCCCATTAACGTTCACTTTCTGCTGCCTGTTTGATAAATAGGAAAGTACAAGATCAGCAGCTTGTCCACGAATTCCGTAGTGGTGTAATTTACAGATCAGTGTATTGTGGTCAACGCATCAAATAACTTCTCCCGCTCTGGGTGGAGCAGGAGGGCGTGTCAGACTTTTAATGACTAAAACCCACCCGTGTTCCCTCAGTTGCCTGTGTGCCAGGGGCGGCGGTATCTCTTTCGAAAACCCGCACCCCTGGCAGGCATCGGCCCTTGCGGGTCCCATCAGTTTGTGGTGACATTTCTTTGAGTGTGGGCTTATCTACTGCCTCTCCCTCACGTGTGCCGCCTCCCTCTTCGCGAGCAACACTCCTTCGCAGAAGGAGATGACAGCTACTCATGCACTCTCGCTCCGTACCATGGCTTGGACCAGGGACGCGAGAGATTGCCGTCACCGACCGCCTCCTCGAGCTCCTCCGCTCCTCCGCCTCCGCTGAAATTCACTAAAATTTACCTTTGAAACTGAACCTAACTGAACCTTTTTTTATTTAGTTTTAATTCTTTGTTTATCTGTTAAGCAAAAACGTGCGATACCAACTTAAGAGTTCGGAGTATCTTTTTTTGCCCATGTGTTTCTGATTGAAATTTTGGTGGCCGTCAAATTGCAAGTCAATTCAATTTGAGGAATTTGTTGCAGTGTTGCAATAGTAAGATCCTTAAGTACAGCATCATGGACGGTATCATATTTTGTGCTAGAATAATGGCGTGAATCAGTTCGTCCCGCCTTATTATAGTGGGTGTAAAACTGTAAACACGCTGATCCACCAAGATCGCTTGAGATGATTGTCAGAGCGCGCGCGCGGCGAAGCAAGGCCCGCCGTATGCAGTATACCAAACTAATCCCTGTAATATTAGGAACGATTTACCTTGGTCAGCCTCAGGAGTCCGTCGTTCTCCAGCAGTCCGTCTCTACTTGCCGGCTGAAGCGCACTTATATCACTTTTGCTTCTTTGTTTTGTGTTTTATACAAGGTGTAACCGAATACTTACCTTACGCAAGTCCTCTGATTGAGCCAAAGGGAATTGGATCTAATGTCAAGGGAAAGAGACTCAATTTAAAATGCATAAATGCATGAAAGTGCAAGAAATTTTTAGTCATAGTATTATGCTTTGAACTCAATACTCTAATTGAGGCGTTAATTGTGTTACACCTTGTATAGGTACCCGATTTCACAAGAAGGTACACAGAGGCACACACACAAAAACACGGTTTGATTTCGAAGCCAGACGGTTAAGTCAACATCTGGTGTGCGCGTGCAAAGGCGACCGCTTGCGACAAGACGAGGGCTCAACACGGACTCCTGAAGATATTTTTTGGTATCAAAGGAGTAAAATCTGGTTCAGAAACACGGTAAATTGTTGGATTTTTTTGTTGAGTTTACATGTAATTTAACTGTTTTACTTGTGTTAATTTATTTTTCAACAAACTTTTCAAACTTAAAACCCAATATTCATAATAATATCATAAGAAGTCACTTAAAATTATTCTATCTAATACTCGTAAGCTCCAACTACAAAACTAAAACCGCTCCTCTCGATTATTTGCGCCCCAGCACAACGAGGTGTCTACGTCAGCCGTTATAGACGATGCTAGAACGCATGCGCGGAGAAATTCGCGCCAACACGCCCCGCCAGCTTTCTATGCAAAGCAAAGGGAGCGCATTACGTGTGCTAAGAGCTTACACTTGACATGACGTGCGTTTAATTTGCTTGAACGTGTTATATACTGAACTAGTACCTACCTACGTTCTATACGGTTTCTTTGAAGGTTGTGTCAGTAAATGTTTTGATTATGAGAAGCATAAAGCTTCGAACAACATCTTGAGAAGCTGTCGCTTAACAGCTGGGTTAAGAGTAAGATGTAGAAGGTAGTCTTGTACACGGTATGAATTGTGAGGACATTTACTCTGTACCTCCTACCAGTATCAACTTGGGCACTGAATAAATAATAGACCTAATCATTTAGCCTCGGATGGAGTAATAATTCTGAAATAATATCCGACAGCCATATCCATACCATGTCAACATAAACGACCGGACAAGTCCACTCAAACCTGTGTGGTTCTTTCCTCCAAAGACCATTTCAGAGGCCGATCTACATGGTCCTCAAATGATTCCTTTCTTTGGTATTGTTCGTCGAATCGTTGAGCTTTTTTTTATATTTCTATAGTGGAGCATGATTACCTACTGATTAATGCGCGCACTGACTGGACAGGTCCACTCAATCTGTTTGGTTCTTTCCTCACTGAATTTCCGTTTCCACATTGAAGACCATTTCAGACACCAATCTACATAGTCTACACATAATCTGACCAACATTATGTCTAGACTATGGAAAGACTGTGATCTCTGAGTTTGTTTCGGTCTCTCTGCCCAGAGTAGTCAGATAGAAAATGCCGATTTTTTTATTTTTTTTTGTATGGCATCTCGCAGTTGACCTTGAGAGGCCGTGACTGCTCAACCGAACTTTCCTGTGAAGGTTTTTAGGAATCTAAAAGCCTCCAGCCAGGGCGTAAACCTACTTAAACCTAAAACGACTGCGCACTGAGGGCACCCGCTGTGGGGTACGAACCTCGGCTCAGGGAGTCGCTGGCGGGGGGAGGGCAGCTAGTACTATCAGGGACAGGCTGGATCAAGATATTTTCATGATTATTAGACGGGGAATTTAAAGCTACTGGCTCAGCTGCGGCGCGGGCTGGCGCATCAACGAGCAAGGGACGGTCGGGGGTCTGATCGTTACTCGGGGGGGGTCTTCGCGGGGTGCGAGGACCTCGGTGGCGAGGTCGGAAGGACGGTCGTTTGTATTTGTGTGCTGTACTGGTGGCCCTATTCTTTTCTTGCAGAACAGTGATGGGGTCGTCTGGGTCGGAAAGGACATGTCTCGGCCGGCGGATTCTACTGATTCTACTGGGGACATAGCTAGTGGCCTTCACAATCAAGGGATTGCGATGTAACTCGGCTTTATCGAAGAAACGCTTCGAGTTGCGTTTCAGAAATTGAGCAATAGTGGGCATTTTCAGATCGAGATGGAGGATCTCGTTCCGAACGAACCATGGGGAGCCTGTGGCTTGGCGAAGGAAACGGTTTTGGAGGGTCTGCATCCTATGGATGTGTCGGGGGTGCGTGTGCAAAGACTGCACATCCATGCGTGATGATGGGCCTTATGCACGCCGTGTAAATCCGCAATTTGCACTTGAGTGACAATTTGCTACGTGCGTTCAGAACAGAGTGCAGCCTTCCGAGAGCGAAGGCGGCGCGCGAGCGCGCCTTCTTGATATGCTCAGAGAAGGAGAGGTGCTGATCTAGAATCACTCCAAGATATTTGGCTCGCTTTTCCCAAGGGATCGGCTTGCCGAATATGGAGATGGGCCGGAGAAAATGCCGACCTCATTTAGTTTTTAATATATGATTGACGTGTAAAAGTGTTTGTAAAACCTGCATACAGAAATACAAATTTATCATATTCGACCTAAATAACAGAAAATCAAGCTTAAGCCTTGGTGCCTTTCGATTTGCCTTTGATTGCCATTAGATACGCCTTTGCCCGGCTCCATAACCGACTGTGCTACGAGTTCCCCTCACAAATGGCCCGCTCAGCGCCTGCCGTGCAACTAATACATATTATTTTATTTATTTATTTAATAGTACACATACATTATTACACATTTAATTTGGTGCCAACATAAACTCATTAAGAGTTTTACCGTGCACCAAGGTCGTCGACTACATAATATTGGTTAAAACTACATAAGTAGGTAGTTAGCTCACAAATAAGCAACAAATAAAATTAGGACTTCGGGTGTAGAAGAAATATCTACTTAACGCGAGACATCGAACATCGGTGACCAATCTGACCGTCCATCTATTTATTTATTCAGACTACATGAGGTCCATCGTTACAACAAAAGTGGTGGTGGAATGTTTTAAAATTGCTACAGGCTGCTCCAATAATTTTAATTTGTGTTATGATAATTATTGTTACGTATTAAATTTGCTTAATTTTAAATGTTTTAAACTATTTATCTAATAATTATTAACAAGTATATTTTTATTAAGTAGGTAATGAATGTTTTTATTATCTTAGGTACTTATATGTATTTTATTAAAATTTTGTTTTAATTTGAATTTTTGGTAGTTGATTTATTACAATATGTGTTACTTACATACTTTAATGATCTCTTGCCGTGTAAATTCGTATACTTTGATAGTAAAAGCTTAGCATTGAGGACGCTACGACCCTAATTTCATTGTTATTTGTGGTTTTTTTTTCTTTAGGTTTTAATAAAATAAAATAAAAATTAACAGTGCAAAAGTGTTTTTATGTAAAGGTATTATCTTACAGAATTCAAATAATTGATGGTAGTCATTTTTGTATTTTTTCTTAATGTTTTGCGGGACAATTACTTTTAAAATACGTAGTTGAAGTGCGTAAATTTGATCAAGGTGAGTCTTATAAGTTAGGACTTATGGCTTAGCTATGATAGGCCATAGCTCGACAAATAATAGGATATTGTTGATTCCGCCAGAGCTTTGTGTAGCATTAATAGAGTTTGATACGGAATTTTGGTGTTTAAAATTGAGAATTTAGCTAAAATACAGCTTAATTTATCATATCGTTGATGTGCTCAAAATCAAAATATTTTATTTTATAAAAACCTGCATGGGCACTCATGAAACGTCAGAAGCTAGGTGCACGGTCCCAAATTGTTGTTTCCTATGGAGAAGAGCCGGCAAGAAACTACTTACTTACTTACTCTTTTTAAAATAATGGGAGGACAGTGTAGGCCTGTCAATAAGTACCCTCCTTCCAATTAAGTCGGCTATCAATGGTAAGTCCTAGTATGTTTGGCTATCTACGAGACCTATGAAGTCACAGCTGCACGGGTTCGCTACTTTATTGGTGCAGTTGTCATGTAGACAATCATGATAGTGAGCTGTTAGTTTCGGCACATAAGACCATCTCGTCAAAAAATCAAAGTCCTCTTGTAGATGCTTTTATGCATCAATCACTCCGCCCAGCGGCTACAAGGCAAGTGTCGCCGGCGAATTGGTAGATGTCGCACTTTTTTATGACATTGCCGATACTATTTGTGATAAGTGAGGTAGTGTAGTGGCCCAAGGACGGAGCATTGTGCCGTTCCTTCGGTTACGCTGATTGGTTCACTAGTCTTGTCACTGACTTTGACCATGTATATTCTGTCATCAAGATAGTTTCCTCACCAATCGAGTATTTTGCCTCTAAATCCGCTATCATGGAGACACTTTAGTAATCGGTCATGTCTGAGCGTATCGAATGCCTTGCTGTAGTCTAGAAAAACCACTAAAACGTGTTTTCTTTCATCTACTTATTTTGCCACGCGATGAGCTACATTTAAATTAGGTTTTATATTCTGATTTTTATAACATTCTTTGATCTGGGTATGCATGAAGTTATATAGGGTTATAGGGCATTTTATATCCTGTGATTTTTCCCACTGAATTTCATTGAAACATTTAATGAGTTGATGGTTATTTACGCAGGTCTTGTATTTAGAGACACCTGTATTCGTGCGCCAGAATATGCGAGCATCACAGCGTGATGGTCAGCCAGTGTGCTACCGAGTGCCGCCGTAAATAGGTCTTGTGTACGGGATCGTGTATAAATATGATCAATTTATGATTTACTTATTTTCCCGTAAGATAACCCCATTGCTTCATCAAGTTTGTCGCTGTGGAACTGCTGGGAATCACTAAGTTGTGCCATTTCACTTTTATTGTTTTTTCAACCTCTCAGCAGGCTTAGCACGAGCACAAATTTGTCGACGGAAGAATAGACATGACTATTAAATAAATGACGTACAATAGGATAAGATAGCTGTGTTTTTCTATTCATTATCACATTTATGCGTTCTAAACGAACCATTATTTTGTAGATAATCGTATATACTTTGTGGCCGTCGAGTAGAAAGTTTTGTTGTCAGTGTGATTTTGACAGTTTGGGAAGAAATATTCTTCTGAAATAGTCTACACTTATAAGGACCTAGACAAATATCGTTAGAAACGAAAGACTAAACGACAGATTGTTGAAGGATATCTACGGTGCGATAACAAAAATGTAGGAACGAAATGTCACTTTGTAATGAAAAAGAACTGTCTATTCTTCGTAGAAATACAAAGCGTCATGCTAAGCCCGCTGGTGATTTTTCTTGGTAAACATTTTGTATTAACTTGAGCTGGTAAATCATCCTCTTCCTCGTCATCTTCAGGTATAATGAGATAGACGAGTTACGCCTTGGGGATTCCTGCTGGCTTTCGTGGCATGTCCACTCCAGACTGGGTGAAGCTTTTAAATCAGCGATCTGTTTAATTGCCTTGTTTTGTAGCTAAACTGCCACGTAAGTAAACAGACATTTAGCTGAGTGGATCGCGTGACGTCTTTGGCATGCATCGTTGACTGCACAGGTCACATAATATGATTAGATACCTACGTTCTGTAATTAAAGCCTACATTGTGCGTCTCTCATTTTGTTTTGACGGTAGAATAGTGCAGTGGCTGAATGCTTGACAAATGATCTTACGAGAAATATATTTCGATGTTTTGTTTAAAAGCGTTTTTGTGAATTTAAGACCTGTTTCTCTGAATTATCTGAATAGGGTATTTTCCGATTTCATAAAAACTATTTTAATTTGAAGATTGGGACGATATATTTAACAGAAAAATAAAAATAAATTTATTAATACACATTTTCTCACTTATAAACGATTAAATTCGAATTTATTTTTCGTTGTTTTGAATTTACCGCCAAAACGCTCCTTACTATGACTTTTTATCACGTGACATGTGACGCCAACTTTGTTTATACGACACCGGTACAAATACTTAGTTTGGCGCCGTTTTAGAAGTATTTTTGCACAGAGGCACCGTACACCAGTAATATCACTTTATATCCATTAAAAATCTTGTTAATTATAAACTCGACATTCACTTATTTACTTGCCAACTACTTTAGTTTACACAAAGTTGACGTCACATAATAAAAAGTCATCGTAAGAAGCGTTTTGGCGGTAAATTCAAAACAACTAAAAATAAATTTGGTTTAAATCGTTTTTAATTGAGAAAATGGATAGAAATCAATTTATTTTTATTTTTCTGTTAAAAATCTCGTTCCAATCTTCAAATTAGAATAGTTTTTGAAAAATTGGAAAATACCCTATTCTGTGAGTTGTTCTCACGTTCGACGTGAGAACAACTCACAGAACACGGGAAAGAGGAACAACTCTCGGGGATTATAATAGATTACAATTACAATATATACAAGTTTTCATGAAATCTAAATTATGTGTAGGTGTTTCTGTTGAAGCAGACAGACTGAATGATATCATCGATTGTACGAATTCATAACTGTCTATTTTCTAGCTTCTAAAAGTAACCCGTCCTTCAAAGACAATACAATCATAATAACTGTTAATAACAGTTTAAACATTCCGTAGCTTTGGAACTTAAAAAAAAAATACAATTGTAGTTATGCTAAACGATTTTTAGGGTTCCGTGGCCAAATGGCGAAAACGGAGCCCCTGTAATTTCGTCATGTACGCCTTTGCCAGCCGGATGTGAGAGCCATTTTAACCCCCGACGCAAAAAGAGGGGTGTTATAAATTTGACCGCTAAGTGTGTCTGCCTGTGTGTATGTCTGTGGCACCATAGTTATTAAACGGGTGAACCGATTTGCGTGTGGTTTTTTTTTTTAAGTACGTTTTCTAGCGGTGGTTCTTAGACATGTTTCATCAAAATCGGTTCAGCCGTTTGAAGCTTATCAGGTTTTTTCTGGTTGATGAAGGTATCTTGCACGGGTCTGATCGAGTCGAAATTTGGTATTCTATTACTTCAGTGATATTAAACAAAGTACCTCGAATTGATGGTAGAGCATCAACCGGAATATCCAGGATACCAATGTTAGTCACCAACAAACAGCACAAGTATCGTGTGTGGGCTCTTTGAACAGGTCTCAATGAGTAGCTTATAGATAAATAGTGATTAGAACGAGGAATGAGAAACAAAAAAACTTTAAGATAGTCTATACTATAATATATATTATGAAACAATTGTACACAATCTTTTGTGCCATTATTATTCTCAATATGTTTTGTGAACATTTGTGTTACAAATAGCAGCACTTGTGAACATTTGAAGGAGAATACACATAAATCTGTGCCTATTTTTACGGAAACTATAGTGAATGTAATTATTTATATCAGAGTATCTTGTAAGCAGTTCCTAGTAGTATAATATCTGTTATCGGCCGTTTTTTTTTTGTTTTTTTTTTTGGGTGGGAAATCATCAAATAACTTCTCCTGCTGAGTAGAGCAGGAGGGCGTGTCAGACTTTTACTGACAAAAACCCACCCGTGTTCCCTCAGTAGCCCGTATGCCAGGGGCTGTGGTATCTCTTTCGAACAAACCCGCACCCCTGGCAGGCATCGGCCCTTGCGGACCCCACCTGTGGTTGCTGACAGCCGCGATGCCTCCCATTCGACATCGCGGCCCACCTCAGTTGCGGTGCACCTCACCGCAACCTACTTTTTGGCCGCTACGTCAATGGCTTGAAGGCAAAAGCCCTGACGAGCGGCCCCACCTTTGGGTTCCTCTTGGCTTCACCGTGGCCGGAATCCACGGTTACTGAGCCCCCCCCGCAATGACAATGCGGGAACCCACTCGGGGGGGGGGGGGGGGGGGGTTTCGGCCGTGGAATAAGGAACGTTGAAATTTGTAGTGTGTTGTTGTTTTAGATGCTGGTGGTCGCGGTTAAATGATAACAGTGGCTCGTGTCTATCGAAGGTTAATCTACGGTTACCGCGATTGGTTCGTGGATGGGTGAGCATCTATCACACACCGAGATCCCTCTGTCCCTCAGAAAGCACGTGAAGCCGTTGGTCCCGGCTGTCATTCATAGATCTTCGACAGTCGTTACGGGAAGTCTTCAGCCCAAAAGTCTGATTTCCAGTCTTGCCAACGGGTATAGCGTTACCCAGAAACTGGGTTGTGGAGGACAGACGGGCAGTTGCTGCATGCAAAATAGTCCGGTTAGACTGGAAGCCGACCCGAACAAAGTTGGAAAAATGCTGGGCTAGCAGAATGATTGTCGTTATAAGTTCTTACTTACACTTACATTTTGTAATTTTACCTTACCTGTTATGGAGTTTTCGGGTTCTTGGGAACTTCCTTCGGAAGACGTTCGAGGGGCCGAAGCCAACTCGCAATAGCCCATTAGACGCAAGCACCAAGCAACCCCATCCAAGGATAACCCCCGGTTGGTGTAGGACTATTCGGCAGGGTACGAAAACAGAGATGTATGACTATGGACTTGGGTGGCTAAATTGGACTGGTTACCTCGAAATATAAATGGCTCTTGTTTACCCGTTTAAGCAGATCGGACATTTTTCACTTCTTTATAGACTATAGTCGTGGGCTCGAACTCATTGGTGGACCTGGCTAAAAAGCACACTGTCTCACCAGGCATCGTGTCCGAGAGAGGTAGTATCAGTGATGAGCAGCTAACTCAATAACCTACATTTATAGTAAAACACGCGGGTGCAAAATTAAGAAAGTCCATAGGAAGATCGGGTTTTATAAAAAACCACTGCGTATATCAATGATCAATAAAGTTTATTGAAAACGACACTTGATCTTTGTCGGTACCGACTTGGTTTTGGAGATTTTACACTTCTTCTATTACTTAAACACGCCTAAAGTTAGGTTAAATTAGCAAGAAAAACGAATCTTTGTTGGCTCCCAACTTTTTAATGGCTTTTTATTTTAGTATTCTGCTTCCATACAGACAATATTAATAATGAGACAAAACCATCCCATGTTTAATTGTTGATTTACATTTTCGAACAGTGGCGTAATACACTCCCGAAGTTTATATGGAAAAAAATTCGATTAGATTCACCTTAAGTGTTCGTGATGAATTTTACTCTTTGGATTCACGATTTACGATTTCTCTTAAAAAAATGTAAGATAGATTGAGACGGACTGAGCTTGCACAGGGATCATTGGTCCGTTTCCTACCCCTGCGAGGAAAACAAACACAATTTTATGCAACTACCTAATTTAAAACTCAACAAATAATCCTTTTTCGTTCCAAATGGTCTAGTTTGCACAGGATATGTTTCTAGTAACATTGATCTAGGATCGCACTAGTTCAACCTAGTTGCTCCTGCGCACCGTACTCCAGATCCGTGTCGGTACATGTGAGGGTCACGCGTCCATGACACACGGTAATGGCCGCCACCTTTTGCGGATCAATTGTGACACGAATGACACACACACACATTTATATGCAGTGTCTATGTGTATGTATTGTTGGTATACAAGCTATCGATAATATGCATGTCGACTTCAGTCCATGAAGCCTGATTTAGTCGACGTCCGGCTGTGGAAGTTCAATTTTAGAACAACAATAGTTGACAGAAATGTTTCGTAAACCTGCTTTTTATAAACGTATCTGTATTTGAACATGATTGTTGCATGAACAGACTACCTCGTTGGTCTAGTGGTTTCAAGTGCTACCGCTGAGCATGAGGTCTTGGGTTCAATTCTCAAATTGGGCAAAGTGCTATTGGTTTTTTTTATCTGGAATTTCTCAGTTGCAGCCCGGAGTCTATATTTGAGCCCGGTTGATGGCAATAGGCTCGCCCCCTATTACATGAGAATTAAACAGAACTGGTGAAATGTGGGTGTACTATAAGTAAACCTCTGCCCAATTCAGGTTCAATAGCTGACAGAAGCAACTTACGATTTTCAGAAATATGTGCATTATTTCAAAGAAAAGTTAGTTCTGACTTCAAGATATTGGAAATAAAAACTTCCTTTGAAACAGCTTGTAAATCTCCAGTCAGTCCAGCGTCAGTGCCATGCGTCAGTGCTATGTGTCAAAGCGGAGGAATGTGTACCAATTTCATGAACAATAGTCTGTAACATTTTTCAGGTTCTTGTTACAGACGCAGCATTGTGCACGTCAGTGTTATTGTAACTGAAGACGCGTGGTAGTTGAAACACACGTACACGGAACTGCGCCCGCGCCTCTCGCTCACTTCTACTGACAACTGCGCTCTGCTTGACATAATATCCAGGTGTTAGCGGAAGGAAAATGTAGGGAAGTTGACAATTGTTTTATTACAAAACAGATTTTCACGTCTTTAACCAAGACTTAATATTGTACTAGCTATTCCCAGCGATTTCGTCTACGTGTATTTTATCTGTTCCATTAACATTCACATTGTTCCATGCATGCTGAGGCACACACTTCACATTTATACCAAATTTAGATCCCTGATGGGTTTTTTTATTTTTTAGGTACATCTGAATGTTCGTCAATTTAGACCAGCTTGACGATACTGCCTTCCCTTAAGGCGATTGACCCCCTTGTATTTGTCTAATACGAAAAAAGAAAGAAAAAGGTCCGGCACCGAGTCACAGGCTATTTGTAAAATTTTAATAACGACCGCTTCAGTGGTTTCGGCGTGATAAGTTAACAGCCAGACTAATTCGCATTTATGACATTAGTAGCTGTGGATCGCATTCATGTACATTTTATTCGAGCAGAATACTCTTTTTTCTTTCTTTCAACACTCTTGTGATGTATGTATTTTCAAGAGAGGAGAAATTTCTAGTAGTCTGTCGCTGGTTAAAGAACATTATATCTAATGAAAATGTCCTACCCGAGTGTTAATCTTTATGGGAGTAGATTTTACCATAAACTTTTACTCTCTTCTAGTATGGCTCGGGTATTTTTAGGGTTCCGTACATCTAAAGGAAAAAACGGAACCCTTATAAGATCACTTTGTTGTCCGTCCGTCCGTCCGTCTGTCAAGACCGTTTTTCTCAGGAACGCGTGGAGGTATCAAACTGAAATTTATATATGATACTTAGTTCTACTGTCCCTGGAAGCTGTAGAAAAATCAACCTTCTAAGTCAACGCAATCAAAAGATACAGCCATTTAGGCCGCAAAATTCCGCAAATTTTCGAAACTCGCACGGGAATCAAACCCTACAGGGTACTTCCCGTGAACTTAGAATCTTGATATTTTGTACGAAGTCACGTCTTATAGTACAGATATAGGAAAAATCTTTTTTCAAAAAAATAACAACCGACTTCCAAAAAAACACTACAAAGTGCAAAATAACTTTAATTTCGGAAGTCGGTGACTTTGAATGTGTATTTTAATTATTTGTCACCGCCTTCCGAAATTAAAGTTATTTTGCACTTTGTAGTGTTTTTTTGGAAGTCGGTTGTTATTTTTTTGAAAAAAGTTTTTATTTTTCACTTTTTAGTTACCTACCTACACCAATTCGAAATTTCATCATCCTTGGCGTCAAAACAATGCATATTTATGCGATAGGAACATTCGCGGTTGATTTGCCGTAATTTTTTGAAGAGTTCCGTTGTCTGTCTCCGAAACGCATCATCAGATCTATATGAAATTTCAATGGGACCATTTCGAAGTAAACCCCTTTCGAACAAAAAAAGAATTTTGCAAATCCGTCTATATACGACGGAGTTATGCCCGAACATACATAAAAAAAAAATATATAAACATGTCGAATTGATAACCTCCTTCTTTTTGAAGTCGGTTAAAAAATTACGAAAACCGTAAATTTTTAGTTTCGTCATATAAAAAAAAATATTTTTGACAATTTTGAACTTTTACTTATATACCCACAGGTTTGTACGGAACCCTCGGTGCGCGAGTCCAACTCGCACTTGACCGGTTTTTGTTAATCAATATCGATCACATAAAACCCAGACAAACGTGTGTGAATCGCACACGGACGTCGAAACCTGTGGTCGCAACTCTTTTCAGAAGCGATACAAAACTCTAAGAACTTTTCAATTTAAGCAAACGAAATATCAATTAACTTGCAACTTCTGTTTGAGTTATTGACTTGATTTTTCAGTAACTTTAGCAGATCCATTCACTGAAGCATAGGTACGAGTATATTTATTGAGGTATTTACTAGAGTAAACTGTTATCTTATTCTGGCAGAATAGGATACACGAGATTGGGAATAATTATTATATCACTGAGTTCTTACAGCATTTGCAAATACGCTGACGTACCTGGAAGTTCTTTGTTTTTCTTGCCCGAATAATTCCAGCTATGGTTATTTGAATGTTTTATTTAAATAATTCTAATCTTCTACATTAAACGACTTCGTTTTCATACATCTTTGCCTTCATGCTCTGTGGCCAGACAAGTTCGCCAGTGTACCAGCGTACGAATCAAAACTACGGGTGTTGACGTGTCCAGCTCTGGAGACCTCAATAAAAATAAATGATGACTCACAGTGTGTGTAGATACAATCAACAATTTCGATTTTCTGACAGACGACTTACATGCAGCCTAACTCGCTGGCTTTAGAAGCATGAAATTTTGCAAAAGAATCCCCTTTATCGAAAGTGAGCACTAAGGAAGGATTTTTGAAAAATCATCCCATTCAAAGATTAAATTGCAGATGAAAGGACATTGCTTCTTGCCTCTCCATGAGTTCGCGACTGTGCTCAATCACCTATATCTTGTAGTTACATGTATTTGGTAGGAAGACCATGTTGCATGATCCCATTCCAGGCGTTACCCTAAGGAACTAATCTGTCACCTACCCGACACGTCGCAGTTCTGTCTACGCTAGAGTCGCTTGCTACCGGCGCGCACCGCTCGGCACGTGAAGCACCCACTTTTGTCACGCGATAGAACTACGGTCATAAGACATCTTGATACAAGAGGAAAAGTGTTCTACGGTACTGCCTGCATTGCTTCGATGATAACATTCAGGTCTTTAGTCGACCCTATTCTTTATATGTAGTCGACTAGCGAAGGACCTACGTCTTGCGTTACTACGTTCTAGTTTAGGAGGTCATATTAAGAACAGGCCGTATACGAAAGTTTGTCGATTTCTCTTCATTACTTGACTGTAAAGACATTTTGCAGTTAAAATACCGCATTTTCATAAGGGTTAGTTCAAAACATGAAATATTGTTTCAAAATTATCTAATAAATGAGCTCTTTTTTTCGAGAACTTTTTTTCGACACGAGCATCCTTGATGCGCTACAGAAGCAGAATAACCTCATCAACACCCGGAACGATGCCCGGAACGCAATTATTATATAGAACATCCAGATGCATCGGCATTTATGTTTTATTTGCGATGCACCCAAATGACTTGACACGGGCACTAATAGAATACACACAAAAATACAAGCCATGCAAAATCTTATAAAAGGCTACTTTTAATTTGAAACAAAGTCTGCAGCTAGTCATGCTATCTTAACTTTTTCTTAATAACTAACTGTGAATGAAAAATTGCTTCAGTACGTATCTACGTTCTTATTTACAACAAAATATTCAAGCAACAATCCTGACTGTGTCCACCCAGTCTGCGCTCACTTGATACAAAGCATAACGTAGCTCAGAACCAGGTAAATGCATCCAATCAAAAGACTAAAGATAGGAGAGTACAACCCTCTTCGCCTTCACAGTCATCTTAGATAAATATCTTTATGTCACACCGGTCTCTCTCGTTAAAATGTATTGTTCTCGTTTTCTAAATGGTGCTTGCAACATTGTCTGTATATTAAATATTGTATAGGTACACTGTTCTGAAGTGGATTACTGAAGGTATTTTTGATTAAATTAGGTTGTGTGGATCATACATTTTAGGAGCATAGTTTCAGATCATTGAAATATAATTTAGTAGTGTTAACATGTTTAATATCGTAATTGCAGCGTCCAAAATGAAGCTACTACGTCTAGCGAATATCACATCTGCACTCTATTGCACAACACACTATCAATATCACACCTGCACTCTATTGCATAGGTAACACACTATCAATATCACATCTGCACTCTATTGCATAACACACTATCAATAACACACCTGCACTCTATTGCATAACACACTATCAATCTGATTGGCTTTGAAGGATACCTATTGCCGTAATTTTGTCGAGAATTATAATGCGAGATTTAGGTTATTTTGAATGAATCACGTAAATCAGCGAAATAGGATACAAATCGTTTACGGCCTCTTAGATCTACTCTGACTTGCAGGAAACTCGGTAGGGTTGTAAGGTAGTGGATGCGACCTGCTGCGTGCTTACTGAGTATGTACATTGACAAGTTTGCGACCATACACAAACGTGTGTTTGTAAGTACTCCAAGCCATCCTAGCCCACAAAATCCTGTCATATTTTACAGACTAACTTAGATTTAGTACTTTACCAGTCTGCCTTAGCAAAAACCATCGCAAAAACGAAGCGAACGTGTAAAAGGAAGCCGCACTCCACTGCCTGCCTTGATACACCAATTAGATGAAAAACTTAATTACACTCTCCAATCTCAGGAAATTGACTTGACATATAAAAACTTATTGCTCATCGACTGCTTGGAGCAAATATTATGATTTCAGAACCAACTGTGATGATTCGAGATTTTGGTTCGGTCGTGAGGGTCAGTGACCGCCATTTTCTTATGGTGTTTACTCATGGGGGTCAATGTCAAAGACGACTGTCTAGTTTGCAAACACAACGTTCATTGACCCCTAAACAAATCAAAAGATTACACACACTTCTAACTTCATGGTAAAAGTGCCTGGGCTTGCGGACGGCGAGTAATGGGTAGCTCGCTGTCCGGTAAGGACCAAGCCCAAGTCGACGGCGCGTTGTGTTCCACGCGCGCCTCAAAGAGATGTCAGCACAAAAAGTGATGGGACCCGCAAGGGTCGATGCCTGCCAGGGGTGCGGGTTTGTTCGAAAGAGACACCACAGCCCCTGGCTTAAGGGCTACTGAAGGAACACGGGTGGGTTTTAGTCAGTAAAAGTCTGACACGCCCTCCTGCTCCACCCAGAGCGGGAGAAGTTATTTGATGATTTCCCACCCAAAAAAAAAAAAAAAAAAAAAAAAAAATGGTAAAAGTGCCCGGCAGTTCATCGGCCAATCAATTGACTGGCAAAAAAGAAAACATGGTTGGTCGCCGACATAGGCCCATATACTCTTCGCTTACGAGTCAAGCATGTGTCATGATGTAGGGCTACCCCAACAGTCACGGTCGAGGTCAGTTGCTTCGACTTGTCCAGGGTTGACACCTTTCATTGACGTAAAATCTGAGACCCTGACCTCATGCCCTGTGGCCTGAGATTCGGTTCCGCAATACTGTAACTAAAGGCCTTCTTATCTTATAATTAGATTTATTAAAACATTGTTGAGTGTCTTTTGTCAACTTGATAATTTTAATCTATGCGGGTTCGTGTCTGTTAAGAGATATAGCTGTTATATGAACATTGAACATTCATTCATTCTTACATACTCGTAGTTTTATTGTTCATGTTGTTCACATTTTGGCTTTTGTAATGTTCATTAGAAACGAACAGAAAATGTTAATCCGGTAGTGAATAAATCTACTTTTTTTAACTGCCGACGGCAAATAATACGCCATGCAACTACTAATTAATCAATTAACACCCTGACGTAACCATTGCTCTTAATCACAGGTGTAACTAACCGCTAATCACCTCTCACACTGAGCACACCCCCTGTTTAGTACAGTAGGGTGTACTTACCTTACGACCTGCTAATAAGTAGATAATTAGATGATTGTAGGTGTGAGAGGGGCAGGTGTCACGACACGTGGTTTCATGCTGATTGTTGTTTACGGGATTATTTCTAGGAAGTGACCAAGTTGCTTGTTAGTGGAAGATCTTTGTTATGACTTCAGAAACTCTGTCTGTGTATCAGGGCAGGTGTTCACGGAATATCTCCTAGCTTCCCTGTATTCGTTATTTACTTACGAGTATTGCTGGTCGGTTGCAAGTGTTTGAATATTTATATCAGTGCTATCGATAGTTATCTTTGTCTTCAGAGAAGTACAAGTCTATAGTATATTATGTACCCCAAGTAGGTCTAAACTTAAAACTTGATGGGAAGAAACTAGATGCTATTTCGGAAACTGTATTTTTGGGAATTACTTTAGATTCAAAATTGCAATGGGGTGCTCACATTAGAGCTCTTTCAAGTAGATTAAGCTCAGCTGCTTACGCAGTAAGAAAGATAAGGCAGTTGACGGATGTAGCCACAGCTAGGTTAGTTTACTTTGCTTATTTTCACAGTATTATGTCTTATGGCGTTCTGTTGTGGGGATCGGCAGCTGACGTAGATTCAATTTTCATTTTACAAAAGAGGGCAATCCGCGCAATCTATAAAATGGGGCCTCGCGAGTCTCTTAGAAACAAATTCAGCGAAATTGATATTCTAACTCTGCCGTCTCTTTATATCCTAGAAAATATCTTGTACGTTCGCAAAAACTTAGGCCTTTTCAAAAAACGATGTGATTTCCATAATCTGAATACACGTAGTAAAGATGAAATTGTGATTCCAAAATTTAGATTGACTAAAACTAGCAAGTCATTTCTAATAAACAGTATCCGCTTCTATAACAAGTTGCCAAAGTCAGTTACAGAACTTAGCGATGGAAAGTTTAAAACGCACATCAAACGTATCCTTATCAAAAAAGCATATTATAAGATAAAAGACTACGTTGAAGACAGGGAAGTTTGGCATTAATTCCTTCTGCACATGTGGCTTCCCTGGTACCTCATTAACAGCATATCTATGTGAAAGTCTATTAACTGCTCTCAATGTTCTTTTTATTTTTACAATGCTGACATATTCTCGTCATTATTTGACATTATACATCAATTTTAATATCAACTATTTTTTAGTGATTGTCATGTTAATCATGTCACTATGTTTAATTAGGTTCATTTTATTTATGTAGATTATTTTACATATTGTGAATGGGAGAACGTTGTAGGCCTTACAGACTGTAGATTTGTAGACGATTTTCTATTCTGGATTCGTCTAAGTACCTGGTACTTATTTACAGGCCTGCACTGTCCTCCCATACATTTTTTTACCTGAAAACATTGTTAAAGCCAATCATTTTTAAAAGAGTAACCGTGGAGTTTCTTGCCGGCTCTTCTCCATAGGAAACAACATTTTGGAACCGTGCACCTAGCTTCTGACGTTTCATAAGTGCCCATGC
This sequence comes from Polymixis flavicincta, assembly GCA_949987655.1. Classification (NCBI taxonomy): domain Eukaryota; kingdom Metazoa; phylum Arthropoda; class Insecta; order Lepidoptera; family Noctuidae; genus Polymixis; species Polymixis flavicincta. Next base: position 26,430,026 of record OX465176.1, on the reverse strand, counting down.
AGGTTTATATGAAATAAAAATATTTTGATTGATTGATTGATTGATAGCTACATAAGTCGATTAACTATGACTTTCAAACAAAATATTGATTTTCGTTTAAAAAATGTAGATGTTAGTTTAGTAGGTACTTTCTAAGTTAAAGTCAGAGTTTGCTTATTTACTACAAGAAAGCGATGAGTTAAGTACTTATTGCAGTGATCTTGGTTCGACCAAAACTACTTTAAAGAAAGTGTTGTTTAAATATTAACTTGAGCAGCTAAGGGTTGTGGAGAAGTCGGCCATGTTTGTTTACACAAGGCGAAGCTCAAGGTCTACCATGGTCAGCTGCTGACGCTTTAATTGATTACCAGCTTCTGCCCATGACAGTGGAAGAATTTCTAATAGGATCAGTACTTCCAGAGATTACCTTTTACATAATCAGCCCATAATGTTCCCACTGCTGGGCAACAGGCCTCCTCTCGGTGAAAGGGAGTGATCCGTAAACCACCACTCGAGCCCAGTGGTAGATAGACGTCACATGTCTTCGAACGTTTTGGTTCTAGGACATGATGGTTTCCTCACGACGTTTGTTTTCACCGTTTTGAGGGCAGTGGTGACGAAATAATTCACACAAAGTAAAGCGCCTGTTGGGTTTGAACCTACGACCCACACCTCGTAAGGCAGAGCCTTTACAGATTTAATTTCGACCATAGCAGCCAATCTCAACGGAAACTAGCCCACTACGCGGGAGATAGGTATTATGAAGTACGAGTGAATGTGCAGACACAGTTGCACTTACTATTCCTACACTCTCATAGTACGAAGAGTCGGCAATCTAACACGACACACGATCGCGAGGGAGGTCAGACGCAGGACCAACGGCTTAGCGTGCTTTTCGGCAAGGGGGTATCACATCACAAACTTCTAAACTCTGGGCTGTTACTGACAAAATCCTTTTGGAAAATCTCGATAAAACTTTTCCCGACTTGGTAATCGAACCTAGGACTCCACGCTCAGCCTCCACGACACCAACAGGGCAGTTAAGATTTCTTCAATCACTGCGATTATGACCACTTACTGCAATTGATAAAACAATTGGAGTTTTTTCAATTTTAAGACTTAAATACCTGCAGGCTGTCTAGCAGTTGGAGCTACCTGCACAGCTGGCTAGCATCTGAGAAGGTTACGGTAACAATAGAATGGTCGCGATAGCCATCAGACTTGTGATAAATATAGCTCTGTGAGTGTCAGTGTGGCAATTCCTGCACAATGGATGGTAAATAAAAGATTTAACTAAAAGAGAAATTCCTCAATTTTTTTACTTTTGTAATTGGTATGCAGTGTTAAATATCTTAACAAATTAAATGAGATAAATTCGGGTATAAATAGCACTGATTTATTATCCCTTCATTTATAAACGTTGCTTACACTTAAGAGATGTTTAAACGTCAAAAATGAATGGTTAAACTGATCCTAATCAGTACTTAACTTTAAGCAAAGTTTGTAAATAAGAGGTTAAGTGTGTAGAGTCAACACAATTCGTATCTCAAAGATCAGAATCATCAGAATTTGAACAGAAAGGTAGATCTCTTCCTAACTAATCTATGCAATTGTTCAGTTGGTTCGTTTGATTCTTTGAAGCCGCCATGTGATTTATTTTTCCCGTCATTATGTCGGAATTAACTTCTGCAAAAGATATATTTCCCGAGAAAATTTCTGGGCGGCGGAAAAACAGTAGTACGTAGCTGTACCTACCTGAGTGTTTTCTTCAGCGATTAAATGTATAAAGTTAAATATTTAGTATACGATAGCCTAACACCTCATTAATTTAAATTAAAGCAAATTTTGCATGCATTTGTTATTCAAACTAAAGCTGAAAGAAAACAAACGTTGCGAAGTTGCGATCTTTACGTGATATTTTTTTTTTGTTTAATTCAAATGAGTGTGAAATAACTAAGAATAATAACACAGTTCTAATAGAAAATGTTTATAGTATTTTATTTCAAGGCGATAGCGCAAAAACATACATTAATGAAAACACGTCATTCGTTAAATTTTCTAAGATGAAGCTGGTAAACGTTACAAAAATTCGTTCGGGAAAGCAATGTTATTATTTTAATGATCATGGTTTTCAAACATTGCCAATATTACAACAAGTTGGAGATAGTCTCATTAGAAAAAAAGCCATGATCAAGACCGCTAAGATGGGCAATAGCATAATCAGCCTATAGTGTTCCCACTGCTGGGACACAGGCCTCCTCTCATCGACAGAGATTGGGCTGCAATCCAGCACGCGGGTTCAGTGCGGGTTGGTTGATAGATGTCACATGTTTTCGAATTCTTGATTCTTGGACATGTTTCCTCATTATGTTTTCCTTCACCATTTTGAGAGCAGTGATGATGAAATTATATAAGTGAAACTCCAATACCACTGAACCACCACTGCTCCCAAGATAGAAATTATAGAAAAAATACCGGTAGGTATGTTTTTTTCAGAAGACACCGATTACTAAAACTGTTATTCTTAAAACTCCGGATGCTCATACCCTCAGATCCTTGGAGTTACTGTCCAAGGTTTATCAGTCGTGAAAGTGGAACAATCACTCTCACATTTAAGATAAAAGTCCTTTCGTTGATCATGTAATGTATGACAGAGACAATGCAACGTCATCCGAGTCCCGGGAAGTAATACATTGGCAAGCAAGTGCTTAATGCGCCGATGACAAGGTGCGCTCGCGTCGAATACTGTGCAGAACGAATGCAGAAGGACACCGAAAATACAGGGTAAGTTTTTATCCAGTGCGCAAATTGTAACCATGAATTCAGCATATCATTCTAGACCCCCTAGCGCAGAAATTTTTCGCCGGATATACAAAAAAATATCAGCGTTTTCATAGAAAAGTGCAATACTTACGCGGTCAAAATGTATGAAACAGCTGATTTTTTTTTGTATATCCGGCGAAAAATTTCTGCGCCCCCTAGCGCAGAAATTTTAGAATGATATGCTGAACAAAGTGGAACAATCACTCTCACATTTAAGATAAAAGTCCTTTCGTTGATCATGTAATGTATGACAGAGACAATGCAACGTCATCCGAGTCCCGGGAAGTAATACATTGGCAAGCAAGTGCTTAATGCGCCGATGACAAGGTGCGCTCGCGTCGAATACTGTGCAGAACGAATGCAGAAGGACACCGAAAATACAGGGTAAGTTTTTATCCAGTGCGCAAATTGTAACCATGAATTCAGCATATCATTCTAGACCCCCTAGCGCAGAAATTTTTCGCCGGATATACAAAAAAATATCAGCGTTTTCATAGAAAAGTGCAATACTTACGCGGTCAAAATGTATGAAACAGCTGATTTTTTTTTGTATATCCGGCGAAAAATTTCTGCGCCCCCTAGCGCAGAAATTTTAGAATGATATGCTGAACAAAGTGGAACAATCACTCTCACATTTAAGATAAAAGTCCTTTCGTTGATCATGTAATGTATGACAGAGACAATTCAACGTCATCCGAGTCCCGGGAAGTAATACATTGGCAAGCAAGTGCTTAATGCGCCGATGACAAGGTGCGCTCGCGTCGAATACTGTGCAGAACGAATGCAGAAGGACAACGAAAATACAGGGTAAGTTTTTATCCAGTGCGCAAATTGTAACCATGAATTCAGCATATCATTCTAGACCCCCTAGCGCAGAAATTTTTCGCCGGATATACAAAAAAATATCAGCGTTTTCATAGAAAAGTGCAATACTTACGCGGTCAAAATGTATGAAACAGCTGATTTTTTTTTGTATATCCGGCGAAAAATTTCTGCGCCCCCTAGCGCAGAAATTTTAGAATGATATGCTGAACAAAGTGGAACAATCACTCTCACATTTAAGATAAAAGTCCTTTCGTTGATCATGTAATGTATGACAGAGACAATGCAACGTCATCCGAGTCCCGGGAAGTAATACATTGGCAAGCAAGTGCTTAATGCGCCGATGACAAGGTGCGCTCGCGTCGAATACTGTGCAGAACGAATGCAGAAGGACAACGAAAATACAGGGTAAGTTTTTATCCAGTGCGCAAATTGTAACCATGAATTCAGCATATCATTCTAGACCCCCTAGCGCAGAAATTTTTCGCCGGATATACAAAAAAATATCAGCGTTTTCATAGAAAAGTGCAATACTTACGCGGTCAAAATGTATGAAACAGCTGATTTTTTTTTGTATATCCGGCGAAAAATTTCTGCGCCCCCTAGCGCAGAAATTTTAGAATGATATGCTGAATTTATGGTTACAATTTGTGCACTGGATAAAAACTTTTCCTGAAATCTGGATTGCTAAGTAGATAATACCATTTTACAGGGAATTTCGAACACACAGTGACGTGTGTTAGACGAATTGTTGAAAAGGATAGTGTGATTGATAGATGCATATTCTAAAGTAAACGCTATAATGTGGGTGTATAAATAACCTTTTATTTAGATTTCCTTCTTCTAGGAAAGTTGAAAAACTTACTTGCAATTACGAGAAGGTAAAAAAAATGTAAAGGATCGACAGATTTGTCATCATCTTTTATCTAAGTATACAGGTATACATGGCATTCCTAGTATTGTATTTATTCCTACTATCTAAAACATTTGTATACGACGTGCATTTTAAACAATATTATGAATCATGATGTTATCAGAATGCAAATGAAATTAGCAAGCTGTCACTTAATTATTATAAACAATGCGAACTGGATATAACATTAATGTAGGTAGTCGATACGATCGGATCTAAGTGGCGTACGATTGCGGTGGGTACACTCAACAAAAGAGCTATGATACTTACAGGCGAAAATTCTTCTATCCAACTTTTTAAGTGAATAGGGTTACTTTACTTCTAGCTAAGCGTGTTTCATCGTCGACCATACCATTGCGGTGAGATATTAGTCACACCTGAAGTGACTGCCTCTGTGACGTCCACAAACAACCGAGTTACTGGGTAATACGATACCTTAGTAAGACTTGTTTTGCGAGTTAACTACCAGCAGCGACTGTCAAAGGTCTACGAATGACAGCCGGGACCAATGGCTCATTTTTACCGTGCTTTCTGAGGCACGGATGTCTCAATATGTAATAGATGGTCACATGATCACATTACAACAACATCCATTGAGCCGCCTGCGGCAAGCGTAGCTTAACTGTCGATCGACATGCGTGACTTTTATCACATCACGAGATATTAATTTCTACTAAACTTCATTTTATTTTTAACTTCGTAGTTAGAGAGATGACTTCTTAATACACTTAAAACATTGTTTAAAAGTAGTTGCAAGTTAGTAGGTAGTTACCTGTACACCCATCTGTTTGTTTGCCTGTATTTGCCTACCTACATACGGGAAACCTGCTGTGTTACACAGCTCTTAGATCTAGTGATAGCTCTGTTAGATGGATGTGGCGTGAAAAAATGCCAACTAATAGCACAACTGTTGCGACTAGATTGTTTTTTGTCCCAGCAGTGGGAACTTGACCCCAAACCCCTGCTTAGAAGTCGCACTCGCGACCACTACTCTAACGAGGCAGTTAGAAATAACTGAACAGAAATTCGTCATCAAACCGGAACATTCCTCCTACAATGGCTCCACCAACGCCATCGTTCACAGTGGAACTTCTGCTGCCCCTGCACGGTTTGTCTAAGATCTTGTTCGTTCCCGACGTTGAGTACTCCACGAGACCTAACACATGAACTCAGGCCATTATTCAGATCTACCTGTCTACACCATACCTAACACGTTCTAGGAAATGTATTTTTACTCTAAACTGAAGTATTTTTCCGTCGCCTACATTATAAACAGGTATACGTATTTGTTACCGATACCTCCGTGAACTGAGATTTATTACAACGCTTTTAGATATGGATACCTACTGTTTAGTATTATTTTTAAACAAAACTATTTCATATTTTATTACATGCAAAATTTTCAAATTACGATTGAGAAAACCAAGGATAAAAAAGGTGACACGCGAACAAAAATATCTGTAGTGTAGCTAGAGGGGTTAACTTGCAATGGATGCGGTTGTGATTATTTATCACTACTCTCATAGAAATAATAATAAAACTCAATGTAAAGCCTGATGACAAAGAATGAAAAGATTATTCATGAATGACAGTTGTTTGCACAGAAGGGTCTTGGTAATATTGCGCAAGCCGGTTACTTTGCAAATCTTGTACAAGTAAGTACCTAGGTACACAATACTAGCGGCCCATTCCAGAGGGTTGACGTTAAACGGCTTGAATAGCCATGTGTGTGAGCCTTGTCTGTGATTGTTACTTGTCGAATTGAATAAAGAAATCCCCTTTAAAAAGTAGAAGTAAAAAAATAACAATAAAGTACCTAGTAATATAAAACGATTTTAATATCTTTGTGTTCTGAGATTCCATGCAGGTAATATGCTAATCGGATCATTGAAAAACTTATCATCTGCTTTCGTGTTTAGAGTCATTTCTGAATAAACAGTAACTCTGTCGCAATTCTTATAAGAACATTCATTTAGTATCTAAATGACGATTATTATACTTACTTGACACTAGAAAAAGGCTTTTGTCTTAGAAATTATGGATTTTCTGAAGCAAGTACCTATTTTTTCGTATCAATCCTATGAGCGCCATGTAATCAATTTGGAAGCAAACTATATGAAAAACTTAGTTCTGGTAACTAATTATATTTGCTGAGAGACGCCACATACATATTTCCGTGTACAATAAATTTATACAATCTATTGGCCTTTAATCCTATATTAATAGGTTTTCCTCGTAAAAAAGTGAGTCTGGTTTTCAGTCAGGTTTCCTAAAATATTTTAATTTTATTATTCACATAAACCTGCGGCCTGGTTTTGTTACAATTAATGAAAACATCTTTATACTGTGATTGAATTCCTGATATAACAACTGTTGCTAAAAATAAGTCTATCGTAATTTCTGCATTTAAGTATATCTGTAGTTTATAATTATAATTATGTAGGTTTAGTATACATAATAAAGACTATTCTATTTATCTGATTTTACCTGTAGAACCATGGTGGAACCATCAAGTTTGGACATCTACCTACTTATCTGTTTTCTAATTTTGCAGATCATACAGACGTAGAACGTAAGAGACCTACTTCCTTCAGAAATAATTAAGGTAAGACAAGTAAAGGTTGATACCGACATCGTCGCAGGCGCCGCTACTTGTAGTATAAACTGTCATTGTAAAGGTCACAGTAGTTTTGAACAGTTTGCTTCACAAATATTGACACGATAGCGCAAAAACAACGTTTCTGTCTTTTGCGCCTGTCGACGGATTCAATTCCTGCCTCAGGGCTAATAATATTTGAATAACCTACAGATTTCACGAGATATTTGTTCATGGTCTGTATGTTTGTGTATATTGTTGACAACGACGTCTATGAGTCAAGGAATAGCGGGCCTGTGAGTGTCCATAGTTTATTTTATAAAATGGCATCGGTTTACTAATAAATAACTGTGTGGTCATAATATCTATGTGCTTCAAATGTGATGGACTATCATTATGTACAGACGCTAGCACATAAAGCTATCCCAAACTCAAATATTCCCAATTGAACATGAACCTTATTATTTTGAAATGATGTTGAAAATCTTTCAAAGAAATATGGCAGATTGGGATAGCTTGATGTGCTGGCCTCTGTACATAGTCCATCGATTACTCAACTACACTTTTGGATTTTAAACCTTTCTATAAAATAATAGATAAGACATGTTTATTATACATTTTCAGCTGAAAAGACATGATAAAAATATTGAATAAATTTGATTGGAGACAAAATCATCTGAAGCTATTTAGATTATTTAACAAACATTTGTTATAAAAATTGAAGACATGAAAAAGGTATAGAAGTGAAATTGTTGAATCATAAAGTTATTCAATTATTGCAAACGTTTCATAAAAATAATAACAGTTTCCAGCAATAATGTAATAATACGAATGTTAGAAAATAAATCTAACTTATCGTTGGTTACAGTTAAAACTCTTTCAGAATTTATTACAAATTGTTTGGTTTTGCGATATCGAATATGTTAGCTAGTTTCGCAAGCACATAATACATTATAATTATGTAAGAGTAACGGTGCAATATAATATGATGTTTGAAATTCGTGTCAAAGTCAGGTTACCGTTACATTTGATTAGCATAGCCAAAGTGATAAAAGGACGGAAGTATTGAGGTTCTATAAACATGGAAAGTTGGAATGATAATTACCACGTTTTCATATTCTGTTAACAGATTTTTTATCGATTCTGAAATTTATATTTGCTGTGCTAAGAATATACGTACCGACAATGGAACATTCTGGGTTCATTTCATAATCTGGATCACTGTCTACACCTCTGAGATGTTTTGTAAAAGACACGAAGTCTTAGGAAATTGCATGATATGGATGTAATAACTGTAAACACTTTTTAACAAAAAAAAATTAACCGCCGAAAAAAACTGAAAAGCTAAAAATAATAAACCTTTTTGTTTAACCTCAATAACTAATTTCGGAAGTCGGTGACTTCGGTTACGTATTTGAATTTTATGTCACCGACTTCCGAAATTAGTTATGGAGGTTAAACAAAAAGGTTTATAATTTTTATCTTTTCAGTTTTTTTCGGCGGTAATTTTTTTTTGTTAAAAGTTTTTATTTTATAATTTTTTGAGGCTATAATCTACTAATTACTACATGCTTATTTTTTATTACTTTTTGTAATACACAATCAATCATCCCCTGTTTTCCTACCTTTAGGGTTGGTTTTTTTTTTCGAAATTTATATGAGACTAATTTCGAGGTATACCCTTTTCAATAAAAAAGAATGATCAAAATCGGACTACTCTGTAAGCAGTTATGTGTGGTTTTACATTACAATCAGTGAGTGAACAATCAATCATCCCTGTTTTCCCACCCTTAGGGTTAGATTTTTTTTTCCTAATTTATATGGGACCAACTTCGGGGTATATCCTTTTCAATAAAAAAAGAATTATAAAAATCGAACGACTCTGTAAAAAGATATGCGTGGTCATACACAAAAAAAAAAAAAAGGCGTTGAATTGAGTAACCTCCTCCGTTTTTTCGTCGGTTCAATAAGTATCTACATGATTTGGTAAATAACAAGTTACATTTACTGTTAACGATGATTTACCTGAAAACTTTTGGCAGTTTTGGGGTAGGTATTTTGTACTCACATTGACGATCTTTACATGCTAAACAGTTTTAAAGGACTAAAAAGGCTTTAAAAGGATTATGTGAAGAGTACTCACTGGTATATATGGTGGCACAGGTGGAGCGGTGGCAGGCGAGGCAGGCCTCCTTGCCATCCAGGCCCAGCGTGAGCGTGGGCGCCAGGCTGGGCCGCGGGCACAGCTTGCAGCCGCCGTTGTACTTCTCGCACAGGCACACGTTCTTGTCCAGCGCGTCCACGCGCAGCTCGTTCAGCCCGAACTTGTCGCACTCCTGCTTCACCAGCGTCGCCGCCAGCTTGTCGGACTCCTTCAGGAACTCGCACGAGTGCGGACACACGTGGCATCTCTTCGCTTCCAAGTTCCTATTCGACTCCGAGTTCACATTGTCATTCTGATTGGTGTCCAGGTCCGGTATGGGGTACCGGTCGTCCTTCTTGTTGGTGCTGTCCGTGCTGCCCGTCATGTACGACGTCAGTGTCACCTCGGACGCAGAACGCACTGTATTGTTCAACTTATACTTCGTCATCTTTCAGTCTTGTGTCAAATCAAATTTAAATACGGTCTTGAACGCCGAGGCCCGAGACATTTTATTTTGACGGTCGCATTTGAATTTATTTACTAACAGTAATCACAACACTGGGAAATTCAATTAATTTTGTGTTCATTATTATCACAGCCTGCTTAGGAATGTTCGTTATTCACAATGTTGTCGCGGATTGTTTTGTTTTATTGTGGTAAGTATACTATCGACGCCGCGACGTTGCGGGTACTCGTATTTGTTTTGTTAGTTCGTGCGAGTGTCAACCGCCGTGCTCTGCCGAGTGTGGCGAGCGAGTGACTGGGCCTGGCTGGCTGGAGCTGTGGCGAAAAGGCGCGAAATCACCAGCGGCGGCCGGCGCCCGGCGACGGCTGAAAAAGGGGTTGTCGTTAGTATAGAACTTGAACAAGTTTCATTGGCCCTTGTAGGTAGACAGGTGTGGGGCCAGCAGCTAGAGCACTTCTGTCGCACTTATGTGGTAAGTAGGTAGTTGCATTGTGAGCAAGTTCACAGTTCACGTCAACACAAGGACACCGCAGGGAGTCGTAGCGTGACGTCACCGCAGAACTTTCCAATGTTTTGTATTCAACCTACCGACGCGACCGGCTGTGAGGAACACAGTGTGGGTACTTCTCCTAATTGTGTCTTCCTTATGAAATTTTGTTAAAATTGAAAGATCATTATGAACTTGTTACTGTACCAGTACCTACCCAATGTAGTTTAATTAGTTTTTAAATAAATTAATGCCGTCTCCCAAATAAATTAACGGAATAAAATATTATCATATGTATATTATCTGAAGCTGTTCAAATAGGTATTTTTTATTACAGTTCGTAGCTAAATAAAAGACTGCACCTACCTACTTATTATTATTTACGTGATTTTCCAAATTTCCTGAGATGGTACCTGATGGAGAAGAAGGTATGCTCCTATGTAGCTACTTGATAAAGAAAGAGAAAAGTTAAATGGCAACCGAAAATACAAGATGTAGCTCCCTGTACCTAGCTACCAACTGAGTGTGGATCTTATGTGATTTGTAAAGAGGACCAAAGTATTCGAGCCTAGGTCTTGAAATGACGTCACATCACGCCGTATTTCTCGAAAGGGTTAGCAGAGGAAATAAAGCAAAGAAGCTTTTTTTATTTGGAAAAACAAATTGTCATAATCACAACAGAAACGATGATACAAACGGTCTCAGAATATAAAACAAAGGCGGAACACCATAGTGAGGTCGAAAAACCAAAAACTAGAGCGTCGCATTGTATGTTACTTAAAATGCGATGCTTTTGTACATACGTATTTGGTTTTTCTCTTGGTGTTCCGCGCGGTCTGTCTGCCTTTTTTATAATCTGAACAAACGGTAATAGCTGAGTCGAACAACTATCAACAGCAACACCCGTTTCGGCAGGAACGTTATAGGTAGGTACTATACCTAAGTCTCATGTGATGGAATAGGGAGCAAGATTTCCTGTTGTGTAGTGTATGTGCGAAATGTGATCTTGCACCTATGCTCCTATGGTTGGCTGGTAGACAATCCCTGAGCCCGCTTTTCTATATCTATACCTAATAATAATAAAGAGGAAAGATTTGATTGTTTTTTTGCATTGAATAGGCTCCGAAACTACCGCACCGATTTAAAAAAAACTTTCACTGTTGGGAAGCTACACTATCTCCGGGCACAAAATACAGAGAACACAGAAGGCAATCTTCATACAAAGTGCACTCGAGCAACGCACACATAGACACCGCTCACGGACACGATATCTCGGACCGGTTGGGACCAGTGCGAGCGCGAGTGCCAGTCCCTGAGACACGCGTCTGTGAAATGCAAAAACGGAGCAACAAAAAAGTTACTATAACTGTTCAGTGGACGGTTGTTTAAATACTGTGAATTGTCTTTTTTTAAGCTACCAGTTCTTGAGTTGACCAGAGAGGTGAGTACCTAGGTATTTGCTCGTGTTTCGATGGTTCGGTTTATCGTAACACAGAATACCTAGTTAGTTGTGGGTAAGCGAAAATGATTTTGTGGTCTTGTAGTATTTGTACAATTTATATTAGGTATTTACTGTAGTACTTATAAGCTAAAAAATACGCTCATCTTCCTCATTATAAATAGTTAAGATAGAACTGCTCGGCGAGCCGGCCGGGCCACCCGCCGCCGATCATATATTAGAGTTGAGATTAATTGTGATCATGGCAAAGACCTAAATACGAGTGCCACTACCACGATAGTTTTTTGTGCATAAGCCAAAGTTGACAACCCTAGCGCGACCGCCGAGCGTAGGTATGAAAATCGAAGTACATACATGTGATTGCCTTCTGTACTCTCTTTATTTTGTGCTCCGGGTGACATAGGCTATATTTTATCCCCGTATTCCCACGGGAATGGGAACTATGTGGGTGAAACCGCGGAGCGCTGCTAGTGTACAATATTGTTTGATTTGATACAATTTTAATTAACCCTTGCTACTTCATGTTAATTAATATCAATATTTTAATTAGTAGATAAGCATAGTATAATTCGTCATAATGTTCCCACTGCTGAGACATAGGCCTCCTATCATCACGGGCCCAGTGCAGGTTGGTAGATGTCAAATGTCTTCCAATTTTTGGTTCTAGGACATGCCGGTTTCCTCACGATGTTTTCCTTCACCGTTTTGAGAGCAGCGGTGATGAAATAACTTACCGAAAGTAAAGCGCCGGCCCTACAACTCGTAAGTTGCAGCCGTTACCACTAGGCCAGCACTACTCCCCCAATTAATGTATTTATTAAATATTAATTTAGAAATATTAGTATATGTATTAAATAAATTGGTCCTACTTATCTTTTTACACTTTTTACGCTTTTCATGTTTATACGGTTAGATCTTTTAAACTACGCAACGGATTTTAATGCAGTTTTCATAAATAGACAGATGGATACAAGAGGAAGGTTTATATGTAAAATATTCACCGGGCTACACGCGGGCGAAGCCATGGCAAAAGCTAGTCATATTATAAAAGGGAAAGTTTATAATATGTTTTTGTATGTTTAGTTGTTTGGATGTCATTAACTCAATCACGCAAAAACGGCTGAACGGATTTGAATGAAATTTGGCAAACAGGTAGTTTATTACCTGTATTTACACATAGGATACTTTTTATCCCGGTGGTACGTTCCCGCGGGATAGTTCTTAACATACATATAAGAAATTTCAATGGTGTTCAATCTCCATGCGGGCGAAGCTGCTGGCAAAACCTAGTACCTAATAAATAAAACTGATAGATAAGTACCTAATGTTTCTTAACTATTTCAGTCGCATATAATAATGGCTACCGTTCAGAACGGACCGTTTTTGTCCTCTTACAACTTTTTGCATGTTTTATTATTTCATGTATTGTCATTTGTCACAACCTACAATTTCCTGTGTTGTATAAAAAAATAATAGTACCTATCTAATTCCTCTACATGATGTAGCATTTAATAGTGTGCTTTATGTATGTATTTACTACAATTATATACGAAATTGGTGGCAGTATACATGTTATTTTGTCAAGGAATGATGTGACAAATGTTGGAGAGCTCACTGTAGTGGCGAGCTGAAATTGTTCTACAAAAAGATGAATGTTTTTTTTTTTTTTTTTTAAAGGTTTTTAAGAATCACGGGAGGGCTGGGGACTAAAATTATATATTATTCCTGATGCCGAATTGAATCCGAGAACAGACACAAAAGGCGGAAGCCCTTACGATTTGTGACATAAAAATTAAACTCAAGTTATATAAACAACTACCAGTTTAAACAGGTGCTAGTTTTTGTGCATTTTCAAGAAATTTTAATTAGTACTGAATAATTTATTCAAATATTTTGTTAAATTATTGTCATTCCAAAATATGTATGTATAAAATATTAAATTAATTTATTCGTGGGAAACAACTATCAAAATATGCTTTGTGTGAATAAAAAAAACACTAAAAATAATTATGAATTGTTAAAAATATGAACAAAAAGAATCGCCCGAACAGGGACTTGAACCCTGGACCCTTGGATTAAAAGTCCAATGCTCTACCGACTGAGCTATCCGGGCTCTGCATGAGATCTCGAAATATAGAATCGGTATCTCAACAAACGTCCAAGTCAAACAAAATGATGTCATATTTTTAAGCAGATGAATTCAGTTATAGACTTTATATGAACGTAAAAACTCGTCACAAATTATTGTCCAGTTTATACTGTTGAAGTAATTCTATACTTTTCTAGTAGCACAACGTTACTGACATAATTATGACGAACTTTCCTGCCTACTCATGGACACTAGGTTCCTAGCAATATTTTGTTATTTTTACTACCACGATCAGACGTTATCAATCATCACTAAAACGTACATTTAAAGAAATGTTGATCATATTGAACAAATAAATAAAATAGAACTGTCCGTTTGTAATGTCAAAATAACATTTATGTGTAGGGTACAAAAATAACAACTTATGTGTAGGGTATAAAAAAATATATTTTTAAAATTGTTGTCTGTCTGTCCGTTTGTTCCAGCTAGTCTCCGAAACCACTGAACCAATTTTGACGGGATTTTCACTGGCAGATAGATTTTTGTCCCGGTAGCACGTTCCCGTGGGACAATTGCGATATTTTTTCTCTATTTTTTTTTTAATTTTTTTTTTTCGCTCCTGTTCTTTTTTGTGGATACTGTTTTTTTGTAGTTTTTTTACTTTTTGGTCATCTTTGAATGTTGTGCACGTCTGTAATTGATGTAAACACTAGTCTGTATCTATTTTTTGTTGTCTGTCAATGTTTGTGTTTATATTGTTGATGTGCCTTAATAAATAAATAAATAAAATAAATAAATAATTTCTGCACTCCCAAGCGGGTGAACCCGCAGTTGGCAGCTAGTATCTAATAATATTCAGCCGCTTCAAGCGTGGCAAGCGCTAAAACTATAAAGTGATAACTATTGATATATGACAAGGAAATATTTATCTACTTACTAGCTTTTGCCAGCGGCTTCGCCCGCGGGGGTGTCGGAAACTGTCTCATGGGAACGTACAACCGCAATAAAAAGGATCATATTTGTTAATCCAGGTTATAATTTATATGTGTGCCAAACATCCATATCCGTTCGGCCGTTTTTGCGTGTTTGAGTAACAAACAACCAAACATCTAAACGTACAAACTTTCACATTTATAATATTAGTGGGATTACTGAAATATCTATTACTGTACCTCTAGGCATAGCTTCTCTGCCTCTTCGTGGAATAGAGCTGTGGTGAGTGGTTTGGTGATTTGTTGTGTTCATAATATTAGATCGTAGCAGGACCCTTTCATAAACTGTTTGAAAACAGCATAAAGCTGCATGGAGTAGGTACCCATGTAAGAAGCAAAACTACCTACCTAACAATACATAGTTCCCACACCAACAAAAAATGTAAGTTATACTTTCTAAGATAAGTGTTCATCAAACATGCCTATTTTACGAGTAGCCTGATCAAACATCATACAATACATCAATAAGTATCGCTTTTTTACGACGTTGACTGTGTACTATTGCCATAAGTTTGGCACAGCGGTCGCCCCTCAAGGCTAACGGCCACCCGAGGCCACGCAGGCCTCCAGCCGATGCCAGGGGCCCACCACGGCCTGTACGCCTGGGGTCGCAAGTCGCAACCACAGGTGGGACCCGACTGCGTAGCGGGATATCTCAGGTAAATGTGTGGCTAAGATATGGTTGGGTTAAGGTTATTGTACGAATAGTAAGGGGAGCTTTAGATAATTATAATGATAACGAACCCCTGAGGGTTCGTTATCATTACAATGATAACGAACCCCTGAGGGTTCGTTATCATTGTAATTATTTATTATGAACCAGTTTTTGCTACGTTTATTGGTTCCTGCTGGCAAGCGTGATGCGACACTAGTAGTTCACTAGTAAATTCTATGAAAATTTGTGGAATTTGTTCTACCAGAATTGCGTCGCAACATCGCGGTGCATCGCGCCAGTCTGCGGGAGCCCTAACGCAGCAATTTAACTTGTGTTTTAGTTAATTTAACTTGTGGTTGAGTGTCAATGTGAGAAAAGAAATAAGTAAGTCATTTTGTATCATTTGATTGACAATTTAAGTTACGAAAGAGATCCTAAAGCCACTCAGTGCTCAACAAAAAAAAAACGAGTCTAACTTTAGGAAAAAAAACCTAATCAGTTGGTACCTGTAATTATTTTCAATGGGTTATTTATTTTTTAGCCCAGTAATGTACCTGCCGTACATTTACATCCAGTCACGAACCACGACACAAATTAGCAATTCAAAAAATCCAAGAACTTATTACAACTTAAATAAAGTTCTAATAGGCACTGTATTTCCTAGTGAACGAAGGTCACAGGATTGCTAAGAATTACAATCGTTGTTGTCGTGACAATTCATTCATAAGCTTTTGGCTCAGGTTTGGATCTCTGTCACTGTAAGTAATGTACATACAGGCAGAGTAATTTCATGTTAAGCAAGTTGGAGTAACGGGGCGCAACAAAATAGGACACATTTTAAAACAAAAAAATAAAAGTGACGTTCGCAAATCGTTTGTCTCCGATAATTCGGAGGTCATGGTCTTTGAGGCTGGGGGTAAAAGTCCTGGGCCTCAAGTCTGCTATTACAATAGTGTCAGAATGGTCTATCATTGATTTCATAATTGTTGATTTTGACAAGTTTGGTAATCTACTAATATAATGGCGTCATTATGACTTTCCAGTGGTCAGCCACTGACACTCCATTGAAAGAAATGGCATATATTGGTAATCTCGTACATAATGCCAAATGAATGGCAATACGATAGTGGCATTATAACACAATTCTATTACGAGACCATTGACCGACCACTGATCGATCATTATGAATTTAGCAGGTTACGAACTTTTAGCAAAATGGAGGAATGACGAATTTATAAAATAGCAGACTTAGGCCCCTGATGCAGTAGGTACCGCCTGTATTATTTTATGGTACACCTTTACAGAGAGTCTACAGGTTGGTCATAATATTGACTCCCGACCTCAAAGACCATGATGACATTGAACGGGAGCGGAACGCGTTCTCGGTTAGAGCGAACATGCTGGCTCGCAGGTTTGCACGATCACGATGCTCACTTCCTGTTAAAATCACGCTCTTTCGGGCCTACTGTACTGCTTATTACACGTGCAGCCTGTGGGCTAGATCTATGCAAAGATTTTATAGCGCTCTTGGCGTTATACATGATTGTAGGAATTGTAAGTAGATAATTTTACATGTAAAAATGATTTTGTCATAATATAATTATTTCACTCATCATGTCCATAATTTCATGTGTGTTTATTATAATATGACAAATTTACAATCATTTCCATTAAAATTACATGACAATCATGTGGTTCTCTCAGAATTGCTGAATTAAAGATACTAAGTGACATTGCATGGCTCATTTCAATAATGAAATATTGTTAGATATCATTATTGAAATCAGCCACCGAGTTCCTGTAACTGACCATGTGTGTTATTAATTTATTATAAGTTCTTGTGACAGGAATCTGGTTGTTTATGCAATGTACTTACACAACCAGAGTGACACTGTGTGTGTTAATGAACATGAGTTTCTATGCAGTAATTACTACATTATCATCATTGTCACCAGCCCAATTTCAAACACTACTGTGTATCTATAGGCTCTCTGTTTGTGTCAATCTCTACGCTCCTGTGCCAGCCTCATTCAAGTTCAAAACATTTTTACAATCTGGTGAGATAGTGGTCAAAAGCAAAGAGTATCTAAGACGAGTTTTGCAATAGTTCGCAGCGTATCAGCGCACTAGAGAACTTCGTTTAGTATAAATTGATAGTTATAACATCAACAACGAGTTCTTTAACACTATCCGTTACTTTGGTATTGTGCATTTCAGATTATCTTAAATTACGCTAATAGAGTCAACTTCGTTATTATACTTAGGGTTGACAAGTTATGCGTTGTTGTGGTTTGTGAATAAATTCGATGTTCATGTTAATTTCGATGTTTATGTTAATGTTATTCTAGGTTTAGTTTGGCCATACCCATATAAAATAAACTGCTTTCAAACAAAAAATAATTTTGGCATTGTCGTATTGCCAAAAACCGTTAGTAGAAATGAATTTCGAAAAAATACTACTAAATTTGAACATTTATTCATGCCAGATTTCATTTATATGTATATATTTTTACATTTTATTTTTTAACATATTATTTTAAGTAAGTCATTAATTTGTCATTATGTACGAGATAACCAATAAATGCCATTTCTTTCAATGGAGTGTCAGTGGCTAACCATTGGAAAGTCATAATGACGCCATTATATTAGTAGATTACCAAACTTGTCAAAATCAACAATTATGAAATCAATGATAGACCATTCTGACACTATTGTAATAGCAGACTTGAGGCCCAGGCATATTGCTCGTAAAATAGATGGCCGATGGGACCAAAAGGTTCTGGAAAGGCGACCGCGTACAGGAAGACGTAGCGATGGAAGGCCTCTTACAAGGTGGACTGATGACCTTGTGAAGCCTGCAGGAATCCGCTGGGCCGCGAGAACCTCAGAACCGATCGAAGAGGCGGTGCTTGGGGAGGCCTATGTCAGCAGTGGACATCTTTCGGCAGAAATGATGGTTATGGTGATGATATAACCGGCCAAATCATGAAATAGATAGGGTCATTTCTACGATTTTACTACGACATATTTAGGTATACTTACAATAAGTTGTATTAATAAGTAGTATTTAAAACACAATGTAAATTGTTAATGAATAAATTGAATTGAATTACCATTTGCCGTCACTGGCGATTACTATCCGTCCGCCACCTGCTATACGATCCTTCTTTTTGCTTTGTTTACGTTCATACATCAGAGGCCTTCGTGTGAGTTGTCGAGCGCGTTTGGCACTCCGATTGGCCCTGGATTGATGACGTACCAATAAGAGCGCCGAAAGCGCTCGATGCGTTTGATCGAGATGGTGAAATG
This sequence comes from Polymixis flavicincta, assembly GCA_949987655.1. Taxonomy (NCBI): domain Eukaryota; kingdom Metazoa; phylum Arthropoda; class Insecta; order Lepidoptera; family Noctuidae; genus Polymixis; species Polymixis flavicincta. The sequence goes on along the minus strand of OX465176.1, from coordinate 26,411,293 downwards.
AATTTCACGCTAGGGTCACTGGTCATATACGGATACGCACAGCGGTTGCGAGTACGTAGGTACTACGCACCTGAGCTTTCTGAAGAACATCACCAATGAGGTTACTCTAATATGTCCTTTTAGGGCATCCCCACCCGGCGTTTTCAGCAACATTAGCTAAAATTACTGTATAGGAACTAAACGTATGTTCCAGAAGCTGTACATCCATAATCTTGTCAACCTACCAGCCCTATGGAACTCACAGTTCACTTGTGTGATTTCCAACTTGATTTAATATAAATGCAATGTGTCCAATCAAGTATTTATATAATTATCGTAATTACAGTTGATTGGCATCCCACTCTATTCTCTTCACGATTGCATTGTTGCCCTCTTAATCCTACTGTATTGTAATGTGACCAATTAGGAATTAACTTTATAATGTTGTTATTTATTTGTAGTTGTTCATAATTTATTATTTATTTACACACACATACATTAAGTCAGCGAAATTACTTGTTAAGCAAATTGCCGTACCTATATTCAAATCACATCTGACAGTTAGATGAATGCTTAACAATTTCCCTGGTTGTGCATTCAGCAAGTGAGTGTAGTGGCGACCCAAAGGTAGCAGTCCTGACTTCGCACCCAGGCAGGCATGCAATTTATTTGTGCCGTGAGGAAAAATTGAAAGTAAGGTCCATCATGTCGATCGCCTCACTATTTGGAGGTCTAATTATGAATTCTATGGACGTAGTTCATAATAACGTTTACAACGGAAGATCAGCATGTATTGTGAATGTCGCAAGACAATTTCATCGTTCGAGACACGTGCGCCCACCGCGGTGCGCGTGCGCCACGTGCTGACAAGTGACGTCATCGTGACATGGGGCCGTCAAGTGCAGAAGGTCTACTTTAAACAATTTGTAGAAATATTAGACCACGGAGATCTTCACTTAGTCAGACAGTAACCCTGAAATTTGTTTTGAATTCATTTTCATTCAGAAATGTTTTACTTTGAAAAGAACCTTATCGGTAATATATTTTCGAACCGTTTGGGGTTAAAACCCTCTGGCCGTGGGGTCCGAATGCTCATGGTCAGTTTAATACAATCTCCAAACGAGTGGTTAACACCGTGACCCAAGGGCTAGCTTTTACCTTGGCCAGTGGCTAAGCATTGCCCTACAACGTGGTAGTGCCGCCAGTCTTTTGGGCACATTAGCAGTCGACAGTGATGCGGACGAATTTTTCGATGTAATATTTTAGTTTTTATGGCGTTCGTTTTTTTTTAATATTAACAATGTTTAAGTTGTTATTTATGTATACTTATTTCATTTTAATTCTTAATAACCCATTTTGAAAATTTGTCCTAGGTACATTAGTAGCATTTTACGTCAAAGTCCTCTGACGTATTTAATACGGCGAGACACTACGGTAACAACTTGATATTGAGAGCGACTTTATGTCGCCGTAATTGACTGCACATGGTCAAGAAAAGAAACTCTTATCAAAGCTCACCTGCGTCATTGCCTGCATCCTTTAGCAGCAGAGTCCCTTCCAGATAGTAGACCCGACTAAGTATTTTCATTTAAGATTTTTTTCACATGATATCTTTATACCTTGATCACGTCCCCGACTTAAACATGCGACCTCATGAGTGGACCTTCTTCAATTTTCTTTTATGTGACACCATAGAAAAGTAACTTTCCAAGAACACAACAACATGAATCCCATAGTTATTATTGTTTATGCTATATTACCATTTGTCTCATCTGATTGACAATAATCACTTGTAATTGGACAATTGATTACAGAAAAACGGTGAGAAAACCGTCATGTCCTAGAACTAAAAATTCACATGAGTGTCATCTACCAACCCGCACTGGGCCCACGTGGTGGATTACGGGCCACTCCCCCACACAGAGAGGAGGCCTGTGTCCCAGCAGTGGGAACATTATAGGCTGAGTAGGTATGTTATACTAAAAGGAATTGAATGTAAGTAGGTACAATCAAACAAAAGAGTTACCGATGAAGATTGCGACACAAAGTTACACCTAGTAGTTATGGTCAGTTCAGTCGTAATTTCATGTAAGTACCTAAATGAATGAATTTACATTACATTGGAATTGGATATACGATGAAAAACGATACGATAAACGTAACAAAAAGAAGTAACCTACCGGTAATCTACCTATTTAACCCAGTGGTTAAATAGGTAGATTACCGATAAATATTTAGCAATTTGAATAAAGAAAAAGAGGATCTAAGTTTAATGGATGCATGTAATGTGTTGTTCCTAATACCTTCGTTAGTTCTCAACATCTTTCCGTTATCAAGTCGGGATTCATAGTACTGTTTAAAAATTCTGAAAGCAATTGCTATCGTACCCTAAGCAGACAGAAATCTGCCAGGGTTGCGGGTTGTTCGAAAGATATACCGTGGCCCCTGGCACACAGGCAACTGAAGGAAAACGGGTGAGTTTTAGTCAGTAAAAGTCTGACACGCCTTTCGCTCCATCCAGAGCGGGATAACTTATTTGATGATATCTCACCCTCACAAAAAAAAGCAGACAGAAATAGACCTTAAGGTGATGAACACTTTTGTACTATGCCTGTACAGTGTAGGTACTCATTTTAACATGTTCGTTCTAGATCCATCCAGATCCACTAATATAACGGTCTGCTGACAACGTTTAGTTTCTAGCTGCGAGTATGGTAATTATGCTGGACAGTAATTGTTCGCTTCCTATGAACAACTCGGGCTCTCGTTACGTAATACGTAAGGAAGTTCTATAATCTGGACACTTTTTTTTTGCCGTCTTATTAAAATACGCGATACAACTTTATTTCTAGCCAAAAGCTCTGAGCGATTTTTTGCAATTCCGACTGTATTTCGATTTGGGTAAAGTTCTGATCACTAAAATCGCAGCTTAGCACCTCGTCATGACTCGATTTCGCGATTCGAGCCCAGTACTAGAGTTTTATTTTTGGTATTCGAATGTTGACTCGAGTCGGGACTGGAATCCTGGACTCGAGTCTAGGAGTTCGAGTCCAGAACTCTAGTCTGGAAATTCGAGTCCAGTGCTCGAATCTAGAAACTCGAGTCTAGAACTCGTGTCCGTTACCGATTTTAGAACAAGGAAAAATCGAAAAGAAGTAAACTTCATACAGCATGTAGGTTTAGCATAATGATACAACGATAATAATTAGTCAAACATTTTATTGAAAATATTTATAAACATTACAAAAAAGCATAGGAGGTAGGTATCTAGTAACCAGAAATGAGATCTTTATCTACATTTTTAGAGTTCATCTTCAGAGCTTGCTTAGACGGAAAGGTCACCTGAATTTGCCGTTCTCGTGGTGGCGGTGTTTTCCCAATCGCGACAGCCATTGACTTTGTTTAGAAAGGTGTTTATTCCGAAATGGTCCCATTAAAATTTCATATAGATCTGATGATGCGTTTCGGAGACAGACAACGGAACTCTTCAAAAAATGACAGCACATCAACCGCGAATGCTGCTATCCCATATATGCATTGCTTTAACCCCAAGGATGATGAAATTTCTAATGGGGTAGGTACAATAACTAAAAAGTGAAAAATAAAAACTTTTTCCAAAAAAAGAAAACAACCGAGTTCCAAAAAAAAAAACACTACAAAGTGAAAAATAACTTTAATTTCGGAAGGCGATGACAAAAAATCAAAATACATATCCAAAGTAATACAATTAAAGTTATTTTTCAGTTCGTAGTGTTTTTTAAATATTATAGTGATAATATTTTTATATCAATACTAATATTTCATCTGTATTCCCGAAAAATTAATAATCTGCCGTAATTAGACATACTCGTAAGTATCTAAATACTCAAAGAAAATACAAGTTTCAGAAAATATTAGAACGACATGCATGATACATTACACGTTTCCTCCGCAAGTAGGTACCTATAATCCGAATGTAGTGAAAAATGTAGCCCACCATCAAACAAGATAAAGAAGAACACCCGTTTTTTTTTAATTATGTTGTATATTTTTATTCGTTTAGTTCGGCAAGTTTATGTTCCTTGGCATTCGTTCTTAGTAGTCTGAGGCGCTGCTTTACGAAATACATAGTTCCCAAAACAGTAACTAGATTGTATTTTTTACATATTTATTATATTTCGGAAAATTACCATTTTTAGAAGGTTTACGTTTACGGCTTGGGGGGGTTCATGACCCCTCACCGCGCCTGAGTAGAATATAAAAAAAAATGAACTCAGCTCAAAGTAGGCGCAACGTGACATACTGACGTAAATTTCTCGTGTCTCTTGTTCTGCTTATGTTTTAAGAAAAAATGAGCGTGAAGTTTTTAAATCCAATAATAATAGTCAGGCAATGACCATATCCCATCCATGGTCCTAGATAATCAGTCCAATTGAGCTACCCAAATCAAATATCTTTATTTCCATGTCCTGCAATAATCCTACCCTACACCAATCGGTTAACCCTACACCTCGGCTAACCCTATAATCCTACCCTACACCAATCGGTTGTCCTTGGGTGCTGTTGCCTCATTTAATTAAAAACGTCTAACGTGCCTCTGCGAGTTAGCTTCGGTCTCTCGTCGCTTACCATAGGTCAAGAGACAGCACTACTAATAGAACTGCTCCTTTTAAGGTAGGTACATAATGCAGAACGCTTCTTTGCCTTTTGCGGCCTCAGCTGTTTCGGTTTAAAATGATCAAACCACATAGGTTTCATGCAGTTGTTTATCAGTATGTATCGTAAAACAGTAAACCATTTGTTTTTTATTTCAGATTTTCCAAATACCTAGGTACCTTAGGCATTTTTATTTGGTACACGAACAGAAAATTGCACAGAAATAATTGTCGGGAAATAGGGCAATTTGTACGTAGGGTAATTACTGTCAAATCCTGCACGACAGGCCATTTCGGTGGGTAGAGCAATTTCTGAAGCGTGTGTAAATTGCTTCCCAAAATGCTCCCAACATTATGTATGCCTAATTATATTTAATTTTGGCTCAATTATTTCCCTCAATTTGACTAAAAAACTCTATTACTGAAGTTTGGGATTATGTACAGAAATGTATGGAATCACGCAGCCGCCCATAATTATGTCCTAAATAGTTTTTTTTATAAATTTAAGCCACTGCTTAGCATTAGTTCACATGAAATACTTAGGTCCTAATAAGGTAGGTAAGTATTGATAAAAAAATAATCTAAGTAGTGTTACCTACATATTTTTTACATAGTTACTTTCGCCAAACAGTACCTACTAATCTATATTTATGTACCTATATAAAAGGAGAAACTGACTGACTGATCAAAAAACGCACAGCCGAAACTACTAGGACTAGGAACGTGAAATTTTGCACACGGCTTCCTTTTATAATTTATGGGAGCACTAAGAAGGGGTTTCTGGAAATTCGACCTTTAAGGGGGTGAAAAGGGGGGATTTTGTTTGTATGAAAAATCTTATTCCTTGAGTTAATAGACTTGAAACTTGGCACAAATACTTACCTAAGTAATTTATAAAGTTGGTTATTCATTGTTTTTCTAAACTACCCCCTAAACGGGGATTGGGGTGACAAAGTTTGTAGGGAAGAATTTTAACGCGCTGTCTGATTAACTCGAAACTCAGTTATACGTAAAACCAAAAGTAAAGAATAACGTGTATCATGGTTTTTCGAAAATCTACCCCTAAAGGGGTAAAAAGTGGTGGTTAATTTTACAAGGGCTGATTTTACTGCGTATCTTGATTAACTCAAAAATTGGTATAAATAACCTATAACTTAAATAATGTAAAAAACAAAAGACTTAAAAAAAAACCCCTTTGAGGGTGAAAAGGGGATTATAGTTTGTTTGAACAGTTTTCTGTGGAGAAGTAAATGTGTGTGTATGTATACCAGGAGCCATATTGTTATGTATTATAAACCTGAAACTTGCTGAGGTGGTTTTGTCTGAAGGACAGTGATCACATCACTATAATGTTGATGTCAGAAGAGAAATATTTATCCTACTAATATTAAAAATGAAGATGTTTGGATGTTTGTTAGTCAATCACGTAAAAACGGCTGAACGGATATGGATGATATTTGGCACACAGATATTATAACCTACATTAACACATAGGATACTTTTTATCCCGGTGATACGTTCCCGCGGGATACTTTGCGACTTCCACGCGGGCAAAGCAGCGGGCAGAAGCTAGTAGGTATTACATATAGGTAGTACTTGTTTTTGTAAAATCCTGGACAGGATTGATTTTCCACGGCAACTTTGTATGCAAGAGTGAGCGCAGTGAGCTCGAAAATTTGTTGCACCTCGGAAATGTAAGGTTTTTTTTTTCACTCACAACGGTCCAAATGAGCGTCAAGTGCGGAAAAAGGAGCCCCATCCTCATCAAGGTTTTCTTTTGACAATTCATTACAGAAAAACGAGTTACTTTGTCAAATTATGCAGAAAGTTTGAAAATTAATAAAAACGAACATGCGAGATTGCAGCGAGGTCGATTTTTTTAGCATCCCTCTGAGAGTTTAGATTACTCTAGACAATTTATAACTAAAATTATAATAATTTAGTTGCTTTGTAAACTTATGTAGAAAACCTGAAGAAGCAGTAGAAACTAGGATGTAAGGGTGAGCTTGATTTATTGATACCTACATAACATAATAGACCATTGATACATAATGTTCTATTGTGCTTAATGTTCATTAAACCTTATCTAAATTTTCTTGGACGGCCTGTAGCATTTGCAATACGTGGCTGATCAGGGTGCTTACTCTCGAATATAATTCCGATAGATCGACATTGGAATTATCAGTTAAACGTCAGGGATTGGCTGGACTCACTGAGTCGAGCCAATCTCTGACGTTTGACTAACAATTCCAATGACGATCTATCGGAATTATATTGGAGAGTAAGCACCCAGGCCCGGGGTTAGCATTGGTATTTTGAGTTGAAATCGGTCAACAAGCTCACGTAAAGGGCGACACAGTGACACTACTAAGTGTCGGACATTGTCTATGGCACTGTGTGTGTTGGCGACAGTCGGGTGACCGATGTGTTGCCGACAGACGGAGAAATATTTGGGACTTGTACCTGTTGGTGACACTGACGATGTGACCGCGTATCGTATTTAGGATTGTTTCTACTGAGCGACCTTTAGTCAAGTTATGCAGTCGTTATAGGTAAAGTGTGTCTGTCTCATAAGTTTGTGTATGCGTTCGATAACCGACAAGGTTGTCAAGCAAGACTCGACCTATACGAAATAAATAGATACTAATTTTGAAGTGTGTACACGATTTATAGCGACCATTCTATGATTTTTGTCAAAAACCGTGACCCTATTTCTATTAATTTTTACCCGACTTCAAAAAGGAGAAGGGTATCAATTCGACCTGTTTATACATATTTTTATGTATGTTCGGGCATAACTCCACCATATACAGAATAAGTTTTTAACCAGTGCGCAAACTGTAACCATGAATTCAGCATATCATTAGATATAGACATCCTAGCGCAGAAAATTTTCGTCGGTTATACAGGAAAAGTTTTTATCCAGTGCGCAAATTGTAACCATGAATTCAGCATATCATTCTAGACCCCCTAGCGCAGAATTTTTTTGCCGGATACAAAATTCTAGAATGATATGCTGAATTCATGGTTACAATTTGCGCACTGGATAAAAACTTACCCTGTATAAAAAGAAATCTGTTGTTCCATAAAATTTGACCGCGTAGGTTTTGCACTTTTTTATGAAACAGCAGATTTTTTTTTGTACATATTTTTTTGTATTCTGCGTTGGGGGTCTAGAATGATATGCTGAATTCATGGTTACAGTTTGCGCACTGGTTAAAAACCTACCCTGTCTAGACGGATTTGCAAACTTCTTTTTATGATCGAAAGGGGTTTATTCCGAAATGGTCCCACTTAAATTTCGTATAGATCTCAGGATGAGTTTCGAAGACAGACAACGAAAAAAAAATCTTCAAAAAACCACAGGAAATCAACCGAGATTGCTGCTATCGCATAAATGTGCATTTTGTTGACCCGAAGGATGATGAAATTTACCCTAACTAAAAAGTGAAAAAGAAAAACTTAATAACAAAAAAATACAACCGGCTTCCGAAATTAAAGTAATTTTTCACTTTGTAGTGTTATTCCAGAAGTCAGGGATTTTTTTTAGAAATAGTTTTTTTTTGCATTATTATGGAAATTGGGACTCGAGACACAACGAGACGTTGCCGTTCATAATTCAATTGAAAAGGTCTTTAAACTTTTAGATACAGTAGAGAAGAATCTGCTTGTAAATTACACTTTGCAGGAAGTGATGTGAAGGCTATATAATTACTAGTTTATCAAAATTCTGTAGAAAAACGTCTCGTGCATATCATTTTAAAGATGTATCATTACTGCCTGACAGCCCTGCCCTCCGGCCTTGTTGCAAGCCTGCCGAGCAGTGAGCAGTGGGTGCCGCAAAAACTAGTCTAACACTAATTAGATTATTTAATTAATTGGCGCCGGTTTCGAAATTGTGTTCGTCCTTTAGATCCCAGTGCTGGAAGATCTAGACTATGTAGTAAGGTCAAGATTCTTTAGACTTGAGGTTGGACTGGTCAGGCCAAGTCGAAGATACAATAGAACGAAGTGGTGACAAACTATGAAGGGCAAAATGAAATGATCGTATGGATTCTAATAGGAATCAATACTGCACCATGCTAATTCAAAGTATGCATATCGAATCAGATTGAATAGTGTAATTGAATTGATTTAAACACACAACTTAATCTGATTGTAAGAGAATAATAATATTCTTTGAATATAGAGAGTAGAGAGTTTAACCATATAGGCCATTCCATTCTCATTTTTACATTCTCAACGGCCTGCCTTAAAATATTAAGTACTAGCTTTTGCCAGCGGCTCTGCCCGCGTGGATATCGGCTATCGCGTAAAAAAGTAGCCTATATCCTTCTCCATATCCCAGGCTATATCTCTGCCAAATTTCGTGACGATCGGTTCAGGGTTTTAGGCGTGATAGCATGACAGACAGACAGAGTTACTTTCGCATTTATAATATTAGCAGGAAAGTATGTAGGGATTTCTAATTTATTTACGACGTTTCAAGTTTTTTTTTATCTAAGTTATATCATATATCAATAATTGTCATTTATCATTGAGAGTTAGATGACATTGATCAAAGAAAGAATAGCAAACCATTTTTCTATCAAGTAATACAAAATAACATACATGCACTTTCCCAAAACAGACTATCCGTCATATCTACAGCCAGGGATCACGTCTGTGACGGAAGGACCATGACGCTCCATACACAGTCCGATTGAATTGTAAAACCTAGAAACACAGCGTAATTGATATTATTTATCTGTGGCCGGTTCAACTTGGCACCGTACGACTCGGGTCAGGTTGTCGGACACTCACTGTACTTGGCATTTCTTTCCACATTCTTTTAATAAAAACTGTTTACTTTTAACATGGTAGCCGCTGCCACTCTATTTATTTATGAAGTATTTTGATCTTGAAATACATTTTAGCTTAAATGAACTGTCTTGTGTTCATAATAATTATGAACTTTTAGATGATTATTTATGACATACTTTTCTGCAGAAGAGTTCTTGCTTTGACAAATATTAAGGGCCCTTAATAATGAGAATTGTTTCAGGATCTTTCGTAAGTATTTTTGAATTAATAAAGATATTTAGTTCCTAGGGCCATCTTAAAAGAGCTACAAGAAAATGTCAAACGTACGCTATGGTGATTGGTCAATAACATCAATTATAAACGCTATCAGCTTACCACCCAGCTTCCTATAGCATTCTAGACTTAACCCTAGATATAATCTTGCCTGTTTTTGAATCAGCACTCACAGTGCGTCCCTTGAACAGTGGTTATCCGTCTAAAGCTAATTGTGCACTGCCCACCCCAGTGTTGTTGAGACACACCGATCACCCGCCATATGTGCTACGTGCCCTCAACACCGCAGAATGACGGTAGGTACGGTTGACACATTTATTTTGATGCGTACTTTAAAGTAATACATTATTTAACATTTTTCGCTAGAGGGCGCTTATAAAGCAAACACTGGCTCCCGTCAAATATTTTTCAAAAATGTATTTAAATTAAAGCTGTGCAGTGACAGTGTTTTGTGAACAATTGGAACATTTATAGTGAATGAAAGTTTGTGTAGAAACGTTATCTAAGACGAAATAGCACTGTGACTAAAGTTATTCATGCAGTGATCATACTGTCTACTACTATTATTAAACTACATTTGACTGTTGAACTATTCTTTTTATAAGTAATCATTATCAACAACCAGGAAAATGTATCGTGAGTAATAACTTAAAACTATAATTAAGTGCTATAAAAAAGAAGAACATTGTTTGTAAAGAAAAAAGAAAAAACCCGAGTGGGCAATAGTGGAATCAACGATTTGAACTGGATACCGTTACGAAGAATTGTTCCCGAAACCAAATGTAGATAGCGGCACTTTCTATGTCAGAAATCAATAAACATAATTACCGACACCTGCCGGTGAATAGCTGAATGTTTAAGTCATAAGTTATTGGTCAAAGCTATCAGATAGATGGCAGCACTTTATATGGACATTATAGTTGTCTGGCAGTGACATCTATCGGCAGGTAGAATTACGGAAATCAATTTATTCAACTACATTAGTGACCCCTATAGTGCAATAGCAGAGTTACGATTGTTGATAGCTCAATCGACACTTGCTAGTTCTATCCACACCCAAAGGTAGGCAGCACAATCACTATCAGTTTTTTCCTTTCTACGCTTAACAGAGGGCGTTACAGAGCTCATTCTAACTAATTAAAGGATTTCCTCAACAAACATTTTCCTAGTTTTTACTATTTCTGACCAGTAAATATGGACGATAACAATGTCACTTTTCGGCGGAAGCAAGGTTTGATCAACAGGTCATGTAATTCGTTACCAGAAGCAAATGATAGCCCGTTATCATTGGGCAATAGTACAACGAGTTTGCCAGAGTTGCCTATAAATAACGACACGGAGGCAATGAGAGAACTCAAGGATATAATAATTGAATTAAGGGCTAAATTAGTCAGTGCAGATGCCGAAATTCAAAACCTTTTATCAGAAAATACGTCTCTTCAAAATACAATTAAAGAGCAACAAAATAAAATTAATAACCTTACGCTGATATGTTCCTCCAACAAAAGAATATACAAAAAGAAGAATATTAGATGTAGTTCAGTTACGAGACAGATAGACTTTTCTAGCAACAGTGGTACACCTGCTTCCTCGATACAAAAGTGCTTTGATGGCCACAACACAGATGACAAGTTGGACGTTTCGGTGATACAAAATATTGATTCGAATACTAATTTATCAAAAATGAGCACTGAAGTAGCACCCTGTGGCTCCTCAAACGACAAATTACCCCTACTGTACGAAGAAATACATAATACTGGAGATTGTCTGAATATTTCTACCAAATTAACAAAGACAAACAGTTCTGCTTTAACAACTACAAAACAAAACCAGAGTTCGAACAACAACAAACAAAAACAAATCAACAGGAATTCAGGAGAAGTACAAATGGATTTTGCTTTAGCGTTAAAACACAGAATTGCTATATTCGCTGATCAAACTGGATACGGAATGCGGGAAAATCTACAGAACCTTGTGGGGGATTCATTTCATGTAACGTCGTTAATTAAATCTAATGCGCCTCTAAGTGACATATTAAGTTCAAGTTTAGCTATGTGTAAGGATTTTACCGACTCAGATTTCGTTGTAATAATGGCGGGTTCCAATGACAACAATCCCCTACAAGTTTTAAGCTCTCTACATCACACTTTGCGGAATATGCCAGGTACAAATATCTTAGTCGGTAAGGTCTATCGTAACAATTATGTGAATGTATTGAAACTAAATGATATGTTAAAATTTATCTGTAGTAGCTGCAAAAATTCAAAATTTATTTTGTTAGACAATGACTATGATAATTACCGTAGAACCTTTAATAAGCAAATTGCATGCAAATTACTATATAGGGAAATACTACATGTGAAATATACAATTACCTATTCAAATTACATGGAAAATGTGCTCAAAAATAACAATAAAAAAATAAAAATAGAATCACGAGATGTATGCACACAAACAGATGGTACTTCTGACGACAAGGAGAAATTAGACGATAGATCACCCCGATTATTCATAGATTCTTCTACTTCTACACAGATTAATAACTCCCCCAGTTATCGCGATATCATTTGTTTTCGAGAATAAATTAGAATCACGAAATTATCATTTGATGCACAAAAATATTTCAGACCCCTTGCTATCAGATACGATCTGTTTAAAATTATTTCACCAAAACGTTTGTGGTATAAATAATAAAAAACTTGAACTCGAATCATATATTGAAACTTTTTGTAAAGGTTTGGACTATGTTTGTATAACAGAACATTTTTTGAATGATAAATCAGTTATTTTGTTCCAATTACACAATTATAAGTTGGTATCGTATAACACAAGGACAAATAAAAAAAGAGGCGGTAGTCTTATTTTAGCGTTTACGAATAAAAAATGTGAAAATATTGATGCAATACAGAAGTTGTACAGATCTGAAAGTTTTGAGGTTTGTGGTATAAAGGATCTTGATACAGGATTAAATGTTTGTTGCTGTTACAGAAGTCCAAATGACAAAAATTTTGACAGTTTTTTAGGGAGTCTTGAAAAATTGTTAGAACATTTTATTGATAGGAAGTGCGTTATATGTGGCGATTTCAATGTTGACATACTTGTGGATAGTAGAAAATCTCTTGAATTTGTTAGTATTTTAACGTCTTACAACTTTAGGCACCTTATAAATGTTCCTACTTTTATTCGAAACAATTCATACTCATGCATTGACAATGTATTGACTAATCTTTCCGAAGACGACATAGAGCAGTGTTTGGTAGATCATAATGGTTTGGCAGATGGCCATGGCGGCCTTCATTGTAATGTAAGTCTTGATAAGATTGACAAAAAGACAAATAAATCTGAACATACCATACTAAATAAAAGAACATTTAACACAAAAAATAATGCTGCTTTTAAAAGTTACTTTCAAAATAAAAATAATAGTATCGTAGGCATCAATACATTTCTCAATTATTTTAACAAAAAATTTCGTGAATGTTACCCAAAAAAAACTAGTAAAGTAAAACTGATGAAAAATAATCAAATAAAGTGGATAACCAAGGGAATTAAGGTGTCAAGCAAAATGAAAAGGATATTATGCTTGAGCACCACCAATAATACTAGTATTTCTAACTACAAAATAAATTACATCAGAATCTATAGAAGAATTTTAAAGCACGCACGAAAGTTAGCAATATCGTGTCATCTAAACAGAGCCAAAAATATAATTAAGGAGACATGGAAAATTGTGAATGATCAGACAAAGAGAAAGCAAAATAAAGTTAGAAGAAAACTTGTTCTTAACATTGACAACAAGGTGGTTACAGACACACAAGAAATAGCGGATATTTTTGCCGACATATTTGTTTATAAAACATCGCTTTCAAAAACAGAAGAAGAAAGAGCGATGTCCTTCTTAAGAAACTCAACATTGAGAGTGGAAAGTGAGATGACATTCAATATGACGACACCACAAGAAATAACAAAGATTGTACGGAAGATGACGAACAAAAAGTCTTGTGGACACGATGATGTGCCGATATCGGTGATCAAGGATAACATTGAAATATTAGCGTATCCTCTATCTGAATTCATTAATAAATGTATTGAAGAGTCTGTTTTTCCTGAACAACTTAAATTGGCAAAGGTGGTTCCGGTGCACAAAAAGGGCACAAGAACGGATCCTAAAAACTACCGGCCGATATCCTTACTACCAATTTTATCGAAAATTTTTGAAAAAATAATAAAATCTCGGTTAATGGTCCACTTAAATCTAAATAGAATAATAAATTTTAGACAATTTGGATACCAAAAGGGGGTAGGCACTTCAGATGCGATAGATACTCTCGTAAATGACATTATTCGTAAATTGAATGACAAAATGAAGGTAGCTGGATTATTTATTGATTTAAGTTCTGCGTTTGACACAGTGGATCATGAGCTACTTCTGGCTAAACTAGAGTATTATGGAATAAGAGGTAAAGCGTTAAATCTTTTGACATCTTATTTAAAAAACCGTAAAATGTACGTAGAAGTAAAAGACATTACTGCAAACAATTGTGACGCAAAATGTGTGAGTGAAATACTATATAAATCAAAAATGACCAAAATAAGCCGCGGTGTGCCTCAAGGCTCAATTTTGGGACCAATATTATATTTAATTTTTACTAATGATTTACTCAATTTTATGAATACTACCCAACCCGACGCAGGACTTGTAATGTTTGCAGATGACACGAACGCCGTAATCGGGTCGCCAAACATAAATGACTTGTCACAAAATGTAAATATGTGTTTAGAAAGCCTTTATGAATGGTTTACAGCCAATAATTTAATAATAAACCCAAATAAAACCCATGTCATGTTATTTAAAACAACGTCACGTAACAATGATAGCATAGATGTCACGCTCAAAGGGGACAATATTGAACTAGTAAACGAAGTAAAATTTTTAGGAGTTTATATAGATTCCCAATTAAATTGGAAGAAAGAGCTCACCGCCATTGATTCCTCAATATCTTCAGCTTGTTACCCGCTAAGAAACCTCAGGGACGATATTGATCTAAAGCAGCTAAAAGCAGTATATTATGCATTGGTGGAATCCAGGTTACGATACAGTATTATGTTTTGGGGGAGCAGTTACGGGTATAATTGCCAAAGAGCATTCATACTACAGAAACGTGCATTAAGAACAATTGTTAGAATCCCACAACGAGAGTCATGTAAAGATTATTTTAAAAAATTAGGTATATTAACAGTACCAAGTTTATATGTTCTAGTTGTACTCAGCCACTTTGAAAAATACATACACGAGCACGAATCACAAGAAGAACGCGAACTTAGAGAGAACACTAGAAGAAACGTTATAAAAAATAAAATTGCACCTAAACTTAATATTACTGAACACTGCTCTAAATACCAAGCAGTAGAATTATTTAATAGGTTGCCTACTGACTTAAGATCCTTGATTTACAAAGGTACTCTATTTAAAGCTAAACTTAAAGCATTCTTATTGAATAGATGTTTATACTCTGTATCTGAATTGGGGACGAATGATAGTACATAGTTTTAGTATTTATTAATTAGTTTATGACATTAAATTTAAGCAATACTATTAGATTTTATTATTATTATTGAAATTCATAATTTATTACTTTTCTGTTATGTTAATATTAATGTACGAAATATTTCAGACACAATGCGAATTGTTATATGAATAAATAAATAAATAAATAAATAATAAAAGAAATCAAGCTGGAATGATTAAAAATTTATTAACTTGACTTGTTACTTACTATGTATTGCTCAAATTTTGCAATGAATGAATTAACTCCTTCTCCTAATCCTACGTTGTTGAAATTTTACAAGTTGGTTCAAAAGACAATGCATTTTTATGCTGCATGACTTGGCGTCTGAACCCAGGATTGCCTCCAGACGAGGAAACTCGTAAGCGGACAACAGCAGAGTTACATTTTGTTATACGCATTCAATAATTATAGCTCGTTCTAAAGTTCACCATGATCTGGCTACTGCACCAATGGTTGACTCCAGAAGAGGGAACTTCTCAGCGGTCAGTAGCACAGACACAAAGTTAAACGCATTCAATTATATTAGCTCGTTTTAAAGTTGACCATGACGTAGATGCTGCACTCAGGGATGGCACCAGACGATGGAACTCCTAAGCGATCAACAGCACAGGCACTTAATTTTATCTACGCAATGATACACCATGAGTTGCCTACTGACCCAGGACTGGCTCCAAACGAGAGATCCCAACAGCACTTGCAATTAATAGGTAACCATATTTATATTTTTACCTATCCATACACTTGAATTTGATTTTTGACTTGATACGGATTCATCAGCTATCGGATAAGGGGAGGGGAGGGGGTGTATTCATGAAGGCTAGATATTGTCATCGGTAATGTTCAAATACGATATCTGTTAAGCCGTGGTTTCATTGTGGATAAAGGTTTTCAAAATGCATCATTGTTTACAAGTGCTTAAACTGAATTTCTAAGATTAGGTAGAAATCTAGACTTACAATGAAAAATGTCAGAGATGTGAAATAACTTAACACGTTCTATACTCACCAACTTGAACTAATTGACACAGAAACACATTTCGCACTTTAGCAACATGATCACCGTTACGAATTTACTCCCAAGAGCGAGCAACAGCGACTGGTTGCGACTGCGAGCATGCACGACTGGTTGCAGGTGCCTTGCAGGTGATGCGGTCGTACTGCAGTGACTGGCGCGTGCGCATCCAATGCTGTTGTTTTGTTGCTACCACGCTTAGACATGCGTAGTTCAGACGACAGCATAAGTTCTTGGGAAATTAATTACTACCTACAGAAGACTCACTGACCAAAGGGTGGACAAAAGGTACTACAAGAAACACCAAAATATTGTATGTCACATCATTTACTCCATTAGAAGCCATCAATGAGGTAGCAGTACCAATTATTTCTTGAAATAGATAGGAAACGATTTCCCGGCGGTAGAATGCCATAACAATAATCTGTTAAACGCACTTTGAGATTCTCCTTTCTGTTATATCTACACATTTTTGTACCGGCCCTCGTCGATTTACTAGCACTACTTATTTAGTATCACGATATAAGGTCAAATGACCTTACACACAACCGATATCATTCTTATTTCTAACAATTCTTACTGTTATGGAAAATTTCGGGAGATAGCTTCCAAACTTGAGATAAGACTCGTGTTAAGATTGAACATGCGTATTATACCTATTTACAATTTACGTAATACTAAACGTCAAGAACCCCCTTTCGTTTACACTGCAGTCATGGGAAACGCTGTTTACACTTATGTACATCCGTCTATAAATGTGCTTGGACTTCCGTCTCTATTTTGCACTTGTAATTTGGCAGTAGTGCGACCATGACAGGAATAATGCTAAGACAAAGTAAGTACGTGCTAAGTAACGTTTAAAGATCTCGGTCCAAGTGGGGTTGCGCACTGTTGCAGCGCTTATGATTGTGCAGCAAGAGCTGTGTATTGGGGCATTCAGTTTCCGCGACCGCTTGCTTATCTCGCTCTGGGGGCCAAGGGCACCGCGTGCTGGGGTCGTTACGTAAATCAACGGGTTTTTTTAATAAAACAGAAAAGCTGTCACAAATAATGTATTTAATTGTTTATTTTTAAATGTATCTCTTGTTTGGACTTTAGATTCCCATATTTTTTATATTAGTAACTGAAAAAAAAAAAAACTGGTGATTGTCACAACTTTATTAATCTTATCGTATGAAAAGCTCAGTTTTTACTAACTGTTGAACAACACCGGGACCAAGACGTAATGGAATGTAAATATTGCTGTTGGATCCATCGACCTTAGCGAAACAGTCTAGTTGACGCAGCACGCAATAGAATGGATTCATCTACTTAAGTTTTTGTAGTCCATCCGGAAATAATAAATTATGGAACTAAATCTTTAAATCCTTCATTCCTAACAGCTAGTGCATGGATGAGGCGGAATGAAATAATAAAACCAATTTAAGAACTACTGTAATTAGTTAAAGTTGAGAAAAAAAGAATGCAGTTAAACTTCGCATTATTAAAACCATCTTAAAAGGATTTCACACTAGAACCTTGACACAGTATTCGTCTGCTAACTTCTTATGCTAGTTCATCACTTAGTACTTCTGGTATTAAAAGAGTTGCATCTAAGTGTTTAGTGACAACCTTGATGTGGTGGTCGGTCCTCACCTTCCGGTCGGGGGATAGGAAATGGGTTTCTTCTGATCTTACCCGGCTTACGGATTTCCTTATAATATCGTCATGTGCTGCATGGAATTTGAATGGAAGTCATAATGATGATGATGAGAAAGTAATGTTTTGACGTCTGTTAACTAGCACACCACAGTGTGTCAAGACGAAAATCCGTGACCAGTGTGTGTTGCCAGTGATGACCTATGGTACAGAGACGTGGTCGCTCACAATGGGCCTTATCAGAAGGCTTAAAGTCACCCAAAGCGCAACGGAGAGGGCTATGCTCGGAGTTTCCCTACGCAATTGAATCAGAAATGAAGAGATCCGCAGGAGAACCAAGGCAACCGAAGAATTACCAAACTAAAGTGACAGTGGGCAGGGCACATTGCTCGCAGGACAGATGGCCGATGGGGCCGAAAGGTTCTGGAGTGGCGACCGCGTACCGGAAGACGTAGAGTGGGAAGGCCTCCCACAAGGTGGACCGATGACCTTGTGAAGGCCACGGGTATCCACTGGATGTGGGAAGCACAAGACCGGTCGAAGTGGAGGAGCCTGGGGGAGGCCTATGTCCAGCAGTGGACGTCTTTCGGCTGAAATGATGATGATGAACTAGGTACGCAACTTACCTAACTGATGTGTCAGATCGCTTTGTTTTACGACTGTAAATGTTGGACATAACGAAGTGTGTATTCAATCTTTTTAACTGCAAATAAATAGTACGTACCTAGATACCTTTGCTGTTCTAGACTTTGTTAGAGGAACTGTGGATTTGATAGTATTAACCAAGTGACTACATGTATAATGTCATAATGAGGTAGTAGCAATATTCTAAAAATATATTTTCAATCTAAAAGTTCCAACAAAAAGCCATTCCAGAAAACCTCGCACATTTGAATTAGTTTTCACTCTCAGGTGCGCTCCGTGACTGGGTGCAGTTAAATATAGTCTCCGAGGTACACAATTACCCATCCATTGTGAATTATCCATGATTCCTAGACTGGCATGGTGGCGGTGTTTTTGTGTGAAGCGCGGAAGCCGCGAGGTCACAGCCTCACAGCTGCGTTTCCGCGTTTCCCGCTGAATTATCCGTGAAATGTTGCAGAGCGGCGCGCGCGGCGTGACGACCTCTTGCCCGATGTTTGGGTGCTCGTACCTATGTGCGATTTTACGAAACGGTCAATACGACGAATTACTATCAGATTTAAGGACTTATTTCGTGTTATATTGCAACTACATCTATAGTTATTTAGTTAATTACTTTCCTATTTCGGAAAATTTAGTCTAATTAGGATTGCAAATTACCTAAATAGGTTTGATTTAATTTATGTATTCTGTGGCGCTGCTCTTTTCTCGTTTGTACCCAATCATGTCACGGTTGTCTAATTTCCAAGACAAACAATTGTCTAAGTCTCTGTTAATAAGTTAATTAAGTTCTTTCTAAGTAGCTAACCGTGGTCTAGATTAATTGTTGATTTCAATGAAATACGGGAGCCAAGAATAATAATTATAATTTGTAATTGAAATATTTTTTGTAAATGTTAATGAGATAGCGACCAAGGCTGAAGGTGTCCAACTGTCAGTTGATTGTCACGCGATGCCACGTGCCACTGCCGACAGTGCCGATACAGAACTGATACCAAAGGACATATCTACAAAATCAAAATCAAAAGTGAACGGCAAAAAATACAAAAGACAGTCCCCCAAAAAACGTCCGCCCTTTACCACTTCCTAGTGCTTTAGCTGGGAAGAAGAAGTGGCGTAACAAACTCCCCAGCAGCACAGCTGTCTGTTATGTTAGAAGAACTTGATTCTAAACAATGGTAGGTATGAAATTAACGTTACGAAATATAAAATTGTTCTAGATATATTAGATCAAATGTCGAGGTCGCTAGCTAGCTACATCTTGCAATGTAACTCATTATTAAAAATAAAAGAAAACATTGCAATCAAAATCAAAATCAAAAGTCATTTATTCAAATTAGGCTGAGAATCAGCACTTTTCGAACGTCAAAATACATAAGACAGTCCCCCAAAAACGCCCACCCTTCGACACTTCCTAGTGCTTTAGCTGGGAAGAAGAAGTGGCGCAACAAACTCCCCAATGAGTAGATTATGTCAACACTATGACCTGTCAGTAGGCAAGGAAACTGGTGAAAGAACACAAACATTGTCTTCAGTTAATCACAGCGACCAACTATTCTTATCGTTTAAGTAGTCGTTGATAGAATAGTATGCCTTTGCGCAAAGGTTGGATTTTACTTTAGCAAACGCATTAAAATCAAATCTAGCTAAGAAGAGGGAAGCTTGTTACAAAAGGTTATTCCAAGACCAATAAATGAGTTATGAACCCTATGAAGCCGGTGAAAGGGAGCACGTAGTTTGTCCTTATTTCTAGTATTATTATTATGAATATCGATGTTTTTAGTGTACAATTGTATGTTTTGCCTTATATATAAGATGTTGGCCAAGATGAATTGCGATGCCACGGTGAGTATACCAATATCTAAAAATCTCTAAGAGAAACTCTAGCATCTAGTTGATAAATTGCTCGACCTGCTCGTTTTTGAAGAACAAAAATATTTTGAATATCTGCGGCTTTGCCCCACAGCAGAATGCCGTAGGACATAATGCTATGAAAATAACTAAAATAGACTAACCGCGTTGTATCAACGTCAGTGTATTGTCTCATTTTCCGGACGGCGTACGCGGCCGAACTGAGCCTTCCCGCTAGGCTTGATATATTTGTGAACCCCACTGAAGTTTGGCATCTACTGTTATGGCTAGAAAAACTGCCTGAACTGAAATGTTCATCAATGAATCCATCCTGTACGTGAGGTATTCTGTTGCAACACGTTACCACAGGCGGTAGGTCGGGGCGTGATGGGATATGGCGCCGTGCCTGTCGGGCATCTGATACCTCCATTTAATCTTAACAAGATTAGCTGGTAAAATCCCGTCTTTGTTGAAGTCGGGTGATTAAAATTCTTAAACAGGGCGGTGGATTCAGTGCACGTTTCTGAACCCCCCTAAGTTGAAACTCTGCCTCGATTATTTAGCATTTCCGTACATTTTGACCTCGTAGGTTATTAATTTTTCAATGAAACAGCAGATTTTTCTTATAACCTGCGATACATTTCTGATTATGTGCTGAATTCATGGTCTCAGTTTGCGCGTCGATGCCCCTGCTACCCTGCATAAGTAGGTACAAAACAACTATTTACACAACGTACGAAATTAAAGCCTAACTAACTTACCTAGTTTTCAAATATGTAGTTACCTACATACAAACCACCACACTAAGTCAAGCCAAACTGTCTAGATACGGCAGAATTGTATGACAACAGCCAGGCAACCATAAGACAACTGGGAGCTGCATGATTGTGCTGAACATGAGGCATCTCCATGTGGATCAGTCACACTATGCAAGCTAGTAGCAGTTCTAAAACATAACAATATGTTAGTATATGAACCCGGCTGGTATGACGCACGATCCCCCGCTGCTTCGCTCATTGCTCTGACATTACTCCGTAGGTAATAAATAACTAATAACGCCTCGCAGACTGGACTGCATTATTTGTCGTAAAATAAGAGTACCTACGCGATTACATAAACTTATTCAATACTCTTGTAGTAGGTATGTGGTTATGTTTATAATCAATCACCAAAACAATGTTTTTTTTTGAGCGTGGGAAATCATCAAATAACTTCTCCTGCTCTGGGTGGAGCAGGAGGGCGTGTTAGACTTTAACTGACTAAAACCCACCCGTGTTCCCTCAGAAGCCTGTGTGCCAGGGGCCACGGTATCTCTTTCGAAAAACCCGTACCCCTAGTAGGCATTGGCCCTTGCGGGCCCCATCAGATAAGGTGTGAAATATGCTCCGCGGCCGCAGCAGAGTATCACGAGTGTCAGGCAAGAGTGTTACGAGTATTAGGCGAAAGTGTCACGAGTGTTACACGAGTGTCCGAGAGTCACACGTGACAGGTGAGAGTGTCACAAGTAGGGTTGCCAAACGCATTACATTATATTGTATTGTACTGTACTATAGTACAATACTATATAATGTAGTGCATTTATAGGTATATGTCGGGTCTGCATACTGAATGCATCAGAATGACGGCTGTATGACTATACAAATGGTCATGCCATATGCGTGAGAGCAATGTACAAGCAATGTCCTAAATGTACGTAGTATTTGAAGCAATGTACCTACTATTTTAAAACCACAGTTATTAGAAAATCTACCTAAGTGAGTCGCCACCTGATGTCAGAATAGTGGGTCTATTCTAAATGTGAAGAAATTACCAACTATCCGGTGTAAAATGCTTTCCGTAGCAATACACGAGCAATGTTCGTTACCATATTAAAAGCGTAACCAGATGCTATTATCGGTTATAGAGTAACTTAAAAAATATAAATTCTCCACATTTAGAGCCTGTTCAATTTTGATAGCAACTAGTTGTGTCCGGCATACGTTGTTATATCTAAATTAAGGGGATTTCTGGTGTGAAATGACAATTTCTTTATGCAACTTTTAGTAGAGTTCCTAGTTTCAATAGAAATTACTAAAATGATTAATAATTTATTAAATTAATTTATATTAAATTTATTTTAAAGAATTAAAAAAAAAATCTCCTCATTTAGAGCCTGTTCCGTTTTATAAGCAACTAGTTGTGGCTGAATAGCGATTTATTGCGCGCATGACAGCAAAATTCCTCGCGACTTTTTAATGGCTATTACCAAACTATGGAATTTAAGAACTAAACTACAGTAGTTTCATATACCTAATAATACCTTATTAAAATAAGTTATTAACATAACTATTTATGTACTCATTTTCCTTCTATTAATAAAATATAATATATTTATGTTATGTTTAGTGAAAGATTGCTTTTCAACCAATATGTCAATTACTTCCAATGCAGTAGGATGTGACGGTATCAGCTGTAGTAATGAAGTTAGTCCCTGTGCTGGATGTAATCTTTCCTGTCATTGGTCATATCCTCAATTTTTAGCATATAGTTGTGTCCTTCCATGTTCATGAAAACATGCTCAAATAATCATTTTTATTCTAAGTGGTACAATCCACATGGTCTTTACATGATCTGATCAAGATTATGCATGGAATTTAAAAGAGACTGTGACCTCTGAGTTTGTTTCGGCCTTTCTTTTCAGAGTAGGGTAGGCAACGCCGACCTCATCTAGTTTAAAAAATATGATTGACGTGTAAAACTGTTTGTAGGTACAAACCTACTTCGACCATTCCATTCCATCTATTCCCATTTCCAGTTACCAATTCGCCTTCGCCGGAATGCCCTTATTCTTTCCCTTTTTTATACTGTGCTGTTTTTCCCTTAAATCCCTCTCTATCTTAGAAACGTATCCAGTAGGTACCTTTGCTACTCCCACCCAAAATTGTTGAGGTCATCAGACAACTTAAATCTTAAAATGCCAATGCATTCCACAACTTTCTTCGATAAATCCTTTTTTCTTTAGGCCGCTTGTTTGTGGAATGGATTTCCAGTTCAAATAAAACGAGCACAATCGTTACATATATTCAAGAGACTATTGTTATGAAGAAACATTACTTGTTGTGGTGATCTTGTTTACGTAGCTGTAAAAATCTGTATTCGTCATTTATTTTCTTGATAATATGTATATTTTACAGCTTATTATATCTATGTATCAAATTATAGTAAAACTAGCTGACCCGACAGACGTTGTCCTGTCTTAACAATGAATATTGAATTCGCATTGGTATAATAATTGTTTTCTTAAATTTTCTAATGTTACGCGCAACTTTCTTATTGAAAAATTCGTCCAGCCGTTCACTTGTGATGCCGCTCCGTGACCAAGGAAAATAGGGGCTCATTTTTACATGCAACGTGTAATGGAAAGGGTATATACATAGCAAGCAAGGACACGGCTTCTTTGGATGATATCATTATAAATAGAAAGGTTTTTTAATCCTATCTCTACATATTCGGAAGTTATGAGAATTTTTAATACATTGATACCAGAAACCGAAAATTTCAAATTGAAATAAACACATCACTCGGAAGAAATGAATCGTGACTGTTAAGGTGAAACAAGCCCACATTTTTTCCATACAAACTTCGGGAGGGTTTTACTCCACTGTTTGTCTCATTATTAATATTGTCGGTACGGAAACAGAATACTAAAATAAAAAGCCATTAAAAAGTTATGAGCCAACAAAGATTCGTTTTTCTTGCTAATTTAACGTAACTTTGGATATGTTTAAGTCATAAAAGAAGTGTAAAATCTCCAAAACTAAGTCGGTATCTGCCGACAAAGCTCAACTATCGAAAAGTTCAATAAACTTAATTGGTCATTGATTTATGCAGTGGTTTTGATTTATACAGAAAACCCGATCTTCCGGAGGACTTTTCTTAATTTTTTACGCGCCTGTTTTACTATAACTGATCCTGCAGCTCACTCAATAATGTTGTGCGTGTAGACTAGCGTCTAACTGCTCATCAGTGATACTACCTCTGTCGGACACGAAGCCTGGTGAGACAGCGTGCTTTTTAGCCAGGCCCACCAGTGAGTTCGAGCCCGCGACTAGTGTACCCTTAATGGCAAGTAACGTGGAAAGTTATTGACCTACGTAGTGCGGTGACACGTTTGTTATGATTGGAATTTATGAAACATGAAACCAAACATTTGGTATCAATTCTTAGAGTACCTAGATATTTTATTTTGAGCTGAAACTAGCTAGTGTTTCTTTACCAGCTGTTAGGATAGCAGTAGGGTTTCTGTTACTCACTGTATATAGTTTCAATAATTAAATTTTAAACAAGTCTGAAATCGCTCATTCGTCTTGAGCAATGGTGATCATGGTTTTGCTGTAAGAGAAGAGTGCTATGCTTTGCAGTGGGACGGTAAAAGCATTGTGTAATTATTAGTTTCTTAGTTATAAACTTGTAAAAAAACATAGGAGATGGATGGCATCTGAGACCCTTGATAGAATTATTAATTATCTATATTTTGTAAAAGCGCCATCTGTTTAAAATACTGGAACACTGCCATCTAGTGTTATATAGCAAAAGTTTTACCATTTTAGTCAGCATACCTACTTAATAAATGTTCATATAGTCCACCTACTCGTCACTAGGTGACTCTGTATACAACTTTTTTATGGCTATTTTCATGGTTGTGCTTTGAATTTCAACTAGGAAGCCTAGAAATGCAGAAGATCCAGAAAATCAAAATGGTAATGAATGAGTAAGAACTTAAAAATAAATAAACAAAATAATAAACAAAAAATATTTCATTTATATATCATAAATACGATCTAATAAGTACTAAAACTTTATTGTTTTTTTTTTCTTACAGTTATAAACAATGAAACGTTTTTGTAGTACAAAAATATTGAATGGTGATTTTCATGTCAATGTCTAGACCAAGACTAACTAGAGTAGCTGGACCTGTGCTGGCGAGTGACCCTGCCCATCATTATAGATGTACCTACAGTACGTTTGTGTGCCTACACGATCCATAACATAACATCACGCCCTTATTCCCCGAAGGGTAGGGCAGAGGTGTTTAGTAGATACTTAACACCACAAAATTGCTATTCTTATTAAAGTCCCATGTACGCGGTCTATTGCCATCGCGGGCACATATCCCGGCTCCGGGCTGCTACTGGGATGGTTCATCATCATCATCATCAGCCTATAATGTTCCCACTGCTGGGACACAGGCCTCCTCTCTGTGAGAGGGATTGGGCCGTAATGCACCACGCGGGCCCAGTGCGGGTTGGTAGATGTCACATGTCTTCGAACTTTTGGTTCAAGGACATGCCGGTTTCCTCACGATGTTTTCCTTCACCGGTTTGAGAGCAGTGGTAATGAAATAATTTACACAAAGTAAAGCGCCTGTCTGAGTTCGAACTCACGACCTACAACTCGTAAGTCGTGGCCGTTACCACTTGGCCACCACTGCTCCACTGTGGATGATTACCAATGGAAAAACTCAATGACACAGCCCGACCTGGGAATCGAATCCAAGACCTCGCTCGACCACGCTCAGCAGTCGAAAGCCTCGCCACTCACGATGTGTCCTTACGTAACCCCGCCTGCGCCTGCGCAAATTATCTTACAGACAAGTCCATGACGTCACAAGCCCTGAGCCCCCTTGGTAGTTCGCGACAAACATATTAATTGCATCGCGATAGGGCTGACAGATACCGCGTTACATGATAATGATTATGCAGTTAGATTCAAAATAAATGCTTTAATTTTGTTGCCATGAAATGACGGAGGTAGATTTACCATTAAATTGACTACAACTGTCATGGGGAACTTGGAATACACATTCCAAGTTTGCCCTAAACTTGATATTTGTACGAATGATTAATAAATTCGTGTAATAATAACCTACAATTGGTTGACATCGGTTAGGTATTACGAGCAAAAATAAACTGTATGAAAATACCTTTTGTTTGAAATGGTACAGTTTGCCGCACTTCAATGGTAACTATGTTTAGCTTAACTATGGTAGTCCGTTTTGACGGAAAATAAATCTTGTTATTTTGGTACCGTGCCTGTTTTTTGCAATTAATACTACCATCCTGTACTTTTGCAGTACTTTTAAAATAAATGGTGCCGATTATAATGAAGTATTAAGCACGCTTAAAATAGCTTAGACAAATTTGATAAAAAAGATCAGGTATTGACTGTAACAAATAAATCTTCATTTATTATACACGTTGCAAATAATATTGGAAACCTACCTTAAGCTTACCTTAAGCTGGCCTAGCGTAGAACGGAGTTTAAATAGAAAAAGAGCAACACTAATGAATCTGAACGCGATGAGTTCATCTAAACTGCCATCAAGAGCTGTTTAGATCAAGAATATTGGCACTGACAGATCTGGAATATTACTTAGCATATTATATGTATCAACTTTTCAACTTAATCAGCCCTTTCGATTCGGGGCAAATTGACTGTGATAGACGGACAGACAGACAGACACACGAACAATCCTATAAGGGTTTCGTTTCTTCATTTGAACGTACGGAATCCTTAAAATGACAAATGTCTTGTCAACGAAGGTTCACAGTACTGTACAGTTTTTACATAATGTAATGCTAAAAGTAGATGTGAATATACCTGTATGCACGAAATTCTGTAACATGATACAGGATTTCGACTATGTTCGTCACGATAAACTGATTGAGAAATTAGAAGCAGGCATAAGAGGGAATGTTTCAAGCCTTACTTAATCCTATTCAAGCAACAGAAGACAATTCACAGAAATGTCGGCAGTAAGTAATAGCAATAAACTTGAAGTAATTCATAAATCCAAAGAGCGTGTAGTTAAAATTTGGCGTAGCGCAAGGTACTGTCGCAGGCCCACAATTTTTCATACTGTATATTAATAACCTGCCCAAAGGTATCGACTGGATCTTTTGGGGCAATTCAATGAATAAGAATATAATTTTTTAAACCCAAAAAAAGATTCTTTAGAACTTATGTTTGGACTTCATGCATGTACATTTTTGAGACCATTATCGTCAAATCGAACCCACACCTTTTTTTCCGGCTATTGTCAGATAAACTAATCGAAAATAGACGCGACAATAACCAACTTTGCATTCCTAGATCCAGGATAGCTCTTCTGCGTAAGAGTATATTCTGTATGGCGCTAATTCTATTTAATACCTTGGCAAAATATTAGTGGGAATATACAAAAGGAAAATTAAAGAGTAGGATAAAAATCCTTCTGCAGATTTGTAGACGATTTTCTATTCTGTATTTTAATTCCTCTAAGTACCTGGTACTTATTGGCAGGTCTGCACAGTCCTCCCTTACCTATTATCACTGTAATTTGAAAACATTGTTAAAGCCAATTATTTTTTAAACACTAACCGTGGAGTTTCTTGCCGGCTCTTCTCCATAGGAAGCGACAATTTGGACCCGCGCTCCTAGCTTCTGACGTTTCCTAAGTGCCCTTGCAGGTTTATGTGAAATAAAATATTTTGATTTTGATTCTGTTGGAGAAAGCATATTACAGCACTGACAAATTCCTGAATGCAAAATTATTTTGACCTGTGTGAAATAAGTACTTAGCTAGATTTTGTTCTTAATTAGTTTGCCATTAATTTGCTATTTTATTATTAAATTTTCTTTAATGAGTTGATTATGTGATTTAATTTAACTTTATGCTCTAATTTAAAATTTCTGTGGAATTGGACCAATTTATAATTAAGATTTGATTTTGTCCATTTATATTTGCACGCCGTTGAGGCAAAACATAAATTAACTAATTTAATGTAACATCTTGCATGCCTGCCATGTGTGTATTGTTTAATCATGTTTTGGACAAATATAAGTATCTTATCTTACAATAAATTGTATGGAATCTCACAAACTTGCATAAATCGAGTGTTAACTAAAGTGTAAGAAAAGGGCGTTACAGCTCCAATCACTCGGGAGGAATCGGCAAGAAACTACTTGAACTTTTTTTATTCATTACATCCTAACTCCATTGTTGTCAACCCTGCGCTCGCTGCGCGCGTTAAGATGCGCACGCACACGGTTTGAACGTCGTCGGTCAGTGTCGCGCAGCGGCCCTGGCTGCAGGGGTCGACACAAGGCAGCTCCTAAATAGAACCGCCTCCGTGTTGAATACTAAGCTGTGTTAACATGATGGAATGATACTTTTGCTAATTAACTGGATTACTAATTAACTTAATAGTCATACTAGCATGACCACGGTAAAACGGAAGAAATACAAGATAAAATGACGGATAATGGAAAGTGCAATGTCGTTGTAGAAAGAGACAATAATTATGCCTATTATAGGTAGAGTACCTAGAGAAAGAAGTCATGGACAGTTTTGAGCGCAAAGAGTTTTCTAGTGTAAAATAATTTTGGTAACCTTGGCTTTTCTCTGGGAACTATTTTGGCGCTTTATTGCTAATTATACTTTTAACACATTTTAATATCTGCTTCAGCTTTATGACGCAGAAACTCCAACAATTGGTACTTCTGTGCTTAATAAGAGGCAGAGTTCAAATCGATACTAAGATATGCAAAAATAAAAATAGAAAACCATACCTCTAACAAAAACTACCCTCCTGTGCTCAGCTCCGAAACTAGAGGGGGGAGGGGGGGGGAGCAAACCGGGCTCTCGCCCCGGGCGGCAGTTTCAGGAGGCTCCAAAATCATAATATAGTAGATTTAAAAATAAAAAACTTTCTCCACAAAGCGTTTAGCATACGGAAGCCTCGTTTGCGCCACACAGGCCTACATCTAATTAATTTATCTCAAACGCTGGAGAGAGGGGCACCACTATCAAATTTCTGCCCTGGTTCGAAAAAATTGTAGATCCGGGGCTGCCTGTGCTTCGCTGCTTAGCACGGTTAGTACAACAGGAGATATGTAAATATTTAAATGTAAAAATTCATCTGCTCATTCCACTAGGGCTCACATTTTATTTTAAAACTTAAATAAACATTGCCCCTCGCCTAGTCATGAATCTAGACCAGTCGGTTACCAACCGATACTATTCATTTGGAACAAAGTCTATATGACGGTAAAAAGCCCTCAAATGATTCATTGGACACCGCATAATACTAACTGATAGCAGTGACTCAAGATATCACCGTCCATGTGGGTCCATTCACTGTTCCAATGACTCAAGATACCGCTACAAGTAGCCGTGTGAGCCTATTCATTATTTTGTGAGACACAATGGATTTATTTGCACTTGTATTCATGTATTTCTTACTAGCTTCTGCACCGGACTTCGTCCGCGTGAAATCCCGGTTTTCATCTCTTATATCGCATGGCAACACTGTTTAGCTTTCCATTAGTGAAAGAATTTTCGGGAACGGATGACAAGTTCCGAAGATTACTTCCTACATACAAACTCATATAATATTTATCTATATAATTTCTTATTTATTTCGCTGTTATTGCGCGGATTGGGTGAAGTCAATCAATCAATCAATCAATCAATAGTCTTTATTTGTAAACATAGGTGACAATAGTGTGCAAGATGTTATTGTTATACTGGATATAATTTTAACCAGTGCGAAAACTGTAACCTTTAATTCAGCATTATATATGATTCTAGACCCTCTAGTGAAGAAGAATTTTACTGGTAAAAAAAACAGCTGTTTCATAGAAAACAGCCTACTTTTTTTAAACGAAAAAAAGAATTCCACGGCAGTGGAATTCTGGTGGATCTAGAATCATATATTATGCTGAATTCAAAGGTTACAGTTTGCGCACTGGGTAAAATTGTATCCTGTATTAAAGTTTCTCTATGTTTAACCATTTGGCGCACAAATAAACATTTTTGGGCTTTTTGCCAATTACGTAAATTAATTTATAATTCAGTAGCATCAGTGTAATTTTTTAAATGTAATTCAATAAATAGCAATGGGTATTGTCAGGTAATAGTAGGAATTACAATAAATATTGGAAGAAGTTGACGATCAACACGAGTTTAGCGACAACCCACCAATTCGCCTCCTTTTACATTTTCAAGGACGTTTTAGTCGTGAGATGGACGTGGACGTTCTCTCACTGGTTTGAATGATGATGCTACATCGCTAGGTTCTTGTCGAGAACCTTATTCAGCTCATACACCTACTGCACTATGTTTATTTACCTACACTACAACCTATCAGTGCTAATGCGATGAGTCTGGGTTACATATGTCCGGCCACCTAGAGTCCCAGGCTGTCTGATACCTGCAGTTTTGATGAACTGGACATCACCATAATTGGTGGTAGCTATGTAATTTAAGTATTAACCGCATCATGTTCGTGAATGGGCACCGTCAGTTGGGACTGGTCATCTTTTAGCTGCCATGGCTTATCTTCCTTGCATCTATATTTATACATATTTATAATAAAATCGTAGCGAAGTCAAAACTGTACACTGTGTTTTGTTCAACGATGCCAACAGGCCACGAGAAACGCCAAATCAATACTACCATTCATACTAAACTTAAAGATGGACTGGTTAGCTAGACTTTGGTTTCGAATGGTTATAGTACCTGGTATGATATATGAAAAAAATGGGTTGCCCATCGATCCTGATTCTTATAGGGATCAAAAAACTATGGGACCACAGAGGTTTGAGTAGGTACCTGTCATACATTTACGTAGGAAATGAGACTAGATGAGAGCGAATACAAATACTAGTGTATGACAACGTTAGAATTATTCATTTACTTCACTGGGCTAATAGGGAACAAAGCAGATAGTTACAGGTATGAATAACATCCCGCTATATACCTTTCAAGAGCTAAGCAGTCAATCATGACTCCCAAGTTCCCAAGAGAGGCATTTTTTTTAGAAGTAGCAGGTGTTTCCCTATGAATATCGAGTCGTGAATCAGAATAGTTTTCAATGAGTCCAATGAGAATCTAAAGAGATTTTGCTTAATTAGATGTTTGTGCTTTTATATTAGTCTAATTAGCTCAGATAAGCGAATCGTTTTTTATAATATAAGGATAGTCGTATAATTACTTAGTTAACTTGTAAATGTGATTTTTTGTTAATGTACACGTTTTTATAATTTCAGATTCAAATAATCGAGTTGTGTATAAAGCTGATATTCCAGTTGGAATCTTGTTAATCGGACCACTGGTTTCAAAGTTATGAAAATATATTTTTTATGAGTTTATTTTCTACGATTTTTAATTACCTACGTGTAATATGTTCAATTTTGGTGTTTTATATGAATAAGGAAGGTTATTTACTAAACATTGTCTGTGAGGTAAAGTAGGCCCACAGGAATGGCGTGCTATTTTTTGGCACTTGGTCGACTTTGCTATAAAGCATCCCTGATTGGGGCAGCCGAGCGCTACACGGGCAGCGAATATAATACTAATGCGAGCAGGCCCCGCATTAGTAGGATTCGCTGGCCATGGCATACCCTAACAATTCCCGACAACGCTACAATCCTTATATGGACTTACCCAACACTCTAGCCCATTCTATAATTTTTATTTGATGTTGTAAAATAGATCATTGACATTGATACTAACATTTGTACGCCTAATGGCAAAGCATAGAGAACTAACAAAACTGTAACATAACACACACTTGTGTATCTGTAACCTATGTTTACAAATAAATAATCTGAATCTGAATCTTCTCCAGGAGAGTAGCAAGTCCACCAGTACGCTCAAAATACATAAACACAGAACGCCATCCTTCTATCCTCCCCGCCGAGGCCCGCTGCGACGACCCAAGTCCCAACCAGTTTGCTCGAACCAGCCCGCGCTGCTGAGCCTGTTGATCAAATCATTTTCCTTTGAATTGCAAAGCAGTAGACATTTTTTTTTTACTCTTTTGTTAAAAAATGAAGGAGGAATGGTTTCATTTCAACGATTTGGAGGTGATTTGGAGCTTTTTTTTTATTATTTGATTCCCATAGAAAAGTTAAAAGATGACCATATGAAAAGTTATGCCTAAACCAAATGACGTATCATTAGATCATCATTAATGTAGATTACTAACAATTTTTTTCAAATGTAATTTCTTTGTAAATGCCGACGAAAAAACTGTGCACCCTGCCTAATATGGGGGATACAGAAGTGATTTTATGTTGTTCAAAATGTTAATAACTGAGGTGTCCGTGGAGTTACTTGCGCGTCCATAGGTACCTACTACGCTTTGGATTAGGCAACTGGCTTCATCTTTCTGTCTTCCCTTGACAATTCAAAACTGCCTGTAATTCATTTATCAGAAATAAATGCTTTTATTTTCAGTTTCATAATGTGTGGCATCATCAAACACAAAAACTCATAATAGGG
Source organism: Polymixis flavicincta (assembly GCA_949987655.1). Classification (NCBI taxonomy): domain Eukaryota; kingdom Metazoa; phylum Arthropoda; class Insecta; order Lepidoptera; family Noctuidae; genus Polymixis; species Polymixis flavicincta. The sequence goes on along the minus strand of OX465176.1, from coordinate 26,378,585 downwards.
TAAAGATGTGTGCGGTACAGCTACATTGCGCATTTCAGGTCTAAACCAATGACGTGACAGGTAAAGTACATGTACCTAGTCACGTGCGCTCACCACCTGACTATTAAAACCGCAGACAAGTCACCGTCATCTACCGTCATTTTGCTTTGGAAAGCACAACACTTTTCCTTCCAACTTAACCGACTTTCACGGAAAAATTACATAGTGTCACAGACTCACATAGTCACCCCCATGATCATCACTATTTTCAGCCGAATTTCATTAGTTTTAATAATAAAAACAGGAAAAGCAATGAGTTATTGATATTGTATAATAATTAATAATAAAGTGCGGTATAGCAACCGATCACAGTACTCGCTGGGAAACCCGTACCTACTATATTATATTTGTACATGTGGAAACACACAGAAATTAGACGTACTTATTGGTATTGATGGTTTAAATTTAAGCCTAAAATGCAATAGGAAGAAAATCAAAACAAACTTGTTTTAATAAAGCGTTAATTGAAAATAATGCATAAAGCCTTACAGTACATAATTTCTGATTGCAAAATAATCAAAATCAGTCACTTATTTTGTAACTTTTCTACAATGCTACTACTCATAAGAATCTTTTGTCGTGCGAATAACGTTTACAACTCAAACTCAAAGCATTTATTTCAACTAAACAAATTACTTATTAGAAGCTAGTTGGGCATTCCGAAACATAGGAGGTTCCTATGGAGAAGAATGGGCAAGAAACTCCATGGTTTTAAACGTAAATATTGGTTAGGACATCATTCATGTTGAAATTACACATGTAAGAACAACTGCAATGTTGTTAAACGTTTGTGGAATTGTTTTGTGAAAAGACACATATAAATGTATTAAAAAAAGAAGATGGAGGCGTCAGTTCTGGTAATGGCCACGCGCCAATTTAACCTACAGCGCTATATCTCTCAATTCAGCTATTCAGTTTCAAAAACCTCGTAGGTCGGATATGAACAACAACATGATCAGTAATTAGGTACCCAGACTATGGCTAGCTCAAATATAGTCTGAATTTTTTAGATGAAGATTGACCATTGCAAGATGTAAGTTCCTATGTAGATGAAAAGGCATAAGACTGAGAAGTTTAAAAAAATACGATACAACATTATTTTATTGATGAAGAGTGAAAGGCATTTTTTCTAGAACCATTGTATGCAGGTGAGCGAGACGCGTGGTTCGCCTGCACACAAATATAGAAAACAAATCCAAATTTCGATTAGGATTTTGTTACACGGTACCTACCTAATACAACACATCTAACCAAAGTCATTGACATACCAAAAAAACCGCCAAAGAACTCAGTTTGGCTAGATTTGTAGTATTATCGAATGGATACACAGAGTACCTGTATAATAAAATGTACTAAGTTATCATGCTCGTGTGTCTCTCAACTTAGGTACTTGGCAGAACTCCAGCACTGTATTTAATAATTTCATTACGGACTGAAGTTATGACCAGAATGGAAATTGGTCATTTCTATAACGATTTAGTATCCTTATGTGGTCATCTAGTGATATGGAACTATAAAGTAGTGCTGTGGACGCTGTGGTGAAGTGAGTGTAGGTATGTGTCTCGAGCTAAATAAAGGTCATGCCGATATTTTAAAAAGGGGTTAGCAAAAGTGTTGATGGCGTTGGTGTGTAATTTTAATGCTGCCCTTTATAACCGGACTAGGAGGTTTGTAATTAGTCGAAATCGTTTTTATAGGTGTATTGGCAGAGTGTTAGTGCTGTGTCGCTTTGCTTTTAGGTACATGTCTCTAATGAGGTCCATCGCTCTCAATATTTACGTTTCTATTATGTCGAAGATTATAAACAAGGAAATAGAAAAGACACTACTTCGATTTTACGTGTGCTTTGGTTTCTGATGAAATCTGGGTGGCAGTATCATAATTATGTTTAAGTAACAAGCGTGATATTTGACGTTATTAGGTTTTGTAGAAATAGCGTTATCATTGAATCAGAAAAGTTAAATGACCTTAGTTGTTAAAAAAATTGCGATAGTTCCAGCATACCATTGTATTCTAGTCAAAGCATGGTATGTATGAACAAACCTACAAATAAAATAAACAATAAATAATAACGAAGCCCAGCTAAAAGCGTCCACCACGATTATTTGACCGCAGTACTAATTAACACAATCACCCATGGGGCTTGTGACTGATGACGCAACACGTGATAATTTCCCCATAAATAGCTATTGTTATACATGGTCATATAACTGCACCATACCGTTTAATCACATTGTTAGCAGTTAACAGGTAACTGTCAGTACGGGTCGACCCACTGATACCAGTAATCAGCCGTATAAAAATACATCTATGGGTTATTTTTGTTAGGTAATTTATGATTTAAATAAATGAATAAACAACGTGCGTGATTTAGAAATCAATGGGTACCAGTGGGGTAAATGATCAAATTCAAGTACCTACGTGTGGATGAATATTAATTGTTGTTATGAAGACCCAAAGCAAAAGGCTAGAGGGTTGTGAATTTTGTGATAACATAGTGATGTTATCACAAAATATGTAAATATGAAAAGAAGCAATGCAGTGGCATTGCTTCTTTTCATATTTACAATTCTTCTTTACTTCTGTATATCACTGAACTCCTAAAAGACTTACCTGATTTCGATGACATTTTTTTTTGTAATTTGTTGGAGGAACGCATCAAATAACAGAATACGTGAGGAGCCTTCTGTCGCACCATTATACAAAGGTTAAATTCAGAGAACTTCTATATTAATAGACCATAATAATTAACGGAAATACCTGAAATATTTGTAACGTTGGTTAAATCGGCCATATATGTAGGTAAGTTTCATTGTTTTCATATCGCCACCGCATTTACAGGAATATTTCAGGAAAACTAGGTTTTCCTGAAACATTCCTGTATGTAGTCACGAGAAGCTTATCAGTTAGGTGCAGGCCACGTATTTAGGTAAATTATGGGGTAAATTCACCATTAATGAAAGTATTGAAGCTGAAGTTGGGATATTGTCAAGAGCAGGATAGCAGTGCCGTCTTATCTGCTAATATTGATCATCAATCCGTCTGCTAATACATCGCTGCCCTAACATAGATACTTTTTGAGCAAAATGAAGAAAGGCCGAAAACTCAACGCAATGAAATTTTCATTACGATGCGTCTGCTTTATGAAAAGCAGACGCATCGTAATGAAAAAAAAAAGCGTTTAAAGGCTGATTCTATGAAGAATCAGCCTTTAAACGCTGTTTTCTCCATCATCATAGTTCGCTTATCTTTGATGTCCATGATTTACTTCTAATCTAGCCTGTTACTTCCCACTGCTGGTTGTTTTTTCAACTGTGCTAACAAATGTTCAGTTAATACTGTCTAGCTGGTCCGCAAAAATATTACAGTATCTACACGGCCAAAATATAGCACCACGAGTTTCAGAGAAAGTTTGGCTTAAAAGACTGTCGTCCCTTTCACTTACGCTGTGTGACGTCTGGTTCTAACGTCCATGTGTCATTACGACCGGGTACTGCAGCAACCACTACCATATTTATGATTAACCAATGTTATTACCTAACAGGATAATCAGGAGGATAAGACTTGACCACTCCTGACGACATGCTCAAAGTTCAACAAACTGAACAGGGAGGGAAAACTTGAGGCTTATACCTCCGTGACGTCACAGAGGGAAGGAAGAAATAAGACTTTGGGTTAATATGCGCATCGTAGGTCAAGGACGTCCCTGACACATGACGAGTGCGGTCACGCCTTCTTACCATTCATACCAGTAGAAACTGAACCTAGAAAGAAATATGCTGCGGCAGTAAATCTATTCTAATATTTTAATAGAATTGTCGAGAGCATGTGAATGAAAATTGCATGCAATTTGGATACGCCAGGAAACCATTCACGAAGTTGTCAGTCAAGGTGAAAGGTGAAAAGTCTCTTAATAATAATAACCTTGTAATTTAGATTTATACAAAATCGACAACTACGATATCGTGGTGATAACACGAGAATAAAAGCTACCTGTGTCTTAATTTCATCGGCACACCAATCATGGCCTTACGAATAAAGGCTCCCATATAAATAATAGTAGAAATTCACAGCACGACCCGGCTCTAGTAGAACATTTTGGATTAAAACTTCATGGAAATTGTTCTACCAGTATCACGTCACGCACCGTCACGTCGCGCCTGTTTGCGGGAGCCTTAGAACACATCTATATAATGTTTTTAGATATTTATTTAAAAAAAAGACAAGGTCTTGGTACTAGACTGCGTGACCGTTTGGGTTTCCATTACATTTTGACTTTTAGTTTTGGAAAATATTGGGAGCGTTGTCAGGCTCCAGGCACTTAAAAGGATGCGTGCTTTTGTCCTTTTAGAATTTTTGAGGATAATCATACTAAGTCCATAATTACGTTAGAATAATTACTATAATAAAGACTATAAAATTGGTCACAGACGCACACAAACAGAAGGTCAATGCTTTTAGTTTTTAGGAAGGGTGTTACATTGAATTTTGCATTGAATGATTTTATTTTTTATACCATAAGGGTATTTTCTTGTACCTATAATTGTGCTCCTTCAAAACATTTATATGTCTATCTAACTTATTTTTCATCTTTGGTCAAATCAGAACGACCGGCCAGCGAGCGCAGAGCGGTGGAAAACGGCGGCGGGCGGTTCAGCGGTGGTGATGGACGGGTGCCACGCCGGGTAACTTTGATGCGTTAATATGTATACTTTTTTGTGCCTTACGAATGAAAATAAAAGTATTGTAAATATGTATGTAATATTCTTTATTTCTATACAATATGCTGATAGTGGCAGAAAAAGGGAGATGTGGTGCTAGCACATAGGTATCTAGCGAATGCATGAAAAAAATTTTCAGGAAAGTTTCAAAGTAAAAATGCACATTTTCTTCTTGCCCACACAATGAATGTACTTAGCAGCTACAGCCAATTGATGCCCCACATACAATACTATCTCAATACAATCTAAAACAGATTTTACACGCGATGTAACATAACGAACTTAGGTAAACTCCTTCATTGAGTAGCTCTGGGGTTTTCCTTAACAGAAGAAAGACGATCAGTAATTCAAGGTCGTCATGGTCATCGAATCTTGAATACAAATCTCGGGCTATCCCCGCGTATGAAAGTTGTTACTTATTTTTGCAGTTAAAAAAACTCACTGGACTAGTGCATTTTACTACATATCTGAGGTGCATGGTTCCGCCGCAGGTACGTTACGTACATAAAAGCTTCACTTTTTTTTTCTGTTTTCTATAAAAATTATTAATGAACTCAGTTCATTGCTGGAAAGATTCCTTTGACTCAAGACTAATTTATTTCAGGTGCTCAGACCTGGGTGCTTAATCTCGAATATAATTCCGATAGATCGTCATTGGAATTGTTAGTCAAACGTCAGGGATTGGCTCGACTCAGTGAGTCCAGCCAATCCCTGACGTTTAACTGATAATTCCAATGTCGATCTATCGGAATTATATTCCAGAGTAAGCACCCTGGAATAAATTAGTCTTGAGTCAAAGCAAAGCATACTACTCGAAGTCTAGTGTTGCGAAAATGATAGAAGCAGGGAACAAATAAAGTCGGTAGTCAGTCATATCTTTGAGCAACACTTACAAACAAGTTTATAGATTCTTACAGAAAAAGCAATTGGTCCACCGGTTTTGTTTTTGTATTTTGACCGGACTACGGGACCCTAAAACATCAGTTTTAAATACTCCTGAGTGATCTGGTCGACCTTGAGATGTACAAGGATAATGGAGGTTCTACGAAGCGAGGACAGTTATTCGTTCAGAAAGGATTTCCCACTAGCCGGTCGGCGCGCACGCATGCTGCGGGAATGTTGCGCAATCTCGTTGTAATTCAATGGACCACGTGGTGGTACTACTTTCGTGTGTTGCGATTGGCTGGCTGAGGGTTTAGTGAAAACTAGGAGAATAGAGGACACTATTGTATAGACGAAGATAGAAAATATTTTGATTGATTGTCATGCTTCCAGCTGTGAACAACAAAGAGCATGCATCGATTCTTAATGACTGCACAACATTACCTTGGATATTGAGTAGTACGTACAGTTAAATATTGAATTAAAATGCTCAGTGGATCCAACAATGAATCTATAAATCACTAGCTTTTGCCAAAGGGTTCACCCGCGTGGAGGTCGAAAACTATCCCAAGAGAACGTACTACCACACAATATGTATCCTATGATATATTAGTCCAGGTTATGAACTTCATCCAAATCTTGACCGGCCTTCACTGTCTTCCCAAACCTTTTAACAATGTAATTTGAAAATATTGTAAAAAAGCCAATTATTTTTAAAAGAGTAACCGTGGAGTTTATTGCCGGCTCTTCTCCATACGAAGCGAGCAATTGGAACCATGAACCATAACTACCTATGTATGTAGGGGGTTATGTGACAAAAAAAATAGCGCCTGTTTCCTCTGAAGATTTTAAAAGAGCCACCAGAGGCAGCGCTAGTAGGGGTACATACGAAACTGGCTTTCAGGAGAAAAAGCTCGAAGAACTCTCCCTTTTGTATTTCCTGACGCCGATATCAGACGCTTCAGTTTTGGTTCATATTTGCCTTGCTTCTTGCTTGCTTTTTTTTGTTTTGCTTGCTTTATTTTTCTTGCTTTCTTGCTTAGCTTTCACTCGGAGTGAAGCGTCTGAACACAAAATGTCTCAAAAGAAAATAATAATTTATTAGTGTGTAGAATTTTGGCATTAGGCATACATCTGTTACTCTGCTATCGAAGGGCAGATGAACGTTCATTTCCGTATAATATTGTCGGTGTTCTGTGGCCCACCCACCTTGTTGTGGCGTGGAGCGAAGCACCTGTTAGCAGGTAAAGTGTATCTATATTTTTGTGTTTGACTATGCTTACCTAGTGCACCTATTAGCGTAATGATGTTGAACTATAATAATTGTGTCAGCATGTAAAACGAGTGCAACGCGATTGGGAAGAAAAACGATGTTTATGAATCATGTAGCCTAGCAATGTGCACGTTAATTGTGTTCCTGTAAACTTCTACATAACTAAGCTCAATATGTCTCTAGGAACAGGAATAAAAAGGAAAAGTAGACATAGTCAAGTCGCATTATTAGTAACCAGAACACGGGCCAGTAGCAACAGCATTCTGAAAAAAATATCAGACAGTTTTTATTATCTCATTTTGAGGGATTTTGTGGTGAGATTAGCCTGGTCGTTTTCTGTGCAAAATTTTTCAAACTCAATCATAATAAAAATGTACAACAAACACTATCTTTAAGATATTACTAACATTATGGATCTTTGTTGTCCGAATAATTAAATTTTATTATTGTTATAGTAAGAGCTACCAGATTAATAATCCGCGAGTTTCAGGAGGATATCAACTGCCTGTGTTGTCTTTTTAGAGGGGTACCCGTGCTTCGCCAACAGGACGGTTAAGAATGCGTTTCTGAGTGGCAATCCTTATGTCAGTTTAGGAAACATTAGACAGTGAATGGTGATCCTACGCACCATTCAATTTGCTACACTTATATAAGTATGCTTCTGGAACTCTTCCATTTTATAACCAATAATAACCTTATCTCTCGTGTAAGGTAACCCAAGGTTCCATCCTCACATCAAGGTGATTCCTCGGTCAAACGTTAATCGGAAACAGCATGATTCAGCTGTTAAGACGAAGCCGTTGATCAAGCACCGGCATCGGCGCGTGCGCATTGATTTATGACTGGAATCTAAATAACATGCAAACATTGTCTATACCTTGGTAGTGGTGATAGTAGAGAATGTCAAGTGGTTTGTTCCTATCGGTTCACAAAATTATTAAAAATACTCTTGATACTGGTGAATTGAAACTCTCGTTGATGTAGCGGTCGCAAGCGCTACTGCTGACCATGACCCTTGGTTTATATTCCCAGATCAGGCAAAGTACAAATGTTTTTTTTAATAAGGAATTCCTCAGTAGCAGCCTGTTTTAAGGAAAAAAGGGCCGACTCTCTACAGCAGCTAATAATAAAATGACTAATGTCAATTTGGAAATAATCTGTTGACAGTTACAATTTCAAATTAATTATCAAATTTAAATGACGTCACCGCGTCAAAAGTGTCGAAACTATAGATAGACAATAATGTGTAGTGCACAGTAAGTACGCAATAATGATTAAAGTCACTACCTACATATTATTCGGTGTGTAGACAGGCGATACTCGCTTGACGAATCGATGTGTTAGTTAATTTGTTGGATGACTTCATAATAATGGAAATATTTTGATTTATAGAACGTTTAAGAATATATCATTTTATCGAAGGTTTTATAGGCTTTTCGAGCACTGTAACTAATGAATATCTTATACCGTCGATAAGATTTTTTTATAAATAAGACCGCTAATGTTCAAGTTAAGTTTTTACTAAACAATAGAAAATGATGAATCCGATAGAAAATTTAACTAATTCTCCTCAATTTGTCCCTTTGAAAACTATTATTATGTGAACAGTGAGAAATCGATGAGATCATGACACAATTTATGTGACCAGCTAAAAATAACAGGTTATTTTGATGTTTTAATATTGTTAAATATCTTTATTAATATTATAGATGCAGCGGAAAATCTTTAAAATTCATAAAATAAAACAAAGTCATTCTGAGTAATCATATCAATTTAAGTGTTTGATACGACATTTGACGAAATTCTTCGAAAAGTTTAATGTCAGGTATTATAAAATATTTAAATCAATATTAAAACTGTTTTTGTGAGAAACTTAATTGTATCTACAGTCAGCAAAATGACAAAAGACCCTACCAGTCACCCTTATATAGTAGTCAGTATATATATATAGGGTGACTGGTAATTAGTGACTGACATTTAAACACATGATTGTACTCATCATTATGAACAACTTTTACAATGGGACCAAACATGAAATCGCGAAAAAAAAATCTGCTGTTCCCTACATTTAAGTTCGCATAACTCTTCAAAATGTAGGGAACAGCTGATATTTTTTTCGCGATTTCGGGTTTGGTCCCATAGTAAAAGTTGTTCATAATGATTAGTAACAATCATGTGTTTAAATGTCGGTCACTAATTACCAGTCGCCCTATCTAAATACTAGCAGTTAAATACAATTACAGCAAGTCATTACTAAATAATAATTAGAGATTGGATATTCGGATGCATATTTACCTAAATTTGCGATGTTGGCTAATACGGAATGCGCTTTTGTATCGAAATAACCTCAATTTAATTAATGTTTTTTGTTTTATTTTCTAATACACACCAACCCCTCTCTTGCACCCTACGTACACATATTTGCATCGGTGCAGCTATTCAGATGCAAATTTATTTAGAATTAATGTTTAAATTAATTCTAAATAAATATGCATCTGAATAGTTTTGCTATCCTAATAATTTAGAAGTCGCTTCCATAATAAACACCTGACTAGTTATGCATACCCGGTGTTGCTGGCATCAGAATATACTTTAAGAAGCCGCTTCCATACTTTCATAACTAAATATTATCTTTAGGTAAATATGCATCCCGGCATCCGAATATCCGATCCCTAGTAATAATGCATTGAATTTATTCAATTATATCGTGAAGAAGAAAAAACGACAAATAAGTCGACAGCTCACTGCTAGACATCCTGCGCCACGACGTACGTACGGTCAAGCATTGGCTGTCATGAGAATTAAAGGTACCTTATAGCCAGCGTAAAGGTGTTTACATCTTGCATTCCTCCTGCTGCTGACCATACCCTGCTGACTAACCCTCCAATTACGCCTCTACTTGTTTAAAATAAAAGTGTGAAGTGTACCCAAAATGTGGGTGAATGTGATGCAGGCGAGTTGACCGTGACCTTGGCTGAGTACAGGTCGTACCGGTACAGGTACGACGTAAACTTGTTAAGGACCGAGCATTTTTTACCTTTTTTTAGCGTTCGGACAGGTAGCTTTACATTTTCGCACGTAGGTGTTATGATATATGTGGATATGTAGCTACTTTGTTTTTGTTGTCTAAGTACGAACCAATATTTTGATTTTAAAAGTATTTTAAGAAAGTTTCTTGCTTGTTCTTATCCGTAGGACAATAGTACTTTTCACAAAAATGACAACTTAGTCCGGTGCTAAGTTGTGATTTATGTACTTATTTATTTATGAACTTTCACCTAAATATAAATAAAGTTGGTAATGCAAAAGTTGTCTCGAGGCTTTATTTAGGCTCGAACTAAATTTAGATCGCGTTTTGTAAAAAGACGAAAATGGTTGTATTGATGATTGTAATGATTACAATTCTGTATGTGTATTTTAATTCTGTATAGTAGCAATGGACAACATTGTAAAACTTTTTCTACGTAAAATGGGGTTTTAGCTACTTTGTATGTGTACATTTTATGGATATTTTTTTGGTAATGTGCGTTTTGTTTGTGCAGAATAAACAGTTTTCTTTCCTTTTTTCTTTCTATGTATGTATGTATATACTAGTTAAAGTCGCGAATAATATATTGTTTACCATTTAACCTGACACTGAAAATTGCAAAAAAGAATAAAAAATGCACGGGCTATCCTGGCGCGTGCCCCTACAGTATACAACCACTCGATGGTCATACACTCATCTCACAATACTTAATTCAGAAATATTAACAGGATCTTCTTGCAATCACCCGCGAACACATCACAGTCAAGCTTATTCTAAGAGAGCGTTGAACACAGAGTGTGTGAGGGACAGGTGACTGGGCTCGAGCGCCGGTTCCACTCTCAGGCACAATGAACAACCTGTGCCTCGTGTAACGGCTATAATTAAACGAAGCAAAAAATTGGCAAAAAAATTACACTCCTTAGCAGTAATTTCATCAAAGACTGAGAAAACCTAATATTACCTTATGTTCGTAATAAAAATTTAAAGGCTCCAGTTGCCATAATAAACTAGCAAAGCTGTTAATGGCGCATAAACATTATGCAACAACTGGCATTGCATAACTAACTACATGTCAGAGATGTGGGCGCTGCTAGTGCAACTAACATTAATAACAGGTAGGTACACGTGTAAGATATATTGACACTTCTAGTTAATCTAGGATTGAGCAGAGTTAGGATTACGTTCAGTCATTTTTATTTTCTTCATCTTCAGCTTTTTCCTGTCCATCATCAGCATTCCTTATATTACGGCCCTCTAAGTACCACAAAACTCTACAATATGCAAGTTACAATTTTGTAAAAACAAATACGTGTTCCACAAAACTCTAAAGTGCATTATTACACTATCCAATTTGTAGACACTCTAACTAGGAACACTCTAGTTAGGAAGTTGGAAACTAATGATCATACTAGACTAAATTGAATTCTAAATTGGACAGAGGACTCAGTCATGACGTAGAATTACAATTGGTTGCAACAATTTTGGAAGTAGTGCGGTCGATACCTTCCAATCTCACTAAATCGGATCCAACTGTTCTAACTTCGATTACATCTTCCGATTTCCCAATTAGATTTCCAAAAAATTGGATAGTGTAATACGCACTTAACTGAATAAGCATTTTAGGTACATAGCCCCCATACTTTGTGTACCCGTTTAAAAGTGCGAAAGAATTGTAGATTGTAAACTGTAACACACATATTTGTAATTTCTGTGTAACGCATTTTTTTTTAAATTTTAACAATTTTATAGAATTGTAGACTTGTAAAGAATTGTGGTACGTTTAGGACCCTATGCGAACTTAAATGTTTAGATCAACTAATTATTTTTTGTAATTTCATAATTGGTTTCCCAGTAAAACTTATTTATAATGATCAGAACAATTCACCTCGTAGATGAGGATATTTTCAGTACTTTCGCCTACTTATTGACATTCATATGCACCGTTATGGATACATGGTTTTACATGTTCTCATTAAAATCTACAAAAACTTTTGTTGCAAGTTTTTCTTGTTAGAATTTACGTGCTTACACAAGATGACGAATATCTAAAGATTGCCTTCTGTATTACATATTTTCTATTTATGTTTATATAAAGGAAATTATGTATATTAAAAAAAGCGATGATGAATAATGAACCGATTTTGTTGCACCGGTGCCGTATCAAAACGAATAATCCTGCTTTCCTTCATCATCATCATCATCAGCCTATAATATTCCCACTGCTGGGACACAGGCCTCCTCTCGGTGAGAGGGATTGGGCCGTAATCCACCACGCGGGCCCAGTGCGGGTTGGTAGATGTCACATGTCTTCGAATTTTTGGTTCTAGGACATGCCGGTTTCCTCACGATGTTTTCCTTCACCGTTTTGGAGCAGTGGTGATGAAATGATTTACACAAAGTAATGCGCCGGGCTGGGTTCGAACTCACGACCTACAACTCGTAAGTCGCGGCCGTTGCCACTTGGCCACCACTGCTCTCTGCTTTCCTTAGAATAACTAATTTATAATTTGTTCTGGAGCTTTTTTTAATCATGTTACCTTCACATTATTAGGATCTCGTTCGTTTTAGACTAACATAATAAAAGTTATCTACCTAATTGCTCTTTCCTATGAGGAAACACAAAACCTGTTTTTTTAGAAACAGTTCATGCTTTTGTCAATTACACAATCTTATCAACGTATTTTCAGTGAGACGTATTTACACTACGCAACACCCCAACACCTTTCACTGCTCTACACTCACAAAAAATCAAGCGAACATACACATAAAACATGCACACATTCATTTTTATATTGTTTCAGGTTTTCTTGTTTAGACATCTTTTATTGATGCATTTTTTTTTGCATGTCTTTTGGGCTAAATGTAGCCGAGATTTTGGACTCGTCCTAGTTTGGCAACAGATACTTCCATTTATTTACTTAAGTTTATATTATCCGTTAATTTTGGCGAAATAAAAAGTTAAATTATAATTATTATAATTTTCATGAGTACCTACCGCACTCCCTTAATAGTATGTCCCTCGTTTAAACTAACAGCCTCAACATAATCATGCCTATAATGTTCCCACTGCTGGGACACAGGCCTTCTCTCTGTGTCGAAATGAGCAACGTCCCATGTCAGTGGACAAAGATCCACCACGCAGGTCTAGTGAGGGTAAGTAGATGTCGCATATCTTCGAATTTTTGATACTAGGATATACCAGTTTCCTCACGATGTTTTTCTTCACCGTTTTGAGAGCAGTGGCAATGAAATAGTTTACACAAAATCAAGCACCTGTTTGGGTTTGAACCTACGACCTGACTTTTGCAAGCCGCAGCAATTATTATTGGGCCACCTCTGCTGATGCTGGTCCACCACTGTTCATAATGGTTTAATTTAAAAGCCTGTAAAAAAAAAAGTAGTAAAATTATGTAAGTATGGCTTTTGACAATCACCAACTAATGTCCAAAATGCGGTAGTTACTGATATTGTTAAGTGTACAGGAAATGCACGATAGCTATATACAAGAGCTATGTTCAAGAGCTTTTAGCACGCAGCAGTAGCCAGCTTTTGTTTCTTTGAACACAATAATAATAGTAATCGTACCTAGATGATAATTACCATACTACGTTGTAGAGTAGTAGGCACATTACTATTCACAGATGCTCAATCCGCAAGATAAGCAAGTCATTAATTATTATTACATAACATAGCATGCACTTCATTACATACACACACTATTAAACTGTCCGATGCCTGTTTTGTTACATATTTATAAGAGGGTTATACATAATGCAGGAAAAAACAGAGAACAAATTGACCAGTCGGTACAAAAGAAATAATTTAAATTATTTTATGTGTGGATTCAATTACCTTTACTGGGATGCGGGGTTTTGATATAATTAACAGGAAAATTTTGTTGCCATGGTCACTTTGCAGGTTAATTCTGTATTGAACAGTTTTAGACTGGTCATATGAATTTTAAATGGATCGACAAATAGGTACCTGTACTAAAATAAATGAATAGGCAGGTTGTATTAACACTCAACCAGTTATTTTAAATCTCACAAAGTATGCGTGCCTAGTCATAAAGTGATCAAATTTAAGAAACGTGTGTCCAAAATTAAGGATGTGGTACAGACCGTCAGACTGATCAAGTGTCTCCATTGGACCAATATTGTAATTGTAAGAAAAAATTTATCAACTGGCCTTTACAAACATACAATATCTCTCGACCCAATAAGGCGATTAACACACGGCACCGCAAACCGCCGCGGTAGGCGGTGAAGCGGATCTCATGGCGCATTGGTCTCTAAGAAATCCGTTGATGCCTAACACACGTACACCGCCCAACCGCGCGGTCGAATTGTATGCCGCCGCGGCGGCAGTGCGCGGTGCCGTGTGTGAATCGCCTAAGACACTCGTTTTTTTAAACGTTGCCCCACACTAGGAATTTCTCCTTTATTATGGGTGCGTATTTAAACTCATATACACAAATAGCCAGAACCTGAATAAATACTTATAGGTTATGCAAATATTTGTTCCGTGCGGGAATCGAACCCGCAACATTTAGTGCTGCAGGCAATCGCTTAACCACTGCGCCAACTGCGCCGTCAAAATTAATAATTGATAAGTTTATCTTGATTACGATGCATACCAAGTTCCCATGGAGAAAGTTATTCAGTTAGATGCTCTGCCATCCTCATAATCAGCTGATAATGTCCACTGCTGGGACACAGGTCTCCTCTCGGGGAGAGGGAGTGGGCCATAATCCATCACGCGGGTTCAGTGCGGGTTCGTAGAATGTCCTGGAATTTTAGTTTGTAGGACATGCCGGTTTCAGCAATGGTGATAAAATAATTTGCAAAAAGTACAGCGCATATCTGGGTTCAAACCTATGACGCGAAGTCGCGGCCATTATCACTGTGCCAATGGTTGTGTGGTGAGATGGAATGGTCTGTACCCACCCAAATCGGACCACTTCTACACGATACACGCTGTAGACACAAAAAATAAATATAAGGTGCCGTGTATTTACTGAAAAACTTGCGGCAGTCGTTTTTCATATAGCATTATTTCTTTTGACGTATATTTGTGTGTTTGCTACCAATTTGAAGAAACAAAATTACCATAAATATACGAAGTACCAACTTTTCCCAGTTACATTTTTGGTGTATCATTCTTCGGTAAGTAGATTCTAAAAATAAACAATGACATCCATCATGATCTAAGATGCTGTTGCCTTTGATCTAGTAAATGTAGATGTATCGCTTTATATGGAAGGGACACAAAATTAATACATATGCAACGTCTTCGCAGGCATAAAGCAGTGTGAACATTAATTAATGTCCATCTAATTAGTCCCCGGGACGTGCCAGAGGAGTATCTCTCGAAGTAAATTGGAACTGTTTGATCAACTACCTTGCTAGGTGTACTCTGGAGAAAATTCTTGTTATTATCTTATTGGATAGTAAACAAGCCAATCCTATCGAATGCTGAGCGGCAACCGCTACCTAAGGACATCGGCAATATAGCAGAAGCATCTTAGATGCGTTGACATTACGGAGACCAACCTAAAATGTCTCTTATGCCTGTGGGTATGTAACACTGAGCTGTGTTACAATTTCAAGAGTATGGGACCTTTCAAATTGGAACAGAAATGCTGCTGGGCATAGAGTTCGTATGTCTCCGGATTCCTTCACAGAAACGAGATAACTATACATATTTTTTCGCGTGGTGGATTATGGACACGGAGAAAATATGAGCCATTTCCTTTCACAGAGAGGAGGCCTGTGTCCCAGCAGTGGGAACATTATAGGCTAATAATGATGATGAATGATAACTTTGTTCAGGAAGTTTTTCCTTGGCTACTAGACTCATGAAAACATAACTATGGAGGTTCTTCTGTTAGCATGCTTGAATACTTTTATTTAAGTAGGCTTAGTCAATCTTGACTCATAATAAGTCATCTTAATAAAAGTTACAACAATGGATACTAAAAGGAATCATAGCTATTAGTTACACGGGTGACGTGTGAAGGGGCGGACCATTGTTATTCATTTTGGCTCTTTGGATTCAAAACTGATCTAGGGGAGTGCCCGGCCATAGACACGCAGGTACAGTTCAACAGCCATAGAGATCGTCTAAGCTAAGCTAACCTGCATTGTACAGTCAGCGAAAATTATTGCTTATGACTTTGACATACTACGTCAATTTGCCGTAGCATAGCCATTTCAAAATTATTTGAAATCTTTGAAAGTTGTGATAGAGTAATGACCAATTTTGTTTGCTAGTCAACTTTTTAAGCAATTAGCTTCCTTGACTTTACACATACATTCAAAGTATGTTTTCAGATCCTATGCGATACAAACGAATGCGTTGCCATGTTTGTACCTCTGGCAAGCCGGCTGTCGGCTACGTGGGAGATTGTGGATTAGGTGTAGGTAATTAGCATTTGAACTCACACTTAGGAATAAAAATGTAGTGAAGAGGCGCGTCATTTTAGTTCAGAGGATCTGTAGAGATCCTAACGCCAAGAAGATGCTTTGAAAAGCGGATATAGTATGTACATCCCGTATTCGAAGTGTTCACAAGAATTCGGTGTCCACTGTGTTACCTATTTGAAAAGAGAAATTTAAAGCGATATTTTGACACGACATACGATTAATATGTTTGAGAATGACTTTGGCATTGCGTAGTGTTAGCAAAGTAGTGAATTTATAGGTTAGGTAGGCCTAAGCTATACATTCATAGCATGGGCGTATCCAGGTTCTGGGGCAGGGGGGGTCAAATCAGACTTTTATAAGCACCTAGTCAAAAAAAATAAACAAAAAAAATTATTTTTATATAATTCTTTTATCAAACAATAGCTATTTTAAAAGGAACTTTCGATGGTCTTCAGCAATATGGTTTATGACGTGTTCCGTGAAAGTTCACGGCCTTTTTGCTTGCAGCGCTGCTAGCGAGTAGGTAGAACGGGCACGACGCGCCGTACGATTTTTAACAGTTGTATATTGTATTGCAAATGGCAAAAAGTTATTTTTCTTTTCTTCGACGTTCTTTGTCGACAAAAGTAGATAGTTAATAGGGACGTAAACAAAATCCAGGGGGGGGGGGCAGCTGCCCCCCCTGCCCTCCCCTGGGTACGCCAATGATTCATAGTAATATTAAACTTTTAATAGTTTTAACATTAAAAACAATTTAATGACCATAAGCGTACAATTTCACTAGAAATACATGTAAAATTAATGGATGAATGTGAATTTGCGTCAGATGCCAGACGGCAGTATTCTATGTATATGAGTCCCACTAACATACGCACGGAATATATAGGTACCTATTAACTTTTTGAAGTACGGTTGATAATAAGTACTTGTTGTTAGGTTATCATATGCCAGACGTTTCCCAACTGTGGGCGTCAGCTTTCAATCCAACCGCGATGCAGCTGAATATCAGTATTTTACTTGGTGACTGTCTATCCGACCGCTAGAACCCAGTTACTGGGTATTACGTTATTACGTTACCCCTTGGTAACTGGTTGTCGGACTTTCGGGCTTCTAACTACCGTACCGATTGTCAAAGATCTGTCAATGACAGCTGAGACCAACGGGTCTCGTTATGAAATGATGAATGACGAATAATGGTCACCCATCCACGGACCGACCTCGACAACTGTAGCTTACTCAACCTTCGTGCGGTTGTTATCATTTAGCCACGAGTCACGAGCATTTATTAGGTACAGGTACTGAATACATTACTCAAGTTCATGTAGAGGTAGTTCAACCAAAAACGTTATACGATTTACCAGGTTATACAAGTTACCAGGAAGTTTAGGACCAGCTGGCTTAGCTTTCTATTTATACGAAGAATAGACAGTGCCTTTTCAAAAAAAAGTGACATTTCGTTTCTCCATTTCTAGCATCGCACCGTAGATATCCTTCTACTTACAATCTGTCATTTTGTCTTTCGTTTCGTTTCTAACAATCTGTATCTAGATCCCTATAAATGTATACTATTTCAGAAGAATATTTCTTCCCAAACTGCCAAAATCACACTGACAACAAACTTTCTACTCGACGGCCATAAAGTTTATACGATTATCTACAAAATCATGATTCGTTTAGAACGCATAACTGTGACAATTAATAGAAAAACATAGCTATCTTCTCTTATTGTACATCATTTAGTTAATAGTCATGTCTATTCTTCCGTCGACAAATCGGTGCTCGTGCTAAGCCTGCAGCAGGTTTGTCTACGACGTCAAACTTTTATTTGATTTGCTAACTATACAAAAGGTAAATATAAATCTGTGGAATAAGCTGTGTTGCAGCAACCACTAAGTATTCCTACCTCATAAAATTTGACAGCTATCTTAAAATCTAACTGTGTAAAATATCTAGGTACATATAAGCTGTGACAAATATCTACAGCGATATTTTTGTCCCGTCAATTTTCATTGTTTTATTTTATTTTTTATTCGATAAAAACAAGACGGATATTTACTCCAGACCGTATTTCGGTGGCCAATCTCAACAGAAACCAGCCTTCGGCGCAGGACATTATTATAGTGCACAAGTGTGTACGCAGACACAGGTGCACTCCCTCTTTCCTCACTTTCATAGTCTGAAGGGACGACATGCAATCTGACACGACCGGAGAGAGACCATTCGCAAGACCAACACCTTAAATTGGTTTTCTAGGCACGGGTACCACACTGTTACTATGAAATTCTTATTGGAATAACCCAATGGGAATGTCCGACCTGGTAATCGAATCTAGGACTCCTTGGCCAGCAGTTGCTTGCGATCACGAGACAGACACAATATGAGACACGAGGTGACAGTTACCATAGTATTGAAGGTTAAGTAATACCATGTACTTCATTAAAACGTTCCAAACTTGTTGCCAAAATATTGGTATTTTTAAGTAAAACAGCTGCTCATACTTTAGACGTAATCATGAGTCACGTTTTACAACGACGGAGAAAAGCTACATAATAACATTGTTCCAGAAAACGTACCTACGTGCTTATGTAAGTGCTGAAAAATTTGAGGAAAATAATATAAATTTGTGACCAGTTGCGCAAAGCAAACAAGGAACGGGTTTGCCAAGAGAACCCGGTGTTATAAAAGCCGGAAAAATGCGTGATAAACTTTTTCACCAACCCCTTTTAACAGGGGGTTTATTTTTTAATTTGTCTCAAATGAAAACGAAACATTGATTTATAAAAATATATTTTGACGTGATGACGTCTCACGCGATGTTCAAGTTCTATTGTCAGCTAGTTCTGGTAACTACAAGTGGTACATGGAAAGTATAAAACATAATTTGAGAGTAGTCTCCAGTTAAAACACGAAAGCATATTTCACTTAGATATATTTGAAAATGTTTTATTTTGTTATTATATCTTCCCGAAAGGCCATGCCCTGCGGTGGGACTGTACAGGCTACTTACATTAGAATTAGATCCATATCATATTGTCTACGACACAGCCAACTCCATCATTTACACTATTACAACAGAAATCCGACTACATTTTGGAGTATATACGCATCATAGGTAGTTCGTCGTATGGTAACCTACCTGTACAACATTTTTGGGAAGAACCGTATGGCGTCCTAGTTCGTAAAAATAAATAGTTTCCTTGGCAGCGCCACCTGGCGTCACGTAGCGGCATTACGTTTTATGTAATGTACATGTTAACATGTATTTAGGAACACATTGTGCTCGTAATGGGTGCGTTTGGCCCCGAGATTGAGATAAACTATTGTTTGTTTACTAGGCCTTGACTGTAGTTTTATAGATAATGGGTAGAATTGAGCAGCCCTTGATATTTCAAGGTAAGGATGAAAGGAAGTTTTATCCCCGTTCTACATTAGTGAAAAATGCGATGGTATAATGACAATCCAAAGAGTGAGTCTGGGTAGGTATCGAATCCAGGACCTCGAGCAGCAGACGCGCTTTGCGACCACAAGACCTGCGAGGCTAGTACCTGACGATATGTGGGTATACTATTGATACACCTCTACCCACCTATTGGGGAAATATCCTACACATAACTTCCGAGGAAAATTAGCCAAAAAAATAAATGAATGGAACCTCGATTTACAAGACTGGCTCAAAAAAGTTCAGTGCAAAGCATAAACAAAATGCTCCAGAACTGGTTTGTCACATAAAAGCGGCATAACAGCAGAAATTATGTAGATGTCCGAATTAATTTAAATGTTAATGACATGAGTATTACAACCTGATCTACAGAAGGCGAACTCCTAAAAAACTATGTCATTATGTAGAAAAAATGCTAGCCTATAGCTGTGCCACAGCATGGCAACGTAGAGAGAAAACGAGCAATGAATCCCACGCTTTTTTTTTTTTTGGTGGGAAATCATCAAATGACTTCTCCTGCTGAGTAGAGCAGGAGGGCGTGTCAGACTTTTACTGACTAAAACCCACCCGTGTTCCCTCAGTAGCCCGTATGCCCTGGCATACGGGCTACTGAGGGATACCACAGCCCCTGGGCTGTGGTATCTCTTTCGAACAAACCCGCACCCCTGGCAGGCATCGGCCCTTGTGGACCCCACCTGTGATTGCTGACATCTTTGACGGCGCGCGTGTGGAACACAACGCGCTGTCCCGTCTACCACTTTTCGGCCGCAGGGGATAAGGAGAGCGGCTGACGCTATACCGACACTCCTCTTCCCCTGCGGCCCCACCGCGTCCGCCATCAAACGGTGGCGGCCCCGTCCAGGCCACGGAAGGGAAGAGCGCTGCTCAGAAGCACCGGCACTCCTCCTCTACCGCAGCCCGTAACCCTCAGCCGCGATGCCTCCCATTCGACATCGCGGCCCACCTCAGTTGCGGTGCACCTCACCGCAACCTACTTTTTGGCCGCTACGTCAATGGCTTGAAGGCAAAAGCCCTGACGAGCGGCCCCACCTTTGGGTTCCTCTTGGCTTCACCGTGGCTGGAATCCACGGTTACTGAGCCCCCCGCAACGACAATGCGGGAACCCACTCGGGGGGATGAATCCCACGCTAGCTCACTGATTGGACATCCAAATATTTTCAGTGAGGATTTTTACGATTTTCTCGTTCACCTGAAGTCGTCTTTGTCTTCGCTGATTTCAGACTAATATTTAAGAGGAATCTTGTCGACATTTTTTTAATACAAACTTCGGGAGTGTATTATTCCACTGTTCGACAGTTTATATCAAAAATTAAACATGATTATGGTTTTGTCTCATTATTAATATTGTCTGTACGGAAACATTACTAAAATAAAAAGCCATTAAAAAGTTAGGAGCCACTGAGATTCGTTTTTCTTGCTAATTTAACCTAACTTTGGTAGTGTTTAAGTAACAAAAAAAGCGGCTCCAAAACCAAGTCGGTACCGACAAAGCTGAAATATCGAAAAGTTCAACAAACTTTATTCCTCATTGATTAATGCAGTGGCTTTTTCATAAAACTACTAATAACCCATCTTCCGAAGGACTTGTCCTATAAATGATCCTGCATCTCACTCAATAACGTTGTGCGTGTAGACTAGCGTCTAACTGCTCATCACTGATACTACTTCTGTCAGACACGATGCCTGGTGAGACAGCGTGCTTTTTAGCCAGGCCCACCAGCACCAGTGTGTTCGAGCCCGCGACTAGATTCCCTTTAAGTGAAATTGAAAAAGACATGCTTAGACCGTTTATGAAATATACGGTACCGGTAGTAGCGGATATCTAGAACTTTTGACTCATCTCCTTACTCAAATGACTACCTTCTGCCGTTTGCATGGAATAAACATGTTCTATGACACTCGGCAATAGTGTAGCTCTCTATCAGTGCAAGATTTTTTGAAATTGGACAAGGAGTTTCTGAGATTACCTCCTACAACCAAACTTACAAATTTTACCTCTTGTTAATATTAGTGTAGAGTGTAGATAGGACTGTAGTTGGTTCAACGAGCGAGTTTTGAACTTTCAGTCCCTGGCCGGCCTGTCGAAGGGTTTACCTACTTATTACTGCATTTTCAAATCTATAGCCTACCGTGTACCTTCTGCCCAAACAACTCTATTTCGTGATACATGTAAGGCTGGTCATCTGGACAAGTCCCGCGCCCCTGACCTTGGCGAGCGATGTAATCGTGGCACGCGACGTGATCGCCATACTAACGCCTCTGGATGCGGGGAATAACGTGTGAAGGCTGGAAGTGTGGCAGGTGATAAACCTCAGTCAAAGGTGATCGGAATATTATAAAGCTATTAACTGGTCCTTGACATAATTTGTGTTATAGCTTGTGCCTACTTTTAGACATTGTTTATGAGAAGCAGACATAAGATGTGTCTCGGATTGTTGTGTTGGAAGAGTTTCGAAAAAAAGTTTTCAAAAAACCACCGATTTCCAAACAAAACATTACAAAATAACCTTAATTTCGGAAGAACTTCACTTGCTAAATAAATAACAGTGACCAGGAATTATTATAACATAATCAAAATATAAACTAAGTAGAAAACCATATGTATTATTGAAGCTGACTCAAAAACCATTTATCAGAATATGGGCCCGCTCGGTAACTACACCCTTTCAAAACAAAGAAGAATTTTTCAAACCCGTGTAGTAAAAATGTCGGAGTTTTGATAAACATTAACAAATATAAAAAATACACACGAATTGAGAACCTCCTCCTTGTTTAAAGTAGGTTAAAAACTTTCATAGATTTATTGATGACTAGCAGCGCTCCGCGGTTTCACCCGCGTAGTTCCCGTGGGGTATTCCCACGGGAACTAAAATATAGCCTATGTCACCCGGGGGTAGTGTAGCTTCCCAACAGTGAAATAAGTTTTCAAATCGGTCTAGTAATTTCGGAGCCTATTAAAAGCAAATATAGTATGTATATTATCTTATCTCTTAGTAGTTACAGATTAACAAAGTGATTAGCTGTGTCTTTTGTAGGTATAACCCCTAGGTCACCCGTCCTCATAAATTGCCGACACAAAGACATTGCAAACAACCACATTAAGAAGCAATTCTTTGCCGGAAATAACAAGATGGTAAAAATCATGTGTAGGCCACATGTTAAAATTTTATAATGGCTAAACGTGAATATTTATAATAGTGTAATTGGATTTTGAGTGGCCAAAACACTGACATTTTATTTTTTCAAAACTTGTTCAGTGAAAACTCAAAAACCCGTCCAGTAATTATTATACAAGTTTCAAATTCCTAGAGAATAATTTGTACTAAAGTCTCGTTTTCAACGCACTTTGTTTTGTAACGAATTTTGTGTTTTATTTGGAACATAATTCAATGTTGGGAGTAAAGTAATGTCAAATCTCTTTTTCTACAACCCGAAAACCGGGGTCACAATATTATTTTCATTACTCTATAGTTTTTTTTTGGGTGGGAAATCATCAAATAACTTCTCCCGCTCTGGGTGGAGCAGGAGGGCGTGTCAGACTTTTACTGACTAAAACCTACCCGTGTTCCCTCAGTAGCCCGTATATCAGGGGCTGTGGTATCACTTTCGAACGAACCCGCACCCCTGGCAGGCATCGGCCCTTGCAGGCCCCATCATTTTTGTGCTGACATCTCTTTGAGGCGCGCGTGGAACACAACGCGCCGTCGACTTGGGCTTGGTCCTTACCGGACAGCGAGCTACCCATTACTCGCCGTCCACAAGCTCATGCCTATGGTGGCCGGAAATCGGCCTGGGATTCCCGACGCCCAGGGCGTCTCCGTAATTACTCTATGGTAAAGGCGATAAAAGTAATCCAAAAGTTTTTTTGTGAAAACCTATTGTAACCGATTATAATTTTAATGGGTGCCTAAACTTCGTTCTGGCATCACAATAGTCCAGGAAAAATCTGTACGGTTTTATTTAAAATTTTAGGTACCTAATTTTTCATGCGGTTTCAATCGCCTAAATATATCCTGTTTTTCAGTTACGTCATATACCTATAGGTAACAGTTACACGGCTTTAATTTTTTCGGATTTGATTCTTTTTGTTATCATCATAATTTGGTTGTGATACCTACCTGACCTGATACTGACAAAATGTAATGAAAATAAAAGAAGAGTTTTCCGCGTGTACAGGGCGTTCTAGGCTGACGTTCAATGGATACTATAAATATAAAAATCCGGCACGTGCTGCTTTCTGACAAGTACTTAACTTTTCACTATTCCCCCTTCATTATATAAAGAAGAGCTCAGTGGAGGAAAATATATAATTCGACGTAATAATTATTACGTTACCATTAAAAATGTTGATGTAGATGAAAGTAAGTACGGATGGAAGTAAAGTCAGAGAAAAAGAAAGAGAAAATAAATTAAAAGAAAAACTGAAAGAATGAAAAATAAAGATCGATCGATTGAAAATCGATTTGGCTAAATAAGAAGGTAACATTGTGATGACGCCTGATAGAGATGTATGGACGGACGACCTGAACTGATCCCAAATTAACTGGGTTTAAAGCAGAAAGACGATCATGATTTATTTAATTGATGGACGATTTTGATAGTAAAACTTAAGTCAGCTGGCTGTTGATTAAAGCGGAAAGACCTGATTGACTTTGACGGGTTGTTTTAGACAAGTATAATTGATGTCGCTCATTTTTGAAGAAGGAAAAGTGTAAGGTTTTGGTAGACTTTTCTCGGCGCTTCTGTCGGTCAAGGTTGAACTAGTTATCCTTGTTGTAGTGCGTAGTGTTTAGAATATAATCAGGAACTTTACTTCCTGTTGTTTCACAGAATTATAGAAAGCAGAAAAATACATTATATTTAAAGGTCAATAATACAAGAAAAATAACGCTAAATAGAAATTTGAGAGTAAATTTAGGTACTACATTGATCAGTAAATGTTCTCTATTTCCATGTTTGTGATCGACTGAACAAAGTCAAAATAAAAATCACATGTGAGACAGAACAGATTTAATTGAATTGTTTTTTCATCAAGTTTTCCAATTTGTATTCTCCGTTCTGAAGTGCCATCCATGGCTTAGTTCAGGCATGGGCGTGCACGTGCGAGTATACAACAGTCCATGTGCCATATTTATATAATAGGCTTTCCTGTTGCTTAATTGTTATCGTACTATTGCCCTTTAATTATAATTTACTAGCTTTTGCTAGCGGCTTTGCCCGCGTTGAAGTCAAAAATCATCTCACGGAAACGTACAATTGGGATAAAAAGTATCCTGTGTTATCTGTGTGCCAAATTTCATCCACATCCGTTCAGCCATTTTTGCGTGATTGAGTAACAAACATCCTAACATCTATTTAGATGTTAGGATGTTTGTTACCCAAACATCTGATCATAAAAACTTTCACATTTACAATATCAGTAGGATTTTCTAAAATCTGTCTAAAAACGATGCGTTTCAAACGACATTTTTACAGCGCCGCGCCGCGCGCCGGTGACTACAGCTTTACGTAAACCACTTTTAACAAGTTTTAGAATTTTCAAAGCGTGACCTTCACGGCAGCGTTTTTAAAGCATCGCCTTTTGAGTTAACTGACGTACTACTCGATTTCCTTTTCAACACGGAAACTAGGAAGACTAATGTACAGTCGACAAATCTTCCGCATGCTCACCTTTAAGGCGATAATCACGTAGCAAGGCTCTTTTTTTTTTTTTTTTTTGCGTGGGAAGTCATCAAATTACTTCTCCTGCTGAGTAGAGCAGGAGGGCGTGTCAGACTTTTACTGACTAAAACCCACCCGTGTTCCCTCAGTAGTCCGTATGGCTGTGGTAACTCTTTGCGGACCCCACCGGTGGTTGCTGACATCTTTGACGGCGCGCGTGTAGAACACAACGCGCCGTCCCGTCTACCACTTTTCGGCCGCAAGGGATAGGGAGAGCGGCTGACGCTATACCGACACTCCTCTTCCCCTGCGGCCCCACCGCGTCCGCCATCAAACGGTGGCGGCCCCGTCCAGGCCACGGAAGGGAAGAGCGCTGCTCAGAAGCACCGGCACTCCTCCTCTACCGCAGCGCGTAACCCTCAGCCGCGATGCCTCCCATTCGACATCGCGGCCCACCTCAGTTGCGGTGCACCTCACCGCAACCTACTTTTTGGCCGCTACGTCGTCGGCTTTGAGGCAAAAGCCCTGACGAGTGGCCCCACCTTTGGGTTCCCCTTGGCTTCACCGTGGCCGGAATCCACGGTTACTGAGCCCCCCGCAACGACAATGCGGGAACCCACTCGGGGGAGATCACGTAGCAAGGCTCACAACTTGATCGCACAATGCATGCGTTTTAGAATGCACGAAACATATTTTAGTAGTGTTCGTGGTAAAATGATATATAGAAGAGTGACACTCACACAGACACGTGCCATTCTCACTAGTTAGTGAGATGATTTTTTTTATAGGCACGGCTGGTGTGAGCTCTTTATGAATTATTATTGTTGACAAGAAATAATTTCGTACTCATTGTTATCTTCTTTTTGGTTTAGAAAATGTTTTATTGCTATTGCTTTCTGTTAAATGAAACAATTTGGAATCAAAAATGTCAAACAACAATTTATATCTATTCTATCAACTTTAATATTTTCCTCTCTCCGACATAATTATGCTCCGTCGGGTCTATATGTTTAGTAACATATGAACACTTTCACTGTCTCCCCAATTTTCACGATGTCCTATGGTTATGCGATACCGCCGCCATACAAAACGCAGCGAACGCGCTAGGCACGTTGACCGGCACTGCAATGAAGGTATAAAATGTTAATGATTATTATCATTTCGGTTTTATCGGCGTGAGATGGGACTTGTTACTTGTGCAGTTCTATAGAAGAGTAAAAAACTACATTTCAATGTGTTATAATACTTGAAAATATACAAAAAAGAAGCAAGTTATTATATATTTTGTTCGAAATTTACAACATTTGTTAACATTTTTTTATGTTATTGCTCTATTTTATGATTGGAATAACACGAACCAATACTTTGCGCAATTCATACAATGTTATCAGAGCTTTTTGTTTACTGCTGTCAGAACTCTTGCACCTGCACTAAAAATACGTACATTATCTAAGTGTACCATTGTTATTTAGTGGGAACTTCTGAAAATCCGGTTTAACAATAGGATGGCTTAAAAATACGAACGTATTTTATTTTTATTACCATGTTACCTATCTCGAATGTTTTGCAGGTGTTTCGTGTAGGTATTTATGAATACTTTTAATGGTTCTAATATTCGTTTTATCCATTTATTTTTTTATTTGTTCATAAATATAACGAGATTACACCAACAAGGTATCTTTCCGATTTCCGGTGCATGCTGTGCAGGATGTGCTTCCCGTTGGGTGGTTCACAGATGGTTTGATAGAGGCAGCACGTTAAGACTGGAGTTTATCAGTGAGTCGTCTTTTTATAAAAGGTTGACAAACCATGCTATAATTTTTTACCACCCGCATTACATACTAGTATTTTTTGACAAATATAACAACAATTCAGTTCCTATGCCACTTTAAAATTCGGAAGCTTATCAAGTAATTAAACGAATGTATAATTTTCAATAAGAAATGACTCAAACTCAAACTCAAAGCATTTATTTCAATTAAACCTTTCACAGGCACTTTTGAATTGTCAAACAAAAATCGAAGTTGAAGCTAGGTGCCCATTCCAAAAACGTAGATCTCTATGGAGAAGAACGGGCAAGAAACTCCAAAGACACTCTTTTAAATCGTGGGTATTACAAAATTTTGGGAACATTATTCGTGGTGCTTCTATATGTGAGAACAATGTAAACATAAATAAAGAAAATTAAGATTCAAAATAAGCCATGGCAGATAAGAGATGACCAGTCTCAACCGACGGCGCCCGTTCACGAACTTGACGCATGGATCAGCACCATCCAGCTCAACCATTTTCTAGGGAACCGAATGATCCAACACACACGCCACCATCAGTGAGACATTTAAGTGAGCATGACATACTCTCAACTACCACGTTTTTTCAAGTCGACGTACATCAAAACAACATATTATAAGGACGCATGGTACTCACATTTACAAAAATTTGACAAAATGCTCTTAAATTATACAAAACTATAGTTTCAATCCTATTTGAGAAATTCATAAAATTTGACTTCCAAAAAGAAAGAAAAATAAATAATAAGTATCTATTTAAATTTTAATAAAAATACTTGGTTCAGTAAAATCAAAAATAAAGTCGTAATGTCACAAAATTAATAAAAATAGGAACAGAAATGTTCGCATTGTCAGAAAAATAATAATAATAGGAACAGAAGTGTTCGTAATGTCAGAAAACATAAAAAAAGGGAAGCATCTCTTCCAAATATTAAAATGTTAATTAGTAAGCCCAGGTGGCTGTGGAGCAGGACCAGCATTAAGCCAGGCATTTTTATCTAAGATATAATCATCTAACTTATAACACGTTTGTCTACATAGTGTGCTTTTAGTTGTGTTTTTCAAACACCTTGCTGAAAACTGGCAAAACCGATACGGGTCTATAATGCTCCTTAATTTCTGAATTATCCCTTCGGCTGTCTAGAACAAGTGTCAAAGTTCGAGCTAACTGTCAAACACTTAGAATGCGCCTGCGCATATTCGGCCACGTGGGCTTAAAACGACGATAGAACAGAAATATTTTCAAAAAACCAGGCCAAAAAAAATTGTCACGTATTTTTAATAGAGTTTTTCAAGATTTCAAAAGGAAATTTTAAAGATTCAAGCAGAAACTAACATAAAAAAATTGACACAGAAGTTATCATCAACTTGTTTTTATCTACACTCATATCGTAAAGTTCTTATTAATGAAACCAAAAATAGTATCATAATGACAGACTTTAAGCACGTGCAATTCTAATGAAATTAAAAGTTTTATTATCAATTTATAATTATAACACACCTTCCTTAACAGAACAATGCTTAAAAAAAAACTATTAAAGTACCGATTGACCAGTGTACCTAATTCAAAGGCACACAGAATTATTAAATTACGCAACTATTGATATATATTCATATTTTTATAACACTTAAGTACTATTTGATAAATATCAAGTTTTTGAGTTTAAATAACGTGTATGAAAATGCACTAACTGGATATTAAAACAGTTGTGGATACCTACTCGTGTTAGGCAACAGTTTCATGAAAATGAATTTGTATAAATCATACGTATTAAATATCTTGTTTGTATAACCATTATTTAACAAATTTATTTATTTCTATAAATATTAGTGTCTTTTAAATAAACAGACGGCTTAAACTGATTATACAGGAAGACTTAGAAATAAACAGGTCGTAAAATGAAATGGCGATAGAAATGGGAAGCGGTAGCGATGAGCGAAACTGGGAAGGGGTGTAGCTTGTCACTAGCTGAGCCGCCGCAGAAATATTTTCTTAAAGCGAGCATGCTTACAGTTTGTTGATTGTACACCAAGATCTACTGCTATGTCACCTAAAGGGTTTAGGTAATTTTAGGGACGATTTTTACTTAGACTCAGTATCGGTGAGATGCATTTACGATGAACAAAACATGTTTTACGAATTTATAGCTAATTAACGTGCTCTAACGAATGTGTCTGCTGCTTTTGAAAGGCACGTCAAAATAACCTCTCTACGAAACAATGTACCGGTTATCAATTTAATTGAAGATTAGAATAACTAGCTTGCGCTCGCGACTTTGAATAGAGCATAGAACTTCTTGCTCCCCGACCCACCCCGTCAATTCGAACCAGTAGTTCCTGAGATTAGCGCGTTCAAGCAAACAAACAAACTCTTCAGCTTTATAATATTAATATTATTATATGTATAAGTATAGATAATAATATATAATAATATTATTTATGTTATTGCTCTATTTTATGATTGGAATAACACGAACCAATACTTTGCGCAATTCAAACAATGTTATCAGAGCTTTTTGTTTACTGCTGTCAGAACTCTTGCAACTGCAATAAAAATACGTACATTATCTAAGTGTACCATTGTTATTTAGTGGGAATTTCTGAAAATCCGGTTTAACAATAGGATGGCTTAAAAATACGAACGTATTTTATTTTTATTACCATGTTACCTATCTCGAATGTTTTGCAGGTGTTTCGTGTAGGTATTTATGAATACTTTTAATGGTTCTAATATTCGTTTTATCCATTTATTTTTTTATTTGTTCATAAATATAACGAGATTACACCAACAAGGTATCTTTCCGATTTCCGGTGCATGCTGTGCAGGATGTGCTTCCCGTTGGGTGGTTCACAGATGGTTTGATAGAGGCAGCACGTTAAGACTGGAGTTTATCAGTGAGTCGTCTTTTTATAAAAGGTTGACAAACCATGCTATAATCAACGTGACAGGCGCGTTACCCGCATTGCACACGACAAGTATTTTTTGACAAAAATAGCAACAATTCAGTTCCTATGCCACTTTAAAATTCGGAAGCTTATCAAGTAATTAAACGAATGTATAATTTTCAATAAGAACTGCTCCTTAATTTCTGAATTATCCCTTCGGCTGTCTAGAACAAGTGTCAAAGTTCGAGCTAACTGTCAAACACTTAGAATGCGCCTGCGCATATTCAGCCACGTGGGCTTAAAACGACGATAGAACAGAAATATTTTCAAAAAACCAGGCCAAAAAAATTTCGTCACGTATTTTTAATAGAGTTTTTCAAGATTTCAAAAGGAAATTTTAAAAATTCACCCAGAATTGAACATTTAAAAAATTGATACAGAAATTATCATCAACTTGTTTTTATCTACACTCATATCGTAAAGTTCTTATTAATGAAACCAAAAATAGTATCATAATGACAGACTTTAAGCACGTGCAAATCTAATGAAATTAAAAAGTTTTATTATCAATTTATAATTATAACACACCTTCCTTAACAGAACAATGCTTAAAAAAAAACTATTAAAGTACCGATCGACCAGTGTTCCTAATTCAAAGGAACACAGAATTTTTAAATTACGCAACTATTGACATATATTCATATTTTATAACACTTAAGTACTATTTGATAAATATCAAGTTTTTGAGTTTAAATAACGTGTATGAAAATGCACTAACTGGATATTAAAACAGTTGTGGATACCTACTCGTGTTAGGCAACAGTTTCATGAAAATGAATTTGTATAAATCATACGTATTAAATATCTTGTTTGTATAACCAATATTTAACAAATTTATTTATTTCTATAAATATTACAGTGTCTTTTAAATAAACAGACGGCTTAAACTGATTATACAGGAAGACTTAGAAATAAACAGGTCGTAAAATGAAATGGCGATAGAAATGGGAAGCGGTAGCGATGAGCGAAACTGGGAAGGGGTGTAGTTTGTCACTAGCTGAGCCGCCGCAGAAATATTTTCTTAAGCGAGCATGCTTACAGTTTGTTGATTGTACACCAAGATCTACTGCTATGTCACCTAAAGGGTTAATTTTATGGACGATTTTTACTTAGATTCAATATCGGTGAGATGCATTTACGATGAACAAAACATGTTTTACGAATTTATAGCTAATTAACGTGCTCTAACGAATGTGTCTGCTGCTTTTGAAATGCACGTCAAAATAACCTCTCTACGAAACAATGTACCGGTTATCAATTTAATTGAAGATTAGAATAACAAGCTTGCGCTCGCGACTTTGTTCGCATCAAATTTCTTGCTCGCCGACCCACCCCGTCGCTTCGAATCGCCTGCCCGTGCGACTGCTTCGTATTCGTGACTTTTGTCTTTATGCTCGGCACCTAAGGGTCTTAGCGTGATGTTATATAGCCTATAGCCTTCCTCGATAAATGGGCTATCCAACATTAAAATAATATTTCAATTCGAACCAGTAGTTTTTGAGATTAGCGCGTTCAAGCAAACAAACTCTTCAGCTTTATAATAATAATATTATAATAATATAAATATTATTATAATTATAATAATATTAGCTATTAAGCCGGTAGCTTGGACCTTGTTCCCGATACCGGTGGGCTACTATTTTTTATATTTTTAAATGTTTTTATATTTTTATAATAATATTTAAAAATGTAATTTATAAGTATAATTAATGGAATAAAGGTAATTATAATAATATAAATATTATTATAATATATTATAATAATATAATATTAATAATATAGTATAGATAATCAAAAGATTACCGAAAACATATCAATGGTAGAACTAAACAAAAATAATGTAATATAAACATTGAATTATTACAATATAATAATATAAACACAACAAGAAAGGGAAACTAATGACAAGCCTGAAATTGATGAGATTAGAAGTTGGAGCGCAGTGCAACAAACTCAGGGCCGACCAGTCGGTCAGGTCTGACCGGCTCCGTACCTTAACTTTGCATATATTATGGTTAGCAATAATGTGCCATATCTTTGAGTTGACCTTTACGATTTTGAAAACATTAGCCTTGTTAGGTGGCTTAAAGTTTTGAGTTTTGAAAATTGAGCTGGGTATGGCGGATTCATCATCATCAGCCTATAATATTCCCACTGCTGGGACACAAGGCCTCGTCTCTTCGAGAAGGAGTGGGCTGTAATCTACCACGCGGGCCAAGTGCAGGTTATTAGATGTTACGTCTTCTATGTTTTTCGTTCTAGGTCTGCAGGTTTCCTCACGATGTTTTCATACACCGTTTCACCATTTCGTATATGAGAGCAGTGGTGATAAAATTATTTTACCTGAAGTTAAGCTGCCCAGGTTCTAACCCACGACCTTACAAGACGAGTCGGGGCCACCACTGCTCATGGGGGATAGTTCCTTACTTTACTTTAAATTGAATATCGTTTCTTAAAAACCATGCACCATTCTTTGGCCAAGGGTTGTATTTTGCTAATCTCTGCATCGGAAATTTTTGCATGAAATAGAGAAGCTTTTAATGCATTTCTTAAAATGCAAGAGGCAGAATTTAAACACGAAACGATTGAATATGATTCTACAGCTATGGCTTACCTATAATAAAATTTGTATTTGCATAGCGAAGTTCGAAGCTATACCAAACGATATGTCAAGTTTTCTTTAAATGCAACAGAGAAAATCATGGCATGCTAGTCAAAAAGTGAACTGTAAGATATTAGGTATAGTTACATAGGTATAACCTTGATGATATTTATTTACCTGACTAGCTATTAGTTTATTAGTCTGCCAAACAGTAACCAACTGTCTGATAAGTGTGATTTAGTCAAATTGAGTAATCGGCTAAAAACATTGATTGATTTGATTGTTCAGAGACTCAACATGAGTCTTACACTTACTTATTACAAATAAATATCTTAAATCCAAGAGGACGAATTTAAAAGCTCAGTGCATCCGAATCATCGCAAGTGTTATTTCATCATCTTATTGCATTGCGTCGCAGTGTACAAAACGTTCTTTGTCATCATCAATAAAATTATGACCGATCATGAACTATCATCACTCTCACCATTGACGTCAAACTCACCATGATTCACTGTGTGTTGCATTACATGTTTTTCTCTTAGCAATTCATACGCAGATTTTTGCGTATGTTTGTGACCAGATGTATGACCGTCAACGAGGCAAAAGGACTATGTTAGGATCTTAGCAGGTTGCGTTCTGTAGTGTCTGCTTACCCCCATGGGAAGAAGGCGTGAGGTTATGCATAATTATGTATTAAAATAATGTATTTTAATAACCATTTACTTTTCTACTCTAGAATTTTGTTAACATGCGGATAATGTAGTGGGCTGCAATATTGTTAAAACTTTAATTATTTTTTTATTTGTAAACATTTTATATTGTAGCTGTTTATTGCTCCATAGTAAATAAAATAAAATAAAATGTGGGTGTAGATAGTGCAATGGAACTTGATTTGTTTTAATATGCGGTATGCTTACTATACAAATACCATCTAAAATCCAATGAGGGCTGATATTCCAATAGATAGATAACTTTTATCTACATAATAAATCTTTCATTGTTTTCTCACAGTAGGTTGTTAGGCCCTAGATAACAGATATATGACTACAAAAAAAAAATCGCCCTTAAAATAAAATAAAAAAACTATCAAATTGACTGTTTGTTGTCGTAATAAAAGCGAAAAGAAAAAGTAGAGCCCCAAGTGATGGGGTGCCTTCGCCTCACTCAACACGTGGATGCCCAGTTTTCTATACTAATAGGTATTATAAAGAGGAATGATTTGATTGTTTGTTTGTTTGCATTGAATAGTCTCCGAAACTACTGAACCGATTTGAAAAATTATTTCACTGTTGGGAAGCTACACTATCTCCGGTTGACATAGGCTATACTTTATCCCCGTATTCTCACGGGAACCGGAACAACGCGGGTGAAACCGCGGAGCGCTGCTGGTAGGTAATAAAAATAATATTTCTGCCTACCCCTATAGGAAGAAGACGTTAGTTTGTATATAATGTTTGTGTAATTATGTGTGCTCGTTGTTAGATGTGTGTGTGAGTTGGTACAATAGGTGTGTGAGTTGGCAGTTTTTTGTCCCGCCTCGTGCGTGATTTATGTAACTTAATTGAAGAAGTCAACGGAAACATCTCCCTTTCCTCGCAT
Source organism: Polymixis flavicincta (assembly GCA_949987655.1). NCBI lineage: Eukaryota > Metazoa > Arthropoda > Insecta > Lepidoptera > Noctuidae > Polymixis > Polymixis flavicincta. The sequence continues at coordinate 26,344,159 of OX465176.1, read as the reverse complement.
GTGATCCTGGAGGAAATTCTAATGGCTTGCTCATCGAAATAGGGTATTACACCCAGTTTTGAAAAGTGTCATAATGAAATTCTAAAATGCTAATAAACCACTAAACTACACAACATTTTTATTTTAATCGATTCGAGGCGATCTCTCGCGTCCAGCCCTGGTCCAGGCCTTGGTACGGAACGAGAATGCATGGGTAGCCGTCGTCTCCTTCTGCGAAGCAGTGATGCTCGCGAAGATGGAGGCGGAGCACGTGAGGGAGAGGCAGTATATGCGCCCTCACGGCCTTAGTCACTGCAAGAGACGTCCTGGGCGATTGGAATCCCAGAATGATTCCCGGCCACCGTGGGCGCAGGCTTGCGGACGGCGAGTAATGGGTAGCTCATTTCAAGGTAAGGACCAAGCCCGGGTCGACGGCGAGTTGTATTCCACGCGCGCCTCAAAGAGATATCAGCACCGACTGAAGGGGCCCGCAAGGGCCATTGCTTGCCAGGGGTGCGGGTTGTTCGAAAGACATACCGCGGCTCCTGGCACACAGGCAACTGAGGAAACACTGGTAGAATTTAGTCAGTAAAGGTCTGACTCGCCCTCCTGCTCCACCCAGATCGGAAGAAGTTATTTGATGATTTCCCAAACTCAAAAAAAATAACCAACTGTGGCATATACATATTACAAAAACGCAATCAAAATCCAAAAAACCTTCAATATAACTCGCGAGTCGAGTTAGAAGGTCATCATGAACAAAAAGAATAAAAAATTGTTCGTGGTAAAAACCCAAAAGTCAAATTACGATTTTCGACAAACCGGTATTTTATTAGGTTTTTGATTTCCATCGTATAAGACGTGTTAATTTATTACGTAGTATTAATATTGATGTACATACTACACACATGGGTTGTTTGAACTGCGTAGCAGATTTTTCTAAGCCTTTAGTGAACTTTTTACCTGCATTTGGAGATACAGCGATGAAAAAAATGAAACGTTTCGCTCTTGCGATAGTGTATGCGGAATGATCGTTTAATCATACATACGAGTACATACTCAGCCTATAAACGTTCCCACTGCTGGGATACAGGCCTCCTCTCCATGAGAGGGACTGGGCCGTAATCTACCACGCGGGCTCAGTGCGGGTTGGTAAATGTCACATGTCTTCGAATTTTTTGTTCTAGGACATGCCGGTTTCCTCACGATGTTTTCCTTCACCGTTTGAGAGCAATGGTGATGAAATTATTTACACAAAGTAATGCGCTTGGCTGGGTTCGAACGCACGACCAACAACTCGTAAGTCGCGGCCGTTACCACTGGGCCACTACTGCTCCTCTGCATCAGTTTAATCATTTACTTTAAATCTAACATTATTAATTTGTGTTACATATTATTTTACAACATTATGCAACACAAATTAATAATGTTTGAGTAAACCATCACCAATAGTAATTATAATGACTTTTCGTACCTTGTAGTAATGTTTTTTCCACAACTGAGTAATAAATAAATAAAATAGACTGTCACAGGTATTAAAGAAATATAAAACAAATAAAACTTCTAAGAAATCTAAAAAATACTATAGGTATCTATTTATTATTAACCCTCTTATTTATAAATGTTGCTTAAAGTTATGTAATGATAAGCGACTGTTTAACCATAAATTTTTGATGTCTTAACATTTCTTAACCTTAAGCAACGTTTATAAGCAAGAGGGTGGGTAGGGTAGATTTCCAGGTAAACCATCATTATCTCAATATTTTTGGAATTATAACATACTAGCTTTTGCCAGCGGCTCCACTCGCGTGGATGTCGGTTATCGCGAAAAGTAGCCTATGTTCTTCTCCATATTCCAGGCTATATCTTTGCCAAATTTCATGACTATCGGTTCAGTGGTTTAGGCGTGAAAGCATGACAGACAGACAGAGTTACTTTCGCATTTATAATAATTAGTAGGAAAGTAGGAATTAGCTTTTGCAATGTTATTATTGCAACACCCAATATGTTCGAATTATGTTTGAAAACACTCATTGCACTCTTTCTCCTGGTTTTCATCAACAAGGTATTCTTTTCAGTAGTAAGTTATCTACGCCCCTGTACCAGTAGGTACAGCTACAATGACTTGTACCACCACGTTCTTGCCCAGTATCTTCATGTGCGTCAGATATTCTTTTGCTGACGTCAGTAAAATTAAAGGTGTGTCAAAGGAAATACACTCGTGTTTCCTTCTAAAGTAAATATCATCATTTATCATCAGCAGGACAAAAGCCTCTAAGCACGGGGAAAGGAACAAGCGTTGATCATCAAACACGTTTGGTAATTCTGAACGAATGAGTCAAAGTTAACCTATGGATCAATTTTATTGTGTGAAGATCTTCTTTCACACAATTTCAATTCCTCTTTATTGCCCTTTATTGCTCTTTCTAGCCATATGGCTAGAAAAGGCGTCACTAGGATACTAGGATTACCTACTGAGATAACGGCTGAAATGTCATCTAGTTTTAGAATATTGACGTGTAAAATAGTCTTAGGCTCCGTGTGGTGCCGGACATAAAGAATAGCAACATTCCATTTCTTCCCGTGGGTGTCGTAAAAGGCGACTAGGATACTTACTAGAGAATGGACAGCAGCGTTCTCTATGCATTTTACCAACAGACTACAATCACTAACTCGCTTGCCAAACGTGGCGATTATGGCAAACCCCTAAAAATGACAAGCATCAAGAAAAACGGCCTCTATTACCCGGCGGCCCACCTACCCTTGGCTACGGTAGCAGTCAAGCACAGAACCGCTCGAAGTGGCGGTGCTTGGGGGAGGCCTATATCCAACACTACAATGCACACGGCCTATGTATTTACGTACCTAAATAAAAAAATCATTTTATTTCATTTCAAAAGTGATACCTACCTATATGGAAGAAAAAAGGCATGCTGCAGCTTCCACATAGAAATTAGAGTAAGGGCAGGGGATAACGATGATTCCAGGTTTACCCACTCCTCCAGGGTAACACAGATCTGTTATAACTGGATTGTTGGTTTACAGCCTGGTTTAGTTTATAAAGCCGGTTAGGCACCTACAATGTTCCCTTATCTACTTTATTACTATTACAAGTATTACCGAGCTAGTTTCCTTAAAACCATCTATCGTCACTAGCAAATGATGACGCTCGTAAAACCTTTAGTCACTTAATTATTTTAATCTAACTTGTCAATCATGTACGTCGATCCGAACTTACGGTACTAAGGGAAGGAAAACGGATGTGTTGCATATCGGATCTTATCGTATTGCGTAAAAACTTAATTAAGTCCGTAAAGTATTTTACGTATCAAACATACAACAACGTATGTTAAGGTTTGTCTATACTGAATGCAAAGTCTCAGACAGTTCTCTGTGGATACTAAAATAGGCTTAAAAGAAGTTGAATATAAAGTTTATAATTAATCGTTTGAATCATCAGAAATAATTGAAAATGCACTTATTAACATCGAGTTTGAGGTATACATATAGTATACCCATATTTCGCCAGTTATGTTTAAGTCGAATGTAATAGAGGGCGAGCCTATTGCCATCAACCGTGCATAAATCCAGACTCTGGGCTGCTATTGAGAAATTCCAGATAGAAAACCCGACCTGAGAATCGTATCCAGGAGCTCGTGCTCAGCAGTAGTGCTTGCGACCACTACACCAACGAGGCAGAATAATTTTACAATTACAATTTTGCAGCACTAATCACATTTTTGTTAATATTTCCTTTATTTTTGAAATGCTTGTATTTAAATATAATTCAGTATTTTTTCTGTTATGCCTACTGTTACTAGTAGGTTGTGTGATGGCTATAGGGGTGTTCAAACTGCGGTCACCCATCCGTCACAAGAGTGGTGACTGTGATGAATTTATTGGTATTTGTGGGTTTCGTGCCGATGCTAATGCCAACATTTAGTTCCAGCTATGATTAATGAACTCGGTAGTTATTGCACATATCTGCGCGACCATCAGCACGTAGCCTATCGTTTCTGGTTTTCCTTTATTTAAATTATTAATTTGGTTGCTAAACTCATGTTTAATTAAATGGACTTCCAGAAGGAAAATTATAATAGGTCTTTACCTATGAAATTGCCGTTTTGTATGAAAAAATTTAAACGAATTTTTTTCATGAATTTTTTATTTGTATTAATCGAAGTAATCACCCATGCAATCAATGCATCTTTGCCATCGCAGTGGCAGTTTATTGATGCCCTTCTTAAAGAAATCAGCTGGACGGGAGGCAACAAATTCTTCAAAGGCATTTTGTACTGCCTCTCGGGTATTAAATTTTTTTCCCGCCAAGAAGTTATCCAAATTCTGGAAAAAGTAGTAGTCTGTAGGCGCAAGGTCTGGTGAGTAGGGCGGATGACGGAGAGCTTCCAACCCCAGTTCTTGCAACTTGGAGACCGTCTGCTGTGCAGTATGAGGTCGCGCGTTGTCGTGCAGGAGCAGCGGAGACGAGCGATTGACCAATGCTGGTTGGAGATGCGCCAGCTTCTCCATCATTGTGTTCAGTTCTTCACAGTACACATCTGCAGTAATGCTCACCCTGTTTGGTAAGAAGCTGTGATGAATCACACCGGCGCTAGACCACCAAACAGTGACCATCACTTTTCTAGGGGTAAGTTTTCGTTTAGGGCATTGTTTAGGTGCTGAACCAGGATCCAACCAACTTGCTGAGCGCTTACGGTTATCAAACAGAATCCATTTTTCATCGCAGGTAACAATGCGGTTCAAAATTCCTTCATTTGTGTGTCTGTTGAGCAGTGCAAGGCACGTCTCGACGCGTACTTCGCGCTGGCGATCATTGAGTTCGTGGGGCACCCATTTGTCAAGCTTTTTTACCTTGCCAATTTGACGCAAATGGACCAATATTGTTTTGACGCTAACGTCGAAAGCTGCTGCTAATTCAGCCGTAGATTGTGTATCATCAGCTTCCACAATCGCCTTTAATTCGTCATTGTCGACCAAAGTCTTCGGACGACCGCGAGGTTAATTTTTCAGGTCGAAATTTCCAGAACGGAAGCGAGCAAACCAATAACAGGTGGTGCGTTGGTTTGTAGTGTTAGCTCCGTAAACGTCGTTGATGTTGCGTGCCGCTTGTGCCGCGTTGCTGCCACGACGGTACTCATATTCCATAATTACTCGAATTTTTAACGTATCCATGATGACGAAAAAGATTGAAATGCGATGAAAATGTAACACTAATCAATAAAGAAATGACTACTTTTAGAAAAAAAAATCCATGTTTTTAAAATAAAATTAATTTGAAATTAGAATTCTTAGCCAAACAAAAATTATTTTGATTTGAAATGGCCAGTACTGCAGAACGGCAATTTCATAGGTAAAGACCTAATATCAGCAGTAATATCCGTATCGCGGTCGCTACGTCGCAGTAACGTATGATCGTCATCTAGTTCCTGATAGCAGCTACGTGTTGGTCTACTGATCTTAAGAGTTATAAGTCACCACGTTGCTAAAGTTGTATATATTATCTCCCATCCCCATATAACATTACGCCTTGTTTCGTCGAAGGGTAGGGCAGAGGCGTACCTACAGTCCCCCCACATTTCGGCAGTTAAAGAGGCAGTCCTTCCTTGAGGTCGAAGCTCCAGGTAAAAAATTATAATCATCATCATCATCATCATTTCAGCCGAAAGACGTCCACTGCTGGACATAGGCCTCCCCCAGGCTCCTCCACTTCGACCGGTCTTGTGCTTCCCACATCCAGCGGATACCCGCGGTCTTCGCAAGGTCATCGGTCCACCTTGTGGGAGGCCTTCCTACTCTACGTCTTCCGGTACGCGGTCGCCACTCCAGAACCTTTCGGCCCCATCGGCCATCTGTTCTGCGAGCGCGATCGAATCAGAAATGAAGAGATCCGCAGGAGAACCAAGGTAACCGACATAGCCCGAAGAATTGCCAAGCTTAAGTGGCAGTGGGCAGGGAACATTGCTCGCAGAAAAAATAATAATTAATAAAAAAGTTTATTGACACAAAATACCTTTAAAATACCAAAATAAATTAGGCACATTGCTCGCAGAACAGATGGCCTATGGGGGCGAAAGGTTCTGGAGTGGCGACCGCGTACCGGAAGACGTAGCGTTGGAAGTTCTCCCACAAGAAGGACCGATGACCTTGTGAAGGCCGCAGGAATCCGCTGGATGCGAGAAGCGCAGAAACAGTCGAAGTGGAGGAGCTTGGGGGAGGTCGATGTCCAGCAGCGGACGTCTTTTGGCTGAAATTATGATGATGACCTTTGTGTACAATACCAATACATACATCTCACATAGGTAGGTACATTGGATTTTGAGAAAAGGCTGCACAAATAGAGAATTAATCTGCCTCCTAAAGTAGGGGAACCCTGTGACCTAGGAGTCAGTGTTCTACTGTAACTACGTGTACAAAAGATACCTTTATTTATTTGTTATCCGGGTCATCATCATCATCATTTCAGCCGAAAGACGTCCACTGCTGGACATAGGCCTCTCCTAGGCTCCTCCATTTCGACCATTGGCATTTTATCTGGGTAGCTCGCGAAATTCCATTTTCCTACGTTTTTCATTTTGCAGGTTACTGCAAGGTTGCACGATGATTTAAATATTATCATCATATCATCATCATTTCAGCCGAAAGACGCCCACTGCTAGACATAGGCCTTCCCCAAAAGGGGCTTTTGTCATAATCGCCACGCTTGGCAGGCGGGTTGGCGATCTAAGTATGGTGGCAAAATGCATAGACACCTCTGCTGCCCATTCTCTAGTAAGTCACCTTCTACGACACCCACGGGAAGAGATGGGATGGTGCTATTCTTTACATCCAATACCACACAGAACATAAATATGGCCTCACATATTTATATTTGTTTAAATCCACCGTCTGACTTTATTTAACTCGATTGAATGACTAAAACTGAAAAAATCAGGAAATCTTAATCAACATACAACCTTAAGCTTCCACCTTAAGTAGGTAATAATGCGTTTCTTTTTAAGTTTGTCCATGGATCTAACATGGTGTCTGGGTGACGGTTGTTGTGTGAAGGTCTACAGGGAACGTCACACCTCGGGATTGCAGTTTTTAAAGTTGAGCAGCTTAGTTTTTTACACAAATCGCTTAATACAAAACCCCAAATATTTCTGTCAAAATCTGCTTTTACCTATTTAGGTAAGGGCTGTTTTTTTTATAGTCAGATAACTTTTATCTGAATAATAAATATTTTATTATTTTCTCACAGTAGGTACAATACTACAAAAGCTGTAAATACAACAGGCCCAGATAACAGTTATCTGTCTATTAAATGTTCAAATAAAAACTACTAAATTGGGAGTTTGTTTCAATAGAAGTGAACACAAACAGCCTTAGTTATAAAAAACTCGCTAATCACTCACTAGCCACTGTTTAGCTTATCAATTGGTTACCTCCTAATCATTGATTAACTTTTCTTTATTTATAAACGCTAGTTTGCAGGTGATTAGTAGCGAAACGAAATAGAGGTGAAATTATGCGTTCAGCACAGATTATAATCAAAATAGTCGCCTAAAAAACAGGATTTTAAGAATCAAGTTGTCAAATGCATGATTTTTGTATCTGTCGTGACTTCGACAGACTTATGTCAAAAATTTCATTGATTTATTTGTATTTGAATAAAATAATATATTGTGTTTATTTTATTGTGTTTACGATGGAAGCAAATCAGCAATGAAAATAATACGCTCCCATGATTGGAGTAAACAGGAAAAGGTAATGTATGGTATGAATTTTTATCTAGTTTCTATTGTAAAGTGACCCAATTTAATGCTATCGTATTAGCTGATAATAACTATGTATTTACACGTTCTTTACGTTTATTTACATGGATATTATCTTTTTAAAACATATGCGTATATATGTATGTATATTCTATGAAAATTCCTAGTGCTTTAGCAGGGTTTCAGTGTATTTTAATAACAATAAAATTATACTTGTTTACAGTTACAATTTTGACTGCTGCTATGAAAGCTACTAGCACGTAGCACCAATACTATTCAATCTTGAGATGGCAACGATGCTAGGTACGTGAAAAAGATGAGCAATGATAATAATATGCTCCCAAGAATGGAGTTAACAGGAAAAGGTAATGTATCTCTGAATTTGTACCTATTTACTTTCTATTGTAAAGTGACCAAATGAATGATAACACAGTAGCCGATACAGCTATGTATTTACATATTCTTAACTTGTTAACATGGATATTCTCTTTGAGAAACTTATGTAGGTACTTGTGCCTATTCTATATAACTTCCTATTGCTTTTGCATTGGGGTTTCAGTGTCTTTAAATAACAATTATTATTCTTGTTTACAGTTACAATTTTGACTGCTGCTATGAAAGCCACTACTTAGCAGTTAGCACCATTACTATTCAACCTTGCAAAGATGGCAACGGGGGTCACCATGCTAAGTGAAAAAGATGAGGAATGAGAGTGGCATGAGAAAATAAGTGCACCCGTCTTTGGACAAAGAAGAATTGGAAATCAAAAATAATGAAATTATAACACAAATATGGCTTTATTGCGTATCGAAATAAATTGGTTTTTATAAAAAGTATCTTGTTTTATTGTGCATGACTGCCATAACGTGGCATTTCTTGCGTTCTGGGCCCTAGAAGGCGTCATCAGTATCGTATAAAGTACTCTCTGCATCATAAAACGAGGGGTACATGGGATAACAATGGATAATCACTATCTCCGATGAATTTCCCCACGAACTGACTGAACCTCCTACTGATTGAACTACCCTATAAATCCTATCATCACGTGTACTTAGAATGAGGAATATGTTTTTTTCGTAGCGGATTTGAACGAGTCTTGTAGGTCTTCCTCCGTTTACTAACAATAGGCGCCCGCGGCGTTTCAAAACTATTTAATTCTTCGGTGTCGTTCTGAAATCCCGTAAAATATTGTCGAAATCCACATTTACTAATGATAATTCCATATTTAAGAACAAAATAACCTTGAAGTACACTAAAAATCATTTTGAATCGATCAGCTGATTAAAATAAAATCCGCCATGTTGCCTCTTAGCAAGTTAAACAGGGCACCGGTGGTGTTTAAATATGACAGCTACAAATCATTTGCTTAGCGACCTTATAGCGCTAAATAGCGTTTATAAATAAGAATTTTGCTAATCAGTTAGTTAGCAATTGATTAAAAGTTACAAGGCGTTTATGAATAAGACCGAAAGGGTTTAAATTTTATAGCGACCCAAGCGATGGGCGGTCTCCCCCCAATCAACACGCAAGTGCCCGCTTTCAGTTTTAGGTAGCAACAATAATATTATTAGAATTCCCTACGACTCATATGGTATCTAAAGACGTCACAGTCAGTGGTTTTAATAATTTCACCACTACAACACACAAACTAGGTAATACCTACATATTTTTTCTATTGTACGCGGGACAATGGGTTTTGATAATGAATTAATGATACACCATTTTGTAAAACGGTTTTGTTAATAGCACTAGGCTCAATCCGTATTACATGGGTTTTAAGTTATAACTGGCTAAATGTAGGTACTTTACATATCTGTCCACCTCTTGGAGAAATACAGGCGTGTTGTTATGTAGTGTTGTTTTAGTAACTGCTTCTCCAAGTACCTTAAGCATAGTCATGATTAGCCTATACAGAGTGTAAGGGAAACGCTTGCGAAAACGAAGACTGGTGATAGGGCTAGTGATTCTCGATACAGTACCATAAAAATATTTTCATTTTACTATTTTTACCTAATATTTTTTAGCATGTTTTGTACACTATGCTGTGAGAACAGTTAAATGAACCATTACTTGAGATTAAAAACATTTCACAACTTTAGGTTTAAGCATCCTTTGTAAAGCTCCGCCAAAATAAAATAAGTAGAAATATTACAGAAATATCAAATGTTGTAAATTGATGCAAAATAACCAATTTAAGGCGAAAGGTTATTTATTGGAATCCATTTGAATTTAGGTTGTATATAACCTACGTTCTGGCTTCGGAAACGTTCCCCTTACACCCTGTTTTAAAAAAACCCAGGCCTCCTCCCTATGAGGGCGCGGGCTGAAATGTATCACGCTACTTCCAAGTAGCTCGCAGTAACTTGCCTATTTGGTATTCAAAATCAAAATCAAAAGTCTTTTATTCAAACTAGGCTGAGAGTCAGCACTTTTCGAACGTCAAAATTACATAAGTCAGTCCCCCAAAACCGCCCACCCTTCGACACTTCCTACTCCCTAGCAGCACAGCTGTCTGATAAGTTGGAAGAACTTGATTCTATACAGTAATAAATAAGTAATTAAATTTCATCAAAAAATGGAAATTTCACTAATAAAAAAAAAATGGTTTATACAGTCAAATCAAATAAACAATGCTATGGAGTAAATCATATAACTTGTCAGTAGGTAAGATAATTCTGGTGAAAGAACACAAACGTTGTCTTTAGTTAATCACAGGGACCAACAATTCTTATCGTTTAAGTAGTCGTTGATACTTACGGACTTACTTACTTACTTATTTTAAGGACACCAAAAAAGAATTATTAGAGGTTCTCAATAAGGCGCAAAATATAATTAAACACTCTAATATACTGAATAATAATTGTATAATAGTGTTTATTTTAGTTTAAGTTCATTCTAGACCACCAGCGTGGAATTTTTTCGTAAGTTAAACAAAAAAAATTTAGAAGTTTCATAGAATAGTGCAATTTCTCATCATCATCATTTCAGCTGAAAGACGTCTACTATTGGACACAGTCCTCCCCAATTTGGGGGGGGGGGGTTTGCCATAATCGCCACGCCTGGCAGATGGATTGGCGATCGCAGTATGGTGGTAAAATGCATAGAGAACGCTGCTGCCCATTATCTAGTAAGTCTCTTAGTCACCTCCTACGACACCCACGGGAAGAGATGGGATGGTGCTATTCTTTACGTCCGGCACCACACGGCAAGAAAAGTGCAATACCTACGCGGTTAAAATGTATGGAATAGCTGATTTCTTATTGTACAACCGACAAAAAATATATGCTGGGGGTTTAGAATGATATGCTGAATTCATGGTTACAATTTGCGCACTGGATAAAAACTTATCTTGTACCTATATGAGGTTCTATTATATCCTTACATTCCTTTTCCAATGTCATCTTCTTCAGGTAACTCTGAATAGAATAGAAAATAAATCTTTTTCTATTCTATTCTCTATTTTTAAAGAAAAAAAGAAGACAGATTCTTGTAAGCTAAAAATAAACCGCTTGCCAGTTTGTCACCACAATATTTAGTTGCTCCGATATTGACAAACACGTGTAACGATTGAACCCGAAGAGGCTACACATTACACACATAACATTACATATATACACTAACGTATCACACATGCACCGTTTTTTTTTTTTTTTTTTTTGGGTGGGAAATCATCAAATGACTTCTCCTGCTGAGTAGAGCAGGAGGGCGTGTCAGACTTTTACTGACTAAAACCCACCCGTGTTCCCTCAGTAGCCCGTATGCCAGGGGCTGTGGTGTCTCTTTCGAACAAACCCGCACCCCTGGCAGGCATCGGCCCTTGCGGACCCCATCGGTGGTTGCTGACATCTTTGACGGCGCGCGTGTGGAACACAACGCCCATCAAACGGTGGCGGCCCCGTCCAGGCCACGGAAGGGAAGAGCGCTGCTCAGAAGCACCGGCACTCCTCCTCTACCGCAGCCCGTAACCCTCAGCCGCGATGCCTCCCATTCGACATCGCGGCCCACCTCAGTTGCGGTGCACCTCACCGCAACCTACTTTTTGGCCGCTACGTCGTCGGCTTTGAGGCAAAAGCCCTGACGAGCGGCCCCACCTTTGGGTTCCTCTTGGCTTCACCGTGGCCGGCATCCACGGTTACTGAGCCCCCCTGCAACGACAATGCGGGAACCCACTCGGGGGGACACATGCACCGTTAAGTAATATTATAGTTTAATACAAATAATAAATAGGTACCTAGTTATAGGTCTGGTGTGTAGGTAGAAATATTATTCGTTTATTTATTTAAATGCAATTGTACGGTTGTCCTAGTAATTACTTTTCCTAGTAATACATAATTGCCGGCTAATCATGGTGTTCTGACTAGGTATACAAAGTAAAAAGCTCTTCCTAAACAAATAGGGAAAAAGCATCGATCACCAAGTTTTATTGCCTGAGTGATACGGTGCTGCCGAACAGACTAATCGTAGCTTTTATGATGGGTTTAAAACACAAAAGTATAGCTTAATGACGCTAACAGGACGCTAGGCTCGTGACTAAGTAAGGACCTCGTGATTAAATGATAATAGACACAAGGGTCGATCGAAAGATAGCTATGTGTGTCGCGGTCGGTTCGTGGATGAGTGACCATCTCTTACATATTGGCAGCCGTTGGTCACGGCTACCATTTGTAGTTCTTTGTCAGTCGTTACAGGTAGTCAAAAGTCCAGTGACTAGTCTTACCAAGGGGTATCATGTTACCCCGTTGTTGGATTTTGGAGTTCAGCGAGGCAGTACATCCATGTAAAAATACTGGTGTCCAGTTAGACAGGAAGCGTATCTTGACATAGTCAGGCAAAGCTCAGCAGATTGATTAATCATCATCATCATCATTTCAGCCGAAAGACGTCCACTGCTGGACATAGGCCTCCCCCAAGCTCCGCCACTTCGACCGGTTCTATGCTTCTCGCATCCAGCGGACTCCTGCGGCCCTCACAAGGTTATCTGTCCACCTTGTGAGCCTTCCAACAATACGTCTTCCGCCCCATCGGCCATCTGTTCTGCGAGCAGATTGATTGACTGACGCTAATAGAAAAAGCAGTACCAGAGACAATCTAGTTTTGTTGCCATCCCAAAAGACACATGATGTAATAATCCCGTGATATGTCTCATATATGTACCTGTACACTGGCGCCCATGCCCTTCTACCCATAACACAGCAACGCTGTTTGGTGGCACGAAAACTTACTCAAAACTATAATTACCGATTGACTGGTTTGCTGCAAAAGCGATCCCTAAAACTCCGTGACGATGTGTTGTCATCATCGAATAATACCCAATATTCCGAGAGACGTGTTACGTGTTAGTCACTGACATTATGTCTAGACGATTTTAACAGTAGATACAGCGTCATAATGACGATGGAATGGCCTTTCGTGAATCATGAAATTGGTCTGTTGATGAATGAGGTTCACTGAAATTGCAATCGCAGAGTTATGTATCGTTAAATGTATCATACATACTCCTTCAAATGTAGGCACAGATTGAATCGTTCACAAAGACCCATGTGAAATAGGATGCGTCTGTTGCCATAAACAGTGCACTAATCCAGAGTAGTGGTGCTAATTAGGTTTGGTTCGTCATCATCTTTTCAGTTTCCACCTCGCGTGCAACCAACCTAAGCTCAAACAACGAGGAAAAATAAAACATCTACACAAGAAGTCGACAAAATTAAATGTAAAACAGTTTTCTAGGAAAACCTAATTAATGCACTAATATCTTGTTACGTAAGATCAACATGTGGTGCGCACGTGTCGATTTGCGCGGGGTTTTATATGTAATACGCTCCGGAAGAACCAAGCATATGTTAGTACTCAGGTCAGTGTGGCTATTATGTATAATTACTGACTTCTGGGGGCTTGGCGGGGCTGCGAGCCAATGGGTGACATTCTTTAAGTTAGATACTGTGTCCCTTTTGTGACGAATTCGAATATTTACATGTGGGGTATTGACCACTGATACAACCTGTGCATTTGTTATGTGCGACAAAGTAACTGCGTGCAAATTTCAACACATTTTAACTTTTCCGGGAATTCCCCGATTTCCTACTACCAAAAAGTGTGTCGCTGTTCGGTCACAATGCCTATTCGTAGCATTTAGAACATTTCAAAAGTGAGTAACGCTTTTCCTCTTAGCGGTTTCAGTGGATATAGGCAGTTGGAACATTTATCGGTTCGGTTTTTAATTTTTGCCATAAATGGCTTTGGGACCAAAATTAGTTTAAAAACTGACCCTCTGGGCGTAGGACTACGCACAGTGAAAGGTTCCGTAGATGGGTTGAATATTATCACTATGCACTGAGGCACTATGCGTTGTTTTTTTTTACATCTCTCCGTTCCATTTATAGCGCCATCCCGAATCATATGTTTTCGTAATTCTCTGCAACATTGTTTAGCGGTGCATAAAATAAACCTTTACAATTTTATCAATATACTTAATGACAATAGTCTTCGAGTAAAATGGCGGTGTAACTACCGGATGTGAAGAAATTATAAGGGTTCCGTTTTAGCCATTTGTCTATGGGACCCTACTACCCTAACTAGTATGTGTAGGCTTTTTTTGGGTGGGAAATCATCAAATAATTTCTCCCGCTCTGGGTGGAGCAGGACGGCATGTCAGACTTATACTGACTAAAACCCACCCGTGTTCCCTCAGTAGCCTGTGTGCCAGGGGCTGCGGTATCTCTTTCGAACAACCCGCACCCCTGGCAGAGTATGTGTAGGCTTAGGTGGCAAAGGTGTCACTTGTCACTTTGTTTGTTACACACAAAATGGTGGATGGATAAAACGCCAGCAATAAGTATCCATCATATTATCGACTTTGTAATACCTATGTAATTAACTTGTGTTTTTTCATCTCGGCCTTCCCCGGTAAAAAATCCTGCACGAGTTCAAATCGCCTTATGGGTCAGTGAGCTGTAGCAACTCTAACGCCACGTCCTTAGCATTATTAATCGCCAAAAAACTGGCAAGTATATAGCGTATTTACCGCTGTGGGAATTCCAATATTTTCCGTTAGTTCAATTTCGTCATGCAAATTGTTATACAAAACCTCAAAAAAGTAAACAAATAAAATGTATTCGCATTTTAAGTTTAATAAGAAGTTGTAGGTAGTATTTTGATCAAAGCATTGTCACTTCGGGGGACGGCTAATGTAAATGTTATCCATCTGTTTGGCCTTTTCATTGAACGTCCCCGACATGGCTACGCTTTGAACAAAATACTACCTACAACTTCTTATTAAACTTAAAAGGCGAATACATTTTATTTGTTTACTTTTAGAGGTTTTTGATTGGGTCGGGGGTTTTTTTAATTTTTAATTTAATTTTTATTTCCTGCTTTTCAAACTTATTAATATAGTAATAGTAAACACGCTACGATCGGCACATGTCCAATTGTCCATCATGTGTGTTTCCCACAGTGAAATTTGTTAATAATTTATCCTCATTCCTCGTTACTACTCCATCAACAGACCCTGACCACAATTTATCTATAACCTATTCATTGAGAGCTTTTTAATGAGCCCAAACACGATACTTCTGCTGTTTTTGGGTGACGAAGTTTGGCATCCTGTAAATTCCAGGTGGATGCTCTAGTATTAGTTCCCAGGTTGCTTTGTTCGTCTAATATCACTGAATTAATAGGAAACTAAATTTCGCCTCGATCAGACCCGTGGAAGATGCTCAAATCCCTTCATCAATCAGAAAAGAGCTGATAATCTTCAAACGGCTGAACTTATTTAGATGAAACATATCTAACTGCCACACTCAGAGACGCCTAACGGTTACATAAGGGGCTCCATAGGAAAAAAATAAAAAAGTTCACTCTCAGAGTTAGTTAACGGTTCGTAACTGGCCCTTAATTAAATTAAAGTTAAGCACAGCAAGACCTTTACTCAACGTGTTAATCATTGATTTTGACATTTAATTTTGTGGTGATTATTTTATTTTTACCAGTGAATTAGCTTTTGCATTTATTTAAAAGAAATAATGTCTGATTTAGCAGAATTTATTGAGTTTGTGGACTATGCCAGAAGAAATACAGAAGTAGGACCGAGGCGGTATTTACAAGATTATTCTGATCCCTTTACTAAATACTCTATTCGAGAATTCCATGCACCAAATAGATTTAAATCTAGGTAGATTGTTGATGTGGCACAAATTAATGAAAACCCCAGCAATGGTTTTACAGAGCGACAAGCCTTGGTTGAAAGGTTTTTTAGTTAAATATTAATTTCTTTATAAATAAAAATGCATAAATTAATCAAATAATAATACTTTTATTTAACGTTTCACCAAAAAGCGTCAAATCAGGGCCTCAAGTCTGCTATTACAATAGTCAAAATGGTCTATCATTGATTTCATAATTGTTGATTTTGACAAGTTTGGTGATCTACTAATATAATGGCGTCATTATGACTTTCCAGTGGTCAGCCACTGACACTCCATTGAAAGAAATGGAATTTATTGGTACCTATCTCGTACATAATGACAAATGAATGACTGACTTAAGGGGTAATCTGCAAAAAATTGACAGTTCCTAAAATAATCTGTTAAAAATTGTAAGTAAAAATTTTTATATATAAATGAAATCTGGCATGAATAAAATGTTCAAATTTAGTAGAAGTGGTCGAAAATCATTTTTACTAACGGGTTTTATAATAATGGCAATACGACAATGCCAATATAACACAATTCTATTACGAGACCACTGACCGACCACTGATCGACCATTATGAATTTAGCAGATTACGAACTTTTAGCAAAATGCCGATGGGATCGTGTTGGAATGACGAATTTATAAAAATAGCAAATTAAGGCCCGAGGATGACTGTTTTCCAATAGATTTTTTAAATTCTGCTAATTCTATTTTAGCTTCTGCTAACAATGTTTTGTTTCTCTCTACCTCCAATAACCCTTTTTTGTTTTGTCGTACTGGCTAGGTTGTTGTTTTTTTGTAATCTATAGAAACACATCTGGTGTGGATTACAATACCGGCCGGAACAACCTGTTCTTAGATACAATAAACTATTAAAAGTATTAAAGAACTAAACTGGAATACAAATATTTTTATCAATAGGCGCCGACAAAGATCTTCGTTCACACAAATAACAAAACATTAGGGAAAGAATGAAACAATTAATGATATTACAATGCTCGGCAATAAACGAATACCAAAAATTCCCGAGTCCCCGCGCCGTGAGGTCCCTAACATCTGGCTGTTTTCTAAAATGCTTACTATTTAAATGGCACCTACTTTTTTCCCAAGATCTTAAATAACACGTGCCGAAAACTATATTTAATCTAGAGCTTAAACCATGGGATCGGCTGTCTTGCACATTCAAATGAAATTTAAATTTCACAACACAAAACTTTCTCGCCCGGCGAATGAAACACAAACAAAAACATTAAATACCTAATATTCCCTGATTTAAAATTGACTATTGATAGTGATGCCATAGCAAAAAGGTCACAATCGCTTTAACTTATTTAAATGAAAATAATAGTTTTGCTTTGGATTTTAGTCAAAAGAATTAACTGACTATAATTTATATTACTACCACTAATAGTTTTCAACCTTTTTTGTGGTTTAATATCAACTGTTTTTAAATATGGCTACACCCAGGCTTTGTCGATATGATATCGATAAGACGATTTGATGATGCTTCGCCCTACGGATACTTAAACCTGTCATTTTCTAATGAACCCTTAATTTGTAACCCTGGGATATACCGTTGACTAAGAGATTTAATGCTACGTGTTAAGTAATCATTAGGACTTATTTAATTAACCTTTCTGAGTGTGGCTGTAAGAACCACCGCTAGAAAACTTACTTTTAAATAAAAAAAACCGCACCCAAATCGGTTCACTCGTTTAAGCGCTACAGTGCCACAGACAGACACACATACATAGCGGTCAAACCTATAATACGCCTGCGGTTTCGCCCACGTGAGTGTCGGAAATTATGACCAAAGGAACGTGCTCCTGGGACCAAAATGTTATTGTTGCTCCTTATAACATCAGCTGTCTGCCAGTAAAAGTCCTTGCAAAATTGGTGCAGCAGTTTCGGAGATTAACCGGAACATACAAGCAAAAAAAAGAAAAATTGTTTTTTTTGTTACGAGTAGGTACGCTTAAAACTTTCGTATTATGCATTTTCTAAAAAGCTGTTATTTTGACATTCCAAACACACACTTCAATTTTATTTATTTCTATTTATGGTATGTAGTAGATTATAATATAATCTATGTAGATCTACATATTATGTATGTAGTTTTCTATGTTTGTATGTATGTGTACATGGGATTATTATTGTTTTTTAGCCATGTCTAGTTTAAAAATTTTGCTACGCCCACGCAAGAATTGAATTCACCACTAAACCACGTAAAAGGCCATATCAGACATTTTTTTTGCATATTTTTTAAATTCCTTGCTTTAATTTTCTATCAGTATGGAGCTTCATTTTCAGACCGCTGGGCGCCGCCGCCGGCGCAATTTTCCTCCATGGAAATTATAGTGGGAATGTGGTAAAAATTGCAACAGCTTATTTTTCTCCTGCGTCGTGACGATTTTTTCGTCATTTCTGCAGTCAGAAAGTGAACCGATTTTCCAATATGTAATATCCAATACGGTATTGGTTAGAAAATACAGTTCGAAACCCCTTCTATTTCGGTTTTAAGAAATTTTAAGACATAACCCACTACATTATCACTATCGGCTGCCTGCACGCGTTATCTTATAAAATGTAGGAGTAACTGCACAGCAAGCCTGATGGATTAGACTCGTCATCACTTTCATTGTAACTTTGACTTTCAGTACAAAGTGATCTTGAATTCCAACTATTCCTTCTCAAATTAGTCGATGACTCTTCAATTGTGGTTTTAAGTACCGTTTTTGTCTCACGAGTTATCTGATTAGTTATTAATAATAAGGCAAAACCACAGGAAACTTCATCGACGATGCCTTTTCCTCAACCTTGACAGTGAACATGTTCTCAAGGTCTAAGCACCGTTATATTACGTCCGAGTGACTCAAACACATTATGTATAAAAAGTGTTGAGTAAGTAATTAAGTTCCTTGGAAATTTATGTAAATATACAAGGAAAGATCACATATTACGCAGATCGCGATGATATGTAGCGATTTGAATATCCTATGATCTTTTAGACGGACAGACGTGATACAGCTTTCGAAAATGTTAATATGGCTGCTATATGAAAAAATAAAGAAAGAAAGATAAAATTTGTCACAGAAAGATGCACGCGTGCCTGTAAAAACATGAAAACTGTGATAGATTTATACTTAGAAAACAGAACATAAACTAAAGAGTCGGCAGCTGCACCCCATGACTGAAACGAAGGCTTCCATTCAGCATGATACTGCTATGGGACCCACAGCACAGCGCTGAGTTTCAGTGGTCACCCGAAAACAACGTACGAAAATCAGGATTTTTCAGTCAGGTCAGGATTTTTTTCAGTTTAGACATAAATGTAGCACACAACTCACTGATAGCGCCTCAAGAGAGTCCCGCTCTATCCCCGGCGCTGACTAGGCGTTCCCTTTGAGTTATTGTATACTTACTAATAATTTGGTGGTTTTATTAAAAAAACACTAAGCCCTAACTAGTGATTACAGTGAACACCACATTCATAACATCGGCTGCTTTATTCAAAAGCAATGTTAGTCAGCGAGTCAGTGTCGCCTCCTGATTAAATTATCCTGGTACATATTTGGGTTCTGTTATGGCTTAAAAAAGGGGTCCGTGTATATCTGGCGATATCACAATCATCATTAAGATCGTTATTCACTTATCTCGTGCCTTGTTTTATTGGCTTCTTATCTGTTCATTTTATGGTAACCAAACCTATCCAAGCCTAAACTCGTCCAAGTTTTACTACTGTGATAACTGTGTCAGTTGCAGTTGTAAACCAATTTGCATAATTTATAAGGATGGTCAAGCGAATCGCAATGGCGATGGCGGTCCACGCGTTCAAAGCAAGGTTCAGTGATGTCATGGTTTACCTAAATCTTACCCATTGCGTATAGTTATTTTATTTTAAGTAAGTACATCGTCTTCATATCTATGTAAGCAAAAACTTTGTACCCCTTTTTACGAAAATTATGGGGACGGAGTTGTGTGAAATTTGGATCAGTTAAAGTTTATATGGAGGAGTACATAAAGCTAATATTTTTTATTTAAATTTAAATGAATAATGGTCCACTATAAATTGTGATTAACGTAAAACATATTTTTTTAAACAATTAAAATAGTAACGGTGGAGTTTCTTATCCATTCTTCTCTATTCGAAACTACCTTTTGGAAGTGGAGCAAATAGAATCAAATTGTATTTTCTTGTAAATTTTGTTCTATAAAGGTGCCTTTTAGAATTAAAAGATTTCACTTTGAATGTAGTATGTACCTATAATATTCTGTTCAATCAGCGATCAACATTTTTCGAATATTTTGGTATTTTTCAGCATACCTTGACCAAAAAGTTGGAAAACCATACATAGTTTAGTACCTACAGCTTAAATTCTTACTTTTTCGTTTTGGTTTTTTTTTTCCTGAGGCACTTTTGGTGACGGTACCATCACCACGATTCACGTCAAACAGGTGAACCACATTCTTATGATTGCGTATTTCATTAGACTGACGTCATCAGAAAGTCTCCTGCTCACCGCATGCGAGCTTTTTGACGTCATCAGTGTGCACTGGGGATATATTCAGTATCGTCGTGTGTGTTGCAGAGATGAGGAAAAGTGTGGGAGGCTGCATTAGATTTTGCACAAAACATAAAACGGTAATTGTGTATTTATCCTTAACACCTTTTCTTTTAGCAACGGTTCAAGTGGGTTTTGCGCGGCACCTTTTGGATGGTACCTAAGGTATAAGTAGGTATCCACACAGCGGCCGAACAATCATTTATAGTGATGTTCTACAGTTAATGAGGGACTTGATTTTATGAAATTTATGAAATAATCCGAAGAAATAAAATACTGATGCAACATTTTAAATTGTGGCGTATTGCCCGTAATAAAACTTATCCGAATAAAATCATTTGCATTTCATTGTGAAGGTTCTTTATAGCTGCTGCAAATCTAATAAACACGACCATCTCACATGGAAACAGTGGAATCTAATGATTGATCGATACCTGTATTCATGTTAAGCTAGACTCAACCGGTATGACTAGATTATCTCGTTATTGCAATAATGAGCATGCTTGTTTGTCTGTAGACCTAAAGAAGAATTTGTGTTACGTAAGCTGACCTTCACGGCTGGTTTTTCCCCAGCGAGGTTCAAAAACATTGTTTCATTGTGTGAGCTAGTGCGGGTCTACAAATTAACATGGACCTCTACATGTCCGCTAGGAAGATCGGTCAAAGGATATGTTGTGTTTACTGCTACTACTATACTACTGTGCGTGTTTTTTTTTTGGTGGACAGGTGTTGTTTTTTTTTGATCACCATCTAAACTAAAATAATAGGGCTATCCCTCACTGCTAGATGTCTAAGCCTACAGGCTCCTGAAAAGAATTACATACAGAGTAGTGGTGGCCCAATGGTTTCAGCCCCGACTTATGGGTTTGTAGGTCGTGGGTTCGAACCTAGACAAGCAATTTACTTAGTGTAAATAATTTAATCACAATTGGTCTCAAAATGGTGAAGGAAAACATCGTGAGGAAACCGGTATGTCCTAAAAGTAAAAATTCGAAAAAAATGTGACATTCCGCACTGGGCTCTCGTGGTAGATTCCGACCCACTCCCACTCACGTAGAGGAGACCTGTGCCTGTGTCCCAGCAGTGGGGATATTAAAGGCTGCTAATGACCGACTTACTTCGAAAGACAAAGACAAGGAGCGCTTTAGAACTGTCAAACAATATTACGTCTCGATCGGCTTGAATTTGGCGTGATTTCAAGCATGATGAATTTAGTTCGTCATAGTTGCTTCGAAGAAAATATTATTTCAACACAGTACCAAAATGCAAGAATCCTATTGTTATCAATTTAGCAGACACTCACTTTCAAGTTACTATTGAAAATGTTTTTTAAACAGAGGAAAATATTTCATAGTTTTAAGACCGCTCGCTCTTAATCTTTCAAAAATGCAGTTAATGTATCTAAATTTCTCAGCAAAATCCATGTCAGTCTCTGGTATGTATTTTTGCTGAGGTGAGATGGCGTCTTACGTTTTGTAAGTACGAGACTTGCCCTTTTGATCAATTAACGACTGTACTCTCAAATGCAACTAAATTACTTCGCTGTTATTTAACAAAAAGTCTATGAAGAACGTTTCATAGTTAATATTGTTGTTGAGAATTTAGGGGCATAATGATTGCAGTTTTTGCTGCAAGATGTGTAAGTATACCACGATTTGGTTTCATCAGTGTTTTCTGTCTGACGTCATAGAATAGTGACGATGAGACTAGTTTTATATCTGGTTTAGTTACCAGAGTTTTTTAAACGAAAATGACGTTTTTCATCTGTCTAGCGTTGAAACATCCGGCTCTTACAAGGTCGAACAAAACTGATGAGGTTATTTTTTATACAAGTATTTAAATGATTATTATTTATTTATGATTTAATTTCAAATGCCAACGAAATCTCCAATTTACTTTAAAGTTAACCGCGCAATTGGCAGCCAGCCTCGTAGACGAAAAATTGCGAAAATTCTTAGGCCCCATTAACTCGTCGAATTAAAAAAAACAAACTCAAAGCATGTATTTCCAGTGAACATTTACAGGCACTTTCGAATTTTCAAGGATTGACTCCTTGTAAATTTGTAAGTGCCTGTCAATACTTCTGTTAATCAATCAGGCTAGTTGCTCGTTCTATAACGTTGTGTGTCAATCATAAATCATTTCCCCCCGACCGTCCCTTGCTCGTTGATGCGCCAGCCCGCGCCGCAGCTGAGCCAGTAGCTTTAAATTCCCCGTCTAATAATCATGAAAATATCTTGATCCAGCCTGTCCCCAGAAGTACTAGCTGCCCCCCCCCCCCGCCAGCGACTCCCTGAGCCGAGGTTCGTACCCCATAGGGGATGCCCTCAGTGCGCAGTCGTTTTAGGTTTAAGTAGGTTTACGCCCTGGCTGGAGGATTTTAGATTCCTAAAAACCTTCACAGGAAAGTCCGGTTGAGCAGTCACGGCCTCTCAAGGTCAACTGCGAGATGGCATACACAAAAAAAAAAAAAAAACATTTTTTTTAATAATATTGTCAATGAGGTCGGATTGGCCGCTACGGCCAGTCTGCCTAGTGCGCGGTTAGCCTGAATACTATACAGTATACAAAAGATACACGTGTCTCGATATTATCCAAAAATGTTAAATGACAGTCACAGTGTGACCAACTGTCGCTCGTCAATAAGTAGGCTCATCGTATTTTCAGTTTTATTGACATCAAAGTGAAATGGAGAGAAACGATCACAATTTCTTTTGTGTCTAGGCTGAAATGAGACCCAATCTAAGGTGGGTGTCTTTGAACAAATTAAAGAATTCACCGCCATCATCATCTTCATCATCATCATTTCAGCCGAAAGGCGTCCACTGCTAGACATAGGCCTCCCCAAGGATGGGGGGTTTTGCCATAATCGCCACGCTTGGCAGGCGGGTTAGCGATCGCAGTATGGTGGTAAAATGCATAGAGAACGCTGCTGCCCATTCTCTAGTAAGTCCCTTAGCGCCATGCGTAAGTCGAATTAAAGTTAATCTTATTCACGTCGATATCAGTTGCGAATGTTGCGAGGATGGAAGCTAAGAGCGAAGTGATGTTGTATTTCCATTGTTGTCATAAGATCTGTATATGTGTCTATGTCTTGTTTTGGTGATCACTTCTCGTCTTAGAATAGTACGGAAATAATTTATTCGATATATCTTTATACCACATATTATGATGTTTTTTTTTTACAGATCTTCTTAGCGTGTCGATGGCAAAAATAACACCAAAACATTTATGTATATGTATAATTTCCTAAATTTGTTTGGTCTAAAATTCAGCAACGTGAATACCGTTTGCTGACGCAGCCATTTTAGGTCCTTACGTGTGCAGGTAACAGGGCATGCGGTGCAAGATGGGAACTAAGCCCATTATCTGTGGAGAGACGTCACATACACAGCGGAGGTCTGGGCCTAGAGACAAAATACATTTCTGTTAGCGTTCACGCCAAACGCTACGCCAAAATGTATGGGAATGACATTACCCGCGGGTGACATTAACGCTAACAGAAATGTGTTTTGTCTAGGCCTGCTGAGCCGTCCATGAACCCCCACATGTGGAGGTTGTCCTTACTGCGACCTACTTGGGTACGAAGTCTATTTAAGGTTTTCCAGGTAGGCCACTTGCGCTCGAATGGGATTTTTACAGATAGCACTTTGTAAACTTAGGCATAAAAAATCCTTTTCTTCCATAAAGGATGGTATTAATTTATTCAGGAATTCAGTGAAATCAGTCTGAATTTAGACGAGGCAAGTGTTTCCTATGCATTGAGAAGAAAAACAGAATCAAACTCAGGGGTCAAGGTGTCTTATGAAATGAAATTAAATGTTTATTTATGTAAGTCTTGTAGATCTTTTCAGACACTTAAATACACCTCAATATTTTGTTGGTCACTATTTTAAAAACTGGATGGCGCCGGCATTTCCTAGCTGACTGTTCCCTGAGACGAAAAGCCGAAACAAACTCAGAGATCATGGTCTCTTTCAAAGTCCAAACATTAAATTATTTGAATTTTATGTCAGTTTAACAATGCAGGGCATTGTCTGGAAGGGCATTTTGAAGAAAGAGCCATTGCAGCTTCGAGCTGACTTGTCCCAACAGACGGCATGTATCTATCAGTCACCGTGCTGCTCAATCCTATTTTAGCGAGCTCAACGACCCGTCACAAGACGCTACCAGATTTGCAGGACATTTGCGTAAGCCAAGCCACAAAAGCACGAGACGAGTTCTAAATTCATGTGTTCAATCTAGCCTGCATAGTACTAACATTCACAGTCAGTTTTCTCTTTATATGTCCTATGCTATCCTATTTTCTTAATTAAAATAAAAAAAGCAAATTAAAAAAAATACATAAAACCATAGTTCATAAAAAAAAACATTCAGTAGGTAAATGATAAATGATAAATGATAAATGATTTTATTTCTGTAAGTAGGTTTGTACAAACACTTTTACACGTCAATCATATTTTTTTAAACTAGATGAGGTCGGCGTTTCCTATCTGACTACTCTGAGAAGAAAGGCCGAAACAAACTCAGAGGTCACAGTCTCTTTTAAAGTCCAGACATAATCTTGGTCAGATCATGTGAAGACCATGTGGATTGGTGTCTGAAATGGTCTTTTGAGGAAAGAACCACACAGGTTGAGTGGACCTGTCCATTCAGTGCACGCATGTATCAGTAATCATACGGCTCAACTCAGAACTTGAGGAGCTCAACGATTTGACGAACAATACCAAAGAAAGGACATTTGGGTAGGCCGCATAAAGCGCTCAAACTGCCAGATTAACATTAAAAACGAACTGAGAAAGAGACGAAATACAAAAAACAAAAATACCACATAGTTCTCACATTCACAATAATTAAAACAAAAATAATATTATACTTCTCAAAGTAAATATTCATGTCAAAGTGTATATAATAATAATCAAATGTCAAAGTGTATATAATAATAATCAAATGTCAAAGAGCAAAACAAAGAAAAAACAACATTCAGTATACAAAATTGGAGCAGGTCAATCCCAAGCTTTTTTGTCCTCAATATAATCTTTAACGGTATAAAAGGCTTTCAGGCACAACTTACGTTTGATGAATGATTTAAATTTATTGAGACTTAGATCTTGAACATGGCTTGGAAGTTTATTATAAAAGCGTATACATTGACATCTGAATGACCCACCTATTTTCTTGAGCCTTGTTGATGGTACAACAAATTTGTGTTTGTTCCTAGTATTTATACTATGGATATCACTGTATTTTTTAAACAATTTAATATTTTTATGAGCATATAAAAGATTTTCATAAATATACTGTGAAGGCACAGTCATTACATTTATCTCCTTAAATTTATCTCTGAGAGAGTGTCTCGGACTTAATTTATAAATTGATCGGACAGCTCTTTTCTGCAAGACAAAAATAGTCTGAATGTCGGCGGCATTTCCCCACAATAGAATACCATACGACATTACACTATGAAAATAGCTAAAGTACACTAAGCGGGCTGTCTCTACATCAGTTAAATTACGAATTTTTCTAACAGCGTATGCTGCAGAGCTTAGCTTTTTCGACAATTTAGCTATATGTGGGCCCCACTGAAGCTTGGCATCCAAAGTTAAGCCCAAGAATACAGTGCTATCTTCAGGATTCAATTCTTCGCCCTTTATCAACACATTAGTTTTCACCTGCTTAACGTGAGGTAGCGTAAACTTAATGCATTTGGTCTTTTTTTCATTAAGAAGCAAATTATTAACATTGAACCAGTGAACTAGTTTTGAGATTGCGCTATTTACATCGTCATTAACAAGTTGCTGACGTTTAAGTTTAAACAAAAGTGAAGTGTCATCCGCAAACAACACTATATCATGATTATCCTTTATGAGGTAAGGCAAGTCATTAATATAAATAAGAAACAAGAAAGGACCAAGAATTGAGCCCTGTGGGACTCCCATTGATACTACGGATCCCGGAGATCTTTTTCCGTTTACATCAACACACTGAATCCTATTACACAAGTATGAAATAAGAAGATCCAGAGCGGTGTTCCGGATCCCGTAGTGGCGGAGTTTCCTGATTAGAGTTTCATGAAGCACGCAATCGAAAGCTTTAGATAAATCGCAAAAGATGCCCAAGGCATCGTATTTATTTTCCCATGCATTGTAAATATGCCCTAAGAGTTCAACACCGGCATCGGTAGTTGAACGACCCCTTGTGAAACCGAACTGTTTGCTATGTAATAAATTATGTTTATTAAAAAAGGTGATTCTGGACAATTGGTTATTTAAAAAAAAAAACGCTGTTCAATACATTTTGACCGCGTGGGTATTGCACTTTTGTATTTAACCTTTTGTCTAGTATTCTTTACTGAATTATTGGTTACAGTTTGCAAGTCGTCGTTTCTGTCAACCTGTAAAAAGTAGGTACTTTCGGGGTTTGTCTACTACAGTCTGTTACAGATGAAGAATCTGGCTTTAGATAAGCCTCAGCAACTTATGGCAAACATCCAACAGTCTTTCAAGATTCAACTCAAGAGTCAGTAATAAAACTGCATCGTTTTGTTTAATTACTGGTACTTATAATTAAATGCGCGTGCGCGCGTGCATCTATTCAACAAGTTTATATAATCGGACTTTATCCGTTGCAATTTTTAAAGCCTGAACATATTATACAGTACTTGCTTTTGGCCGCGCATTCACCCACGTGGATTTCGAAATATATCCCACGGAGACGTGTATCGGGATTAAAAGTACCCTCGAAAAATTATTGTTAATAGATTGTTTGTATAGAACTCTATTGGTAAAGTCCCAGTCGGCATTATTTTTTCCATTATCGTCAACAATCATTGTCATATTTCAGCCAATTTACAAAAAAACCTAAGTGTTTCACTCCGTCCATTGGTGAAAATCATATGAAAAGTCGTTCGGTAATGTTTGAGACATTACCGAACGACTTTTCATACGATTTATCGCCTTCATATAGATGCGGTGGGGAGACTTTGTTTTATAATATGAAGTGATTGACTACACACAGTATTGTTCGAAAAAGCATATTAAAACGGGTGTGACACAACCTTACGGCCAAAGGTACATGGTAGCCCGTGTTATTCAAATTTTCTTTCGTTTATTGTTATTTGCAGGACAATGGCAAGCTGTATGTTGAATCCAACATGATTCGCGACCGTTAAAAATATAGCTTTACATAATTATAATTATTCAAATCATCTGTATAAACCTCAAGTTAATTTAAATCCATTTAATGACCATCTCATAAAAAAATCATTCAATTTGTTAAACGAACTGAGAGCGGTGTGTTAGGGTGATTTTATTGATTTCGTAATAGCTCGTATAACACCCTGTATTAACGCTCAATTTTGAAGGTCACGAATGTGACCGCTTCGACGAAAGCTATGCGAACATACTATTATTATCTTAATAAATAATTCGTATCATGACTGAAGATAGTTAATTTGAATGGTAATATTATTCGTTTACCAAGTTTTAATAAGTCCATTTGTAAGTGGGTCTGCCAAACGTGAATAGTCGCGTGCGCGAATGAAAGGTGCGTTCGCGCTGGGCCGCTAAAATAACGCATGCGATACAACCTGTAATTGTTTGGATTTCATTCTATATATTTCAGTTAGGTTAGGTACAGTAGCCCTCACTAATGGTGCCCCAATCTCAAAAAGCAATAGATTGACACTTCGCTTTAACTTACGACCTTCTTATAATAAGCAATTTCTATAGGCTATAATACTTATACACACACACTCTCATACGTTTACGAATGAATGTATTTCCTAAATTCAACCGTTAAAGCAAATGGCATGATAGCTGAGCGGTTACTGCACTTGATTATCGCGTTTGAGCGCAGCGAGTCGCGGTTTCGAATCCCACTCGCTGTGTGATAGTCTTTTTATTGTTTTAAAAATCACTTTTGAGTATAGTTTCTTGTTCTGTTCTTCTTATTCACTAAATAAAAAAAAACTTTATCATTATACCCACAGAAACCTAAATAAATTTAAATGATTTACGACTCATTCACCGCGACTTATAGAACGGTGTTGGTTGATAATTGTGTGCTAGTGACGTGTGTTTCATCTATTAGCGTCCTTCTAATTCATTTTAAAATGTAAGCAAATTTAAATATAGAAATGAAAGCGAATATTATTGCGCTGCATAAAAGTGGACTTAATACCTATATCACAAATACCTATGTGATGAAACCGGACTGAGTGTGAGTATTATGATTTAAATATAAATATTAAACATTTATTTAATTAAAGTGTAACTGCTGATCCTTGTAGTTATTTTTAAACGTTTTATAAATATCACAATGTCTAAATAGAATAAAAATATAAAACTTCAATGTAAATTTATTTCCTAGATTATAGAACGATGAAAATAACAATAAACTTAATATCTATGTGAAATTGCCCTTTTAAATAATTTTGTTTCTAAATAGTAGGTAATACATAAAGTGTGTATTTTGCTTAGTAGCCTAACAGTACCCCTTTTTTGTTTTAGTGAAATACTGTGAGTCGGTGGGTGAAAAGATATGAGGAAGGCGGTAGCCTTGCCCGTGGAAAGCAAAGTGGAAGACCCCAGCTCCTATAACAGGCACACGTTCAGCGAAGATGAAACAAGTGGTTTCAAAACGACAAGACATTTTGCCGAATTATTCGACACATCTTTACGAACCGTGCGCCGTGCACTCCACGCAGAAGGTTCATGGCAAACAAGGCATCATGGCAAACCAGCTCGAGAATCAGCTTAAAAAACATAGTTAACGGAAAAAACATTAACATTAAGTTATAAATTACAAATATTTATTTATTTTAGTAATATTCAAATAATATTTTGTCTTATCCGTAATCTGGATTATTTTGAGGTTTAGTTTCAATCTTCTTTTCGGAATGAAAATGAACACTTAAGCTATAACCTCTTTAAGTCCTATTAAATACGATTTGTTAACTTTGAGGTTTGAGTTAAAACGAACTCACTCGCAGTAGAATAAAAGTAGTACTACTGAGTCATTTAATTGTATTGTGACAACTTGTCTGCATTTGTTACTTTGACGTGGGTAGATTTTTGTAGAATATTGTGATTTATTTAGAGTACCGACACACAGTAGTAATCAGCACAATATTATTATATTACAAAGATACAATAGCCTGATTATCATAGTTCACCAACTAGCTTATTTACTTCAATAAATTGTTCTTTATGAGAAAATAAACTGTTTTAACAAGAAGTTATTATTAGTTATTTTTATACATTCTTCATGAAGTTAATATAACGAATAAACATTTTGTAATCATTTATTATTGTTAAACCTTTATTTAAATAACAATACGAGTAATAAAACAAATTTGTTACATTATTATTCTGGTATATTAATAAATCGAATAATAAAAGAACAGATGAAGATGATTGTTGAAAAGAAAAATTAAAGCTTCATCGCGAGATTTGAACCCAGACCTATGAGTTTCTTAATCCAAGACGATACGCTGCACGCTACCGGAACTCAAATTATAAAAGTAAATTTTAGCAATGGTATGAACCGACCAAGGTCATGTCTGTCGTCGCCGACGGTATGTATAAAATACAAAGAGTAACGCCAGTGTGTGAGTAGAGCGGTGAGTTTTGTGTTTATACATCACTTATACACACAGCTATAGGTACGGCCTGGACCGCCACTTCATAGCAATATAGCCCTTAGTATGCGACTGCATTAGTGAATCTTTATCTATTCGTGTGAGTAATCAGTTTGTTTTTTCAATTATTATTTTTGTCTAGTTTTTGTCAGTGCGCTCGTACTCGTGTAGAATGGGTGTTAAATAAAAACCTGTTATGTTTACGCTTATTATTTTTCATATTTTTTTGAATAATTAATATCGGCTTTCGTGATTTGTACTCAAACTGGTTTCTGACACGTTTTACTTTTTTTTATAGTGCCAATTTGTTATTTTTACGTGTTATTATGTCATTATTGGAGATTAGCATTCGAATTATAGTCTGTAATTATATGTTAATGTTGAGTTTATGGTTGGTTCGATACAAAATGGTTATCTACAAATGTATATTTTAGTAGAATTTTGACACTGTAATACGCACCCAGGGTTTAAAAATCTAGCGCTTTTGTAATTTAAAGGTTAGTCAAAAAAACAAAGAAAACGCATGCTCTGAACTGAAGTAACTACAGAAAATAAAGTAAGTACTCACTTAAATAAATATCTAGGTATTCTGATATAAACTTTCTTAAGTAAGACCAGCAAACCCTATGTTTGTCTTGAACATACATATTTAAAACAAGTAAATAAAAATCTATCGCCACATTTCCCGCACATATTTCTACATTTCTCACAGCGGCATACTACCGCTCTTCACCCGTGGTAATCCCGTGCACCGTGGGTTTTCCTGCGCGGTGCGCATGCGCACCACACCCGCGACGCAAGCGACGCGACGTGATGCAAGCGGTTGTTGACCCCAGATATGCACTGATATCACTTGCAGTCGAGCCAAGTACTTGCTATTACTACGTATGTATGTATGGTATGAAGTACTTTAGCCTAGGACTGTTTTAAGCGGGTTCACATTGTTTACTTACAGCCTGGAATTTGTATGAAATTGTGTAAGTCCGCTGAAACGTGTGTACTAGTCAATATGGAAATTATTGAATTGTATAATCTCGGTTCACAGCAGATGATTGACTGACGGGTGATTGTTAAGAAGGTGCAGAGATTGTGTCATTCAAGAAAAGTATGAAAACAAAGAATTAATCTGCAATACCTACCTATAATATGTTGCCCTTAACAACAGGTAGGTAAGTAATCAAATTTTTTGTACTTATCGGAAACCGCATGTAGTACCGCGGTTTGTCTTTCAAATTTCGATGAAAACCGTTTGCTACGGAACTCTGTCAAAGTATATAATGATACGTCACCACTAGCTGGCGGAGAACAATAGTGGCTCGTCTTACGTAGAACACGTCATTTTCATGAACTATGTTCTGACTTGAACCGGGAAAACACTTGAACGGAAAATATTCGTCATAATAGACTGATTTTCCTCAGATGATTGTGTGGAGACACACCTACTAATGTTTTGTCAACATAAGATACACAACTACCCATATCAATTTTATTAGGTTCAAGTAAAATCCCTAAGAAATATGTTAGGACTCATACAAATGCATTTCATGATTGAGTGTTGGTTTCTGTCATTGTTTTTGTGTATTTTAATGAAATTGGGCGGCAATTAGCAGATAAACCTTGCTAGACACGTAGTACTTACTGGAAATTTTGCGCAACCTCGTAGTAAACAGTCTCGACTGCGTCCAATAGACCCTGATGAGACATGGTTTTTTTTTTGTTTTTTTGGGTGGGAAATCATCAAATAACTTCTCCCGCTCTGGGTGGAGCAGGAGGGCGTGTCAGACTTTTACTGACTAAAACCCACCCGTGTTCCTTCAGTAGCCCTTAAGCCAGGGGCTGTGGTGTCTCTTTCGAACAAACCCGCACCCCTGGCAGGCATCGGCCCTTGCGGGCCCCATCATTTTTTTTGTGCTGACATCTCTTTGAGGCGCGCGTGGAACACAACGCGCCGTCGAATTGGGCTTGGTCCTTACCGGACAGCGAGCTACCCATTACTCGCAGTCCGCAAGCCCATGCCTACGGTGGCCGGAAATCGGCCTGGGATTCCCGACGCCCAGGGCGTCTCCGTATCCTGCGTCGGCTGGGGTCGCGAGGGCGCATATGCTGCCTCTCCCTCACGTGCGCCGCCTCCCTCTTCGCGAGCATCACTGCTTCGCTGAAGGAGGTGACGGCTCCCCATGCCCTCTCGCTCCGTACCATGGCCTGGACCAGGGCCGGACGCGAGAGATCGCCGCCGCCGATCGCCTCCACGAGGACACGGCGGTGCTCCGCCCAAGCAGGGCAGACCGCCACCGTGTGCTCCACCGTGTCCTCAGGGCGATCTTCGCAGTGGAAACACCCGGGCCTTTCCTCCCGCCCTATCCGAAACAGGAACCTCCCGAAACAACCGTGTCCGGTGAGGACCTGCGTCAGGCGGAAGGTGTGGACTGGACCTGGAAACTTCTGGAAAAACGATTTCCCCAAATAAGGTAAAATAGTAATACCAAGAATGTATTAAATTATGTAATTTTATGAATATTGTAGCTTTGTTTGTACCAAATTCTTGTGAATGTTTTTTGTGAAATAAACTTTTTACTTTTTTTATTGTCCAATAGGGAATGGCCCAATGACCAGCCATCAAACTCCAATGATGACCAGCCATCAAACGATGGCTTCAGTGCATATACCTACTTTAGGATGATCATGATTTTGAACTTGCCATGTTTTTTCCCAAATGGTCAATTTTCATAAAAAATAACATAACATCACGCCTCGTTTCCTGGAAGGCTTGGGCAGAGGTGTATCTGTAGTACACACACAATTCGCCAGTTACGTTAAGTCCCATGTAATAATAGGGAGCGAGACTATTGCCATCAAACGTGCACGAATCCAGGTGGAAAAACACAATAACACTTTGCCAGACCTGGCAATTGAACCTAGGACCTCATGATTAGCAGTAGCGCTTACGATCACTACACCAACGGGACAGGCTTTCATAACAATCAAAGGACTACAATATAGCATCCAACATGATCCATTTTAGATTTCCTACAGTATTAATTACATAATCAATACACACACGTATAGCCATTTGTCCGTGTCTATCCTGCCAGGTGAAAATGTCACTTACGATTCCCCCGGCGTCGCTCTTTAAATTAACTTTTACTTCGGTTTCTCTCGTAACCTTACAGCGCTAAATACTGACTGGGCGAAGTTCCAACTTATCTTTTAATGTGTTCTGTATGTAGATATATGTGCACTGTGCAGTTTCTTTAAGCCTTTAACATGATGCAACTGTGACTTAGGAGTAAGTGAGCTACGTGTCCATCACAAGCAGCAAGATCCCAGCTGCCCTGCGTGCTTTGGATAGGACCAATTTAGCTAAGAAGTCCAGCAGATTTATAATTCTTTACGTGGTGGTCGTAAAAGGACCACTGGTTATTATCTCCTTCACCTATTCTGAAATTTGATGAGTATGGGTGATTATGGGTTGTATCACAAGCATTGATACTTGTATGAACTGTTCAAGTTCATTTAACGGTTAACTGGTATTTCGGGATTTCTATAATAAAATTTCATCGACTGGTATGAACATCACTCACAGCTCTATGCAAGATTCCCTGTTCAGCTGTTGTCTAAACCTAGCTGACTGCTTGGGGTACACTATACACAGGTACATAGTGAGATATCGTCACTACTACATCATACACTTTTGATGCATCTTCTTCTGATTAGTAAAAATGTTAAATTGATTGATTCACTGACAGACAATTCATAGCCTAAACTAGAAGGTCAAGTCTAGAAGCATGAAATTTTCCATAAGGATAAAGACCATGGGAATCCCCTAAAGGGGTTGAATAGGGGATGAAAGTTCGTAACTGTTGCCAATGGGAAATCCCTTCGGGCACATGGCTTGTTATGAATTTATTAAAGTATTTCTGGTGTGCGTATGGATTCCTCTTCAAACTGGTTTTATGCTTCATAAAGTGCATGATCCAAGGATGCCAAGTTAATCATGAACAAGTATTTTAACTATATCTACAATAAATTTTATATGTGACAAGTATGGCACCATAGTGTGAATAATTATAAAGGTGAGACAAATCACTTTATTGCCGGCTATAATATTTACCATCAAAGGTAGCTTATAGGGCCCGCAGCACATATTATAAAGACTTTGGCTTCCATCAGAAACATGTCTGTTACTATATTTTCAAAAGAACCTCTTTGAAAAATATCATCAATACGAATGAGGCGCTTTAATTTGTGTAATAAGTTTATCACCACTACTCTCAAGACTGTGAAGGAAAAGAAACTGGCATATGCTAAAATAAAAAAAAAACAAGATATGTGACGCCTACCAATCCGAACTGGGCCCACGTGATATATTACAGCCCACTCCCTCGCGAAAAGAGGTCTGTGTCCCAGCAGTGGGAACATGATGGCCTATTTTTAAATAAATAACAAAATCTTTATTTCCAGATTTACAATTTTAGAGTTACTTACCACTTGGCATTATGAATTTCGTCTAGAAAATTGTAGGTGCACACAGTTATAAACCTCTGTCACCCAAGCTAAGATTAAACTTGTGTTATGGGTGACAGGGCTCTCAATTTAACACTATTTAGAAAAGTAAAATTTCTGAACTTCACAGATTCACGGTACTTCACGGATTATAATGATGACGTGCATTGAGCCTACTTTGCTCTTGTTTTTTGTTTCGTTTTTGTCACCTATTTTAAACTTATGCTCTTGCGCAAATACTTTAAAATAAAACACTCATTGACGTATTCTGAAGACCAAGACTTACGTTTGAAGGACTGGTTTAATTTCTTATTTTCTACTCTGTGTATCCGATCTTACATCTGCGACGTCACGACACATAAATTAATATGTATAGCTACGTCAACACCCGCATGCTACGGCCTATGTGACGTAGTTATCTTAATTCTATGCTGGGGGCTGCTACGTATGTGTGTCAACTTTCTGACGTCATACTAGCTGCATCCACTCCATAAAAATTTGAATAAAATATTGATACAATCAATAAACGTGATTTAAAAAAGATATGTGTAAATAATAAAAGATGGCGGCGTAGTGATTCAGTCAAATCATATAATCAAGTTTTTGAATTTGAATTGTTGATTATAATATTTCGATTTCGAATTTTTACTTTGCATTTTCTTGACTAACATATCGTCTATTATATTGCATTTGAATTGTTATCTTGCCTCGTTGGTATAGCGATCGCTAGCGCTACCTACTTCTAAGCAAGAGGTCTTGGGTTCAATTCCAAGGACGGTCAAAATAAAATATTAGGATTATCCGCCAGGGACTTTTAGTAGCAACCAGGAGTCAGGATTCGTGTCCGGTCGCATGTAATAGGGTCACTTCCTAATACATGGGGCATAGCAGTCTATACTAAAAGTATGCATGAGACGTAAAGGTAACTAGCAAAATGTGGGTTTACAATAGTACATTTCTACCTAACCCTTTGGGAATATACACGCATGATGTTTTCTTATATTGATTAACTAGATTTTATAATTAGAGTTCCATGTGATTATTTTTGTCCTGAAAAGTTTAACGGACTCACCAATAGACAATTTTCTGGTGTGAAGAAACGTTGCTGTTTGCAGTTTGGGTGTGTTTTTAAGATAAAGTTGCATGTGGAACGTTCACAAACGGGGTAGCAAAACTTGTCTCAATTCAAAATTTATTTATTCGTTATGTACGAGCCTGTACTTGAGTCACATTTACATTCTTACATCATCAGCCTACAGCAGTCCACTGCTGAACGTAGGCCTCTCCAATTGCATGCCATTCAGCTCATACACTAATACATATTATTCTTAATTACATCCATTCAGTTAGTTACATACTGCAAAAGAGACGCAAACGGAACAAACACTCATCACATTAACCCACTACATGTATGTACCTATATTACATTTACAATCAATCATAATTATCACACATACATACTAACACAACATATTAACTACAACTTAAAAGGCCAACAAATTATTATTTTTTACTATTTAGAGGGTTTTTTTGTGTCGGGGTTTTTTTTTAATTTTAATCTACGTAGGTACAAGGAGATTTTAAATTAGAATTTCGGGTCTAATTATTTAAATAATGAAGTCAAAACACTCAATTTATAAGCTGCACTACAATTTATTACCCATATGTACTGTTGAGATGGTATTCAATTGCATCCGGCTTGTCTGGAAACCGACCCCGACATGGTTGGAAAATCGCTACGATATTGATGAGGTACGGTTGAGATGCTTATTTACGAACCATTTGTTTACATTTTCTCCAAATCCTTTTCGAACAGACCTTAAGTAATCTATAATCAGACATTTAAGATCACTTATGCGATACAAAGCATTTTCCTCATGCTTCTCGTGTCCATTTAGAATCCAGCGGGTTGACCCGCGAGGAGAGGTTTAGACACGTCACATTAACTAGCATTTTCCTTTCATTATTACAAACATGTTAGTTAATATTCATAAGCAACAGTAATTACATATTTAAAATGTTGTGTTATTATGTATGTGTAATAATTGTGATTGATTGTAAATGTAATATAGGTACTTACATGTAGGTTAATGTGATGACTGTTTGTTTCGTTTGCGTCTCTTTTGCAGTATGTAACTAACTGAATAGATTTCGCATTTACATAAGTGATTTGCCAAAAGTGACACAACAACAAATGATTTTGTTTGTAGACGATAGCACTGCCATAGTAAAATGTAAGGACTTAAATATTTACCAATTTGACATTAATAATACTCTTACTGGCATAAGGAATTGGCTTAATTTGAATAATTTAATAATCAACCTCAAGAAAACCAAAGTAATGCATTTCCACCAAAGAATTGAAGCTCCAAAAGTGTGTGTCAATTACAATGGAAACGAAATAGAAGAAGTAAATGTTAGTGT
This sequence comes from Polymixis flavicincta, assembly GCA_949987655.1. Taxonomy (NCBI): domain Eukaryota; kingdom Metazoa; phylum Arthropoda; class Insecta; order Lepidoptera; family Noctuidae; genus Polymixis; species Polymixis flavicincta. Next base: position 26,307,086 of record OX465176.1, on the reverse strand, counting down.
GTTTTTAGGTAGGTATCCATATTGACAATAACCTTAATTGGAAAGCTCATAAGTATAGAACAGCTATGTAAAAAAATCTGCCTATGCACTTTTTCAGTTGGCTAGAAAAGTACACATAGACGCGTTACTTGTTGCCTATCATGGTCAAGTAGCCTCACTTCTACGATACGGAATTATTTTTTGGGGTAATTTAACGGATAAGGAATTACTATGTAAGGCAAAAAAAAAAGGTGCATTAGAGCCATGTGTGGTCTGAAAACAGATGAAAGCTGTGCACCATACTTTAAATCATTAAAAATACTTACGCTACCGGCGATATACATATTAGAAATTAGTATTCTTCGTTAAAAAAAAACCCAATCTTTTTGAAAAAATTACAATGGTACGAAATATTGCTATTCGTAGTCAGTACAAAAATTCTTTGAGTAATTATAAATGTAATACTGCATTAGTAAAAAACAGTGTCCTGGGTATGGCTCCACGCATTTATAATAAAATCCCAGACGCCTTATAAGAATTGAATTTTACAAAATTTTAGAAATAAATGAAATTGTTTTTAAAAGAAAAATGTTATTAAACTATTACTACTAGACGAATACTTAAATGACGAACTAATTTAGAATTACAATTATTAATATTGACATTACATTATTTGGAGTTAGATTTTTTTTTACTTTGACATTTTAATAATTCCTCATTTAAGCCTGACATAACTATGGTATAAATTATGATATAATTGTTAATTATTTTTTTTATTCAATAATCGCCATATTATGCAAGTTTTGTATAAATATTTTTAGTATATTTTTTCATCATCATCACACCATATTTGTACGCCTCCGGGCATAACATAGCGCTCTCTGCTGTTCATCAAACATAAGATCTTTATTTTATTTACCTATGTTAGCAAATAAATAAATAAATTAAAAAAAAAATCAGTACTGTTGTGTTGTATGTTATAAGTACTGTTGAAATTGTATACATATTATTTGAACATGTCATATTATACCTTATTATTATGTCAGAAATATGCTTCTATGGGCTAGTAGACAGTCGTAAGTGTGATTGCTAGACGTGTATCTTGAGTTCGATTCCCGGGTCAGCTAGTGTTATTGGCTTTTGAAACGTCTTAGTAGCGGCCTGGACTTTGGATTCGCCTGGCTTACGGGAAAAGGGCTAACTTATTTTTTTTAAATGCATGACATAATGTACCTAAGGCGTGATGTTATGTTAAACGGATCATGAAAGATCTTACTGCACTTTCATACGGACGATCCAATACATTAACAAAGGTAGTATTGTCTCCACTGAACAATTACACGAGCATCACACTGATTCAATAATCAGTAATGTCTGTACATTACCAATTTACCACAGACCAGTGTTACTCAACATATTTAAATGACTGACAGAAATATAAATACGGTAGCTTTGTGTATTAGCAGTGGTCGACAAGAACAATATTCAGAGAGCCAGGTTTCAAAAAACATTAATGATTTACCCCATTTACTTCTAGATCCACCGAAGACCATTCATAATTGAAATTTAAAATAGACCGACCGACGCACGGTTACAAAATTTCAAAGAAACAAATACCAAACCTTTGTGTTCAATGGAACAGGCTCCATAGGACAGTCTAGAGTCTAGACATAATCAAACTGGTTGCAAATTTAATTGTATAATTTATTACTTTTATGACATTTACATTCTGTGATTACTTTAATCCATACACTGACTTATTATTTGTCTGAATTTTAGGAAAATCTTTTACTTAATTTTACAATGTCTGTAAATATGTGAGCACCTTGTTTCTATCGTATAATTAATTTATCTGTCAGTGCTTCATTTTTAATTATTTTACCTATTGTGGTTTGGTCATTTGATTCTAGGTGCATCGTTTTAACATATAACATAATTATTTAGAATTAATGAATGCAAATATTGTAAAACAATATAAAAGAGTAACGGTGGAGTTTCTTGCCAATTCTTTTCCATACGAAACTACCTTTTGGAAGGGGCGAATCAATTGGCGTTCAAAAGTGCCTTTTATGTGCCTATTTGAAATAAATGCTTTGACTTTGAAAAAGATAATGTTAGTTAGTCACTTACTCATAGGTGTCATAATTTCTCGTTATCCCAACTGCTGGGTTTTTTTTGTGGGTGGGAAATAAACAAATAATTTCTCCCACTCTGGGTGATGCAGGAGGGCGTGTCAGACTTTTGCTGACTAAAACCCACCCGTGTTCCCTCAGTTGGCTGTGTGTCAGGGGCTACGGTATCTCTTCGAAAAATCCGCAACCCTGGCAGGCATCGGCCCTTGCGGGCCCCATCAGTTGGTGTTGACATCTCTTTGAGGCGCGTGTGGAACACAACGGGCCTTCAGTCTGGCTTGGTCCTTACCGGACAGCGAGCCACTCATTACTCGCCGTCCGCAAGCCCGCGCCTACGGTGGCCGGAAATCAGCCTGGGATTCCCGACGCCTAGGGCATCTCCTGCGGAGGCTAGGGCCGTGAGGGCGCATATACTGCCTCTTCCTCACGTGCGCCATCTCCCTCTTTGCGAGCATCACTGCTTCGCAGAAGGAAGCGACAGCTACCCATGCACTCTCGCTCCGTACCATGGCCTGGACCAGGGCCGGATGCGAGAGATCGCCCGGCGCAAATCGCCTCCAGAAGGACACGGCGGTGCTCAGCTCAAGCCGAGCAGACCTCCACCGTATGCTCCACTGTGTCCTCAGGGCGATTTTTGCAATGGAAACACCCGGACTTTTGTTTTCCTCCCTCCTTATCCGAAACAACTTTGCTGCAGTTGGCTTACCTGTTTAAAGGATTCAGCTGAATATTAGTGTTTAAGTACATGGAGCGATGGGAATCTCATCTCCACAACATAGATGCCTGAATTCTCCATATCGAGATGATAACTAATAATCATTCAGATTGAAGTAACAGTAAACCCATTTTATCTGCTTTTATTTCGTCTTTTGGTATTTGGATTTCGTAGTACACCTCGTCATAATGTCAGACTTGCTTGTGTTACAGGGTGGTGTCCGCAAATCTACGTCCACGTATTTTGCGTAAAAGTTTGTTGCGACGATAGCTTTGATGTTAAGGCTCCTGATCGGTCAAATGGACGCGACGATCGCGAATGACGATCGAGGGACAGATGATCGCGACGATCGAAAAAGTTTGGCAGTCACTGTGTCTGCACTGACGACTATGTTTCACAGCATGTAGACACCAAGTCTAGCAGTTAGGTACCTACTGGGACTGCACTGATTCACTCGAAACATTCTATTACGTTTGTGAACAATCACTTAACCGCAGCCACTTGTAACTTTTACAGTTTTAATTATTTTGTTTAATAGGATGTTTATGTACTTAGAAAAATAAGTTTATAACTTTTTGTATGTAGGTCATGTATGCCTTTACAGTCCAATTCATACGATAAATAAAAGCGGATTTTGATGCGGTTTTCACCATAATTTTTTAGAGAATTTATTTAGATAGGTATATTAATATTAAACTTACATGTATTAAGATCAGTGATGGCTAAGTGGGGCCACTTGTAAATCGTGACTAGTTGTAGGTCGTAGGTTTGAACCCGATCAGGCGCTTTACTTTGTGTAAATTGTCTTATCACTGCTGCTCTTAAAAAGGTGAGGGAAACCATCAAGAGGAAACCGCCAAGTCCTAGAGCCAAGAAGACATGTGACATCTAACAACCCGCAATGAGCCCGTATGGTTAATGACGGCCCACTTCCTCTCACCGAATGGATGCCTGTGTCCCAGCAGTGGACGCATTATAGACTGATTCAAAATCAAAATATTTTATTAACCATTAATATACTATGACATTTTAATTAGATGCTATCGCGAAAAATAAAACAGTTGTTTCCTACATTTGAACGAGTTATGCGAACATAAATGTAGGGAACAGCTGTTTTATTTTTCGCGATTTCAGGTTTGATCCCGTAGTAAAAGTTGTTCATAATGATGAGTATAATCTTCCATTTCAGTTTGTCGCATGTTTTCAATTTCAACCTTTGTATGTTTTTGCTAGCGGTTTCGTCCGCGTCAAGGTCGGAAGGAAATTATCCCACAAGAACGTACTACCGGTATTAAAGTATCCTATGTGTTTATCCAAGTTATAAACTATCTGTGTGCCAAATTTCCTCCAAATCCGTTCAGCCGTTTTTGCGTGATTGAGTAACGAACACCCAAACTTTCACATTTATAATATTGGCAGGTTTGTAGGATTGCCAAATATGGATGCCGAAATTAAAACTGGGACCACCAGTGCAGCGGCTAATCGCTTAATTCCTGGACAAATCCAGCATTCATTCGATTGCTTATTTGTTGCCTAATTTGGAGACTTCATACATCATATTCATTCAACAGAATTGCACTGCTACCTACACTGTTTGGTAATCAAAATTTGTACGATAGTATTATGCTACTTCAGGAATTCCCCGGGTAAATTTATTCACAAAGAAAAAGACTCACAGTTACTGACCACCTTTTCTGACTACGCCTTTATGCATAGTAAGTGAACGTGACGTCAAAGACGATACATTTTTCATTCATCACTTCATTCAGTATCGTTTTCCTGTAAGTTATGCAAGACTTCACTTATACTGACCAATTAGTTACTTTGTTTACGATATTTTGGATGATATAAAAAGTTGAACAAACTAAAAGTACCTAGTAGGTGTAGATCTTTGTATGACTGTAAGTGGTGAGCAAGGAAAACATCGTGAGGAAACCGGCATGTCCTAGAACCAAAAATTCGAAGACATGTGACATCTGCAACCCGCACTGGGCGTTGTGGTGGATTACGGCCCACTCCCTCTCACCGAGAGGAGGCCTGTGTCCCAGCAGTGGGAACATTATAGGCTGATTATGATGATGATGAAGTGGTGAGCTTTAGTTTCAACATTAACATAGTTTACCGGCTTTTTTCATCGTAGGGATAAACAATATTTGTGTTTTGATAACTTTAGTAGATCACGTATAACATTACTAGGTTTTCTATACCATGTACTTGAAATGATAAATGATTTTATTTCTGTAAGTAGGTTTGTACTTAAACACTTTTACACGTCAATCATATTTTTTTAAACTAGATGAGGTCGGCGTTTCCTATCTGACTACTCTGAGAAGAAAGGCCGAAACAAACTCAGAGGTCACAGTCTCTTTTAAAGTCTAGACATAATCTTGGTCAGATCATGTGAAGACAATGTGGATTGGTGTCTGAAATGGTCTTTTGAGGAAAGAACCACACAGATTGAGTGGAACTGACCATTCAGTGAACGCATGTATCAGTAATCATACGGCTCAACTCAGAACTTGAGGAGCTCAACGATTTGACGAAAAATACCAAAGAAAGGACATTTGAAAAGGATGAATATTTAAAATATTCACGTATGCATTATTTACGATCACGGCCCCAATTATGTATAGTTATAATGATTCCCCGCGGAATCTTACTACGTTCAAACTGCGCGTCAATATCGTATTTTTTAGAAACCAATGTAACGGTAAATAATCGAAATGTCATAATTCTGTATGTTCCAAGACAATTTGTCGCTATTAATAATACGATAATAGCAGATTTTGTGTGTGATTGACGTGGTTATGAGTAAGGAATCGTAGTCATAGTGAATTCAGGCCCAGCCATTTAACATTCACCTTGCACAATTCCTAAAATCGGGCAATTTTTAAGACTTTCCTGGATAGTTAAATCTGATAAAACTTTCTTAGAATTGAACCCGTAAACACAGCTGCAGCACGCACGATCACATCAGCTGCACTTGGGAACCACTGAAGACTCGACTGCCTAGGCACTTTTCGGATGATAAATTCTCTTTTTTCTGTTTCGTTGATTACGAAACTGATGATGAAATGTTTACAGTGGCACAATAAAAAGTGTGAAGTAAGACAAACTTTCGGGACTTTTAAAACACGAGGTTCTGAAACCTCCCAAGTGTACACGTGACTTTATAAATTTCATAATGATTTACTTTTTGAGTTAATCTTAGAGATGACCGACTTTCGCTGAAGGAAAATATTGCAAAAAATCGTTGTGTTGAAATGTTCTGGAATCGTGGTCCTGCCAAGTGAACAAGCAAAGTGATCAATGTCGCTCCTTCTCTGTAGGAGAAAAAACTTTTGCTTTCCCCCCGAAAGCCCAAGCCATGGGTACATACCTATATTGTTTACATACAAAGTTTTGTTAAAGGTAACTCCGTCTGATTTTATTACCAGGGTTTTTCTTTTCGACTTTACCGGTGAGACTAATTTCTCAACATAATTTTAGGTAGGCAATCGTCTGCACAATAAACTCGTGGTAATATCAACCACACGGGTCGTACCATCCGGTTAAGCTACGCTTGCCAGGGTTTGTCTGTGGATGGGTGACCATCATGTGCTGAATCATGTTTACAGAGTTTGTGTTTGTTATTTCGTCTAATTCCGTGTAAAGAGTAGGTACTCTCACCCGAAAATTTGCGACTTTACTTCGTAGGCAATTGCTACGAAAAAGTGTTCGTAGCACGTGGCAAGTCATGTCATGACGAGCTACGAAATGCGTTTATCGATATTGGTCATAAGACACTTTATTGTTATAAAAACACATTTATAAGTTCAGAATTAACTACATTTAAGTGAATGTTTGAATGTTTGCTACGAAAAACCGTAGCAACCTGCTACGAATGTTAATCAATTGGTGATGTAAGTGCTTTCATTGATCCAATTTACATTACAATTCTATTTACACCTTAAGAAATACACTGCAGATATAAAATATCTGCAGTGTATTTCTTAAAAGTACTTATCTGAGTGTTTTCTAAGAATAAAAATACTTGTGTTAGAGGTGCGCGCTGCAGTGATAACTCAAAGTGGCCATCTATACATTAATGTATCGATAGTAAGTACAAGTTATTCGCAACTATTCATTACCAAGCCGTGTCGTCGCTGGGACTTCTCATCGAAATAAATGAAGCCACTTTGGTGCGAAATTTCAGGATTCCACACCAGTATACTATTTATTTATTTATTTAAAAGGTACACCAACGACTTATTCACTAGGAACATTAACATAATAAAACTTACTTACACTGTGTACGCCTGTACACAGCACTTACTTAAAAAAGCTCCTTAAATATACGATTTAACAACATTTAGTTAAAAAATAAAATCATAATCGATTATTTTTTTTAAACTTATGTTATCTATTACTAGAATCAAAATAAAAAACAAAAACAATCGAAATGAGAATAGAAAATTAAAAAAATCAAAAAACAATATCGTAATCGAAATGGGAATAAATGAAATAAAAACAAAATTAAAATTATTGCTTGAATCAAAATTAAACATTAACATTTAAATTTAAAAAAACGAACAGTCAAATACAAATTCAAAACGGTAGAACACGATAACAATAGAGTGCAATGAGAACATTCCAAATTTTTTGAGTGGCAATATGCGGCCAAAAAACAAATTATAAAAAGTAGGTAATACTATGCGTAACACACGATCAATCATTATGTTTCATGTTGACATAAACAATATTCATTGCATTACTTATGTTGTTGAGCAGACACATTTTCCGAACATATGAAGCAATGGATTCAATGCGAAAAAATAGCAATTTGTTTCAAAATTATTCAGATTATGATTGGTCGTATGTTACGCAATTAGGGTGCCGGTCGTAGTCTGTTAGTAAATAAGTAAATTAATTTAAGAGTTTTATTAAGTAGACGAAGTCGCCGGCAGAAGCTATTTTATTCAATTTTTCAATCTTATATTTATTTTATTATTTATGTACACACGCGTTATTATGTTGTCGAACAGACACATTTTTCGAACATATGAAGCAATGGTTTAACAATCCGTTTCAAAACGATACAGATTATGATGAATCGTGAGTTACGCAATTAGGGTGCTGCTTATAATGATCTTTACATAATTAGTGTAGATGACTTATTTGGGAATTGTATTATTACTTATTCTGGTTTCATAACATGGCGTAACATCACGCCTTGTTTCCCTGACGGGTTGGGCAGAGGTGTACCTATAGTACACACATATTTTGCCACAGAAGTTTACGGATTTCATTAAAGTATAAATAAATATTTATCAAAATTTTATTCAAATAAAAAAAAAACAAAATCTAACAGCATGACTGTAAAGACTTTCTACTCAGGTTTTAAAACCCATTTAGTTACTTAGTTTCCGATATTTTCGATTATGTGAAAATTTGAAGAAACTAAAAGTATTTAGTAGGTGTAGTAAGGATCTGTGTATGAAGTGGTGACCTTTAGTTTCAACATTAACAGTATAACGGCTATTTTTATCGGAAGGATTAGCAGAGGTGTTAAACATTTGTGTTTTGATAACTTTAGTAGATCACGTGTAGCATTACTAGGTTTTCTGTACCGTGTACTTGAAAGGATGAAATATTTTAAATATTCACGTATGCATTATTTACGACCACGGCCCCAATTGTGTATGGTCATAATGATTCCCCGCGGAGTCTTACTACGTTCAAACTACAATAAAATTAGTAAATTAAATAAACAAACACTTACTTTGTTTCTAAGTGATTATCTGCTGATTATCTGATTATGTTGTTATAATTATTAATATTATAATGATTTTGTTTCAGTTGTGGTTAATTAAATATCAAAATAATAATTTATATTTTCCCCTAATTCTATGTTATGAACTTAATAACGATTTCAAAAATGTTCGAATATAATAGCTTATCTCATTTGATATTGATATCTTGTAGTGACGCTATTAAAATAATTAGTGTAACTGTATTTGTATATTTTGCTGATAGCAGAATATAGTAGCGTAGGCCAATGTTATAAATGGTAAAGTAGACTATAACTTTCGTATCTGCACGGAATACGGAGAATAATAAATAACACAAAATAAAATACAATTCTGTACTTCGTCATCTCGTTGACCATCCACATAATAAGTTTAAAGTCATAACCATCTGAATATAAGATAAGCATTAACCTATTTAGTCATCTCCGTCGCAGTTTGCCTTGGCGACAACCACTGTCTGCATTGACAAACATAAACATTACATATGCAAAGCGACATGGCCTAATAAATCGCGAAAAAATTGCACTTGACTATCGCGCAGTGATCTTGATTAGCGGCGCTCTGCCCACGTACCGCGGTGCTCGGCGTGAATTCACCAAACGCATTTTGTAAACAACAAAAACCAGTACGCCAGTAGCGTGGATAGTCATAAGGCGCGCTCGCCGCCTACCGCCCATTCCGCCGCGAACCGCCGGCAACGCCGCACGTACGTCGCCACAATGATCGATTACGCGCGCCCCCTATACGACCAAAACATGCCTTGCGATCTGTACTTCCCTTCCACTTCGCCCGCGCCCGCGCGACTTGACGACTTCCAAGTCTTCAAGAAGGGAACCGCTTCTCACATTTACGGAAACTACTACTCCAACGCTTCTTACGACGCTTACGCAGAACCAGATATTGACAGCGCCATGAACGTGTACCACAACCTGGTCAGCTGTCGCGAGTACCCGCGGGACAACAGGGATGACTGGAAGTACAAAGTCGTGGACGCCTGGAACGAGGATGACACCGTGTGCTGGATGATAGACACGGTCCAATGCATGGGATTTTGTGAAACTGAAATACCGTTCTACAACTTCAGAGTTAAGGGATATGAGCTGAGAGCCATGAAGAGAGAGGATGTACTTCACAGGATGGTGCACCCGAGCACCGACCAATCCATATCGAGACGGATTGCAGACAGTGTGTTTGAGAAGTTACACAGTCGCCTCAACGAGGAGATACTGCGTCAGTCCTCAATCATCAGGTACGCAGATGTTGATCCTTACCACAGCCACGAGTCTGCCAACACAATGCTCGATTTGGACTCTCTGGATCACAAAAACAGACTGTACAACTCCGACTACACTCCTAACGACAGCACTCTCCTGCATCAAACTGATTCGAGCGACGACGCTGAAGACGTGTTCCGCTCATCAGAGACCGCTTCTCCAGAGTGCTCGTACGGCAGTGACGGAAGTAAGTCTGGAGACGAAGATGACAAGAGGAAAATATTCAAAAGACCGCCAGGTAGACCGAAAGGCAGCGGCAGGAAGACATTCAAGCGCCCGAGGAGCGTCTCTGTGCCCGAGTTCTTGAGGAATCTCCTGCTCGACTCCAAGTACTGCCCATCTATCATCAAGTGGGAGGATCACTCTCAGGGAAAGTTTAGGTGAGTTTTGCAAACATTCTTATATATTTTTTGCGCATGATTTATGTTACCAGGGAGTTGCAAAATGTAAGTGATCGTGACTTGGAGATTTGTTTACTGTGCTCACATCTCGCTATTTCGCTCATACATTATTTATCACGTCTGAGGCACGTGGTGGCGCACTGGCCAACAATAAACTATTTTACAGCTAAACTATTGAAGTTGCAATGTGCTCAGTGGATGCTTATTGGTCATTAGTTTCAGTCTTACACGACTTGTAGGTATGGCGTCTTCACAAGTTAATGTTTGCAACGGTGTCAAGTATATTGTGTTCAAATTCTAATATCTAGCTACTATAATTCTTATTGGAATCTATAAAAAGATGAAACTACAAGTTTTCCATGCAATGTTATCATCCATTAAATTACCACAATGGTGACTAAACTGACCACCAGAACTTCTTGATTGTGGTCGCTTACATGCAATTATTTACTGGCATAACGGTCGATCAGTCTTCATTTACGGCGAGTGATCAAGGTACGACTTCATTTCACATGCAGGGTCGTCCTGTTCTATATGCAGATGATCATCAACCTGCATAACGCATAAAATCATTTCTTTATTCCCTTCAACCTTCCATCTATCGTTAAGTCAATTAATGTATAACTACGTAGTTGGATTTAATATTTATAATCATGTGTTTCTGTGCAAGCAAGATGCATTGAAAACGAAAACTATTCTTGGAAGAAAGTTTCGAACATGAATACTTTTCGCCCACAGAGTCCGAACGGATCTGTGAAATATTTGGAAGATTCTAAAATTAGTTGTGGTGAGTTCATAATCTCCTGGTACTCTCATTAACAATATTTTGGTTTAAGTGAATCGATAGATTATCGAATTATTGTGTTACTGTTGAATGTTGAATGACTAGATTTATTACGTAGTATTTATGATACTTTATTATATATATTTTGATTATATTATGAAAATATAATATTCGTATTTTTATACTCAATTCGACGTAGTTCAAATGTCAAAAAATATTAAAAGCATTCGATTATTTCCTAAAATCTCGGTGAACTTAAAAAAATTAAAAATAAACTAAAACAATGGCGATCGTTGTAAGGCTATGATTGTATCATTTTGCCCTTTTCCATAATAATAAAGACAACAAGCAAGTGGCCTTGCTTATCTCCATAGAGGTCATTATTAAGGATCACTTGACACGCGATCGCTACCAATTAATCAGTAATTAAATCATTATATCCAATTGGTCTATAAACGATATCACAATAACATTTCTTGAAATATATTTGAAAATGCAAAGTTTTGCATACTTTTAGAAGTACTTTTTCTTTGTTGTTCGTTTGCACAAGTTATAAAATTTAGCAAGGCCCTAATGTCAAGATCAGTAGCTTTAATAGACATTTAACGACTCTTTTATAGGGCCACTCACCTCCGGCGCCGGCTCACTGTAGCCAACTCAGTAGGAGTACGAATCGCCAATCTCGATCATCCATTAGAACTAGATTAGTAGGATATTTATCGGCACGTGAATTTTATACACTTAAGATTTATGCATTTTTTTTAACGGCATTTACTTATCCATCTTGAGTGTTCAGCTCAGTCATCTTTAATTCTTTCAAACCTGTTCAGTCCCCTTGTGTCCCAAGTTCGTTGGCTTTCATATTCACTGACCCATCGCTTTTTAAAGGATCATCCAAATAAATCATTGGTTTAGCAAATGTTCTCAAGTCCTCACAATAACATATTCTGTGGTTTTGTTTGTTGTTTTTATCTGTCGCCTCAACCTTGCCGTGCCGGTTCGACGCTGGCCTCGCTCAATGGTTCACATGTTGGTGATACAACTTCAATCATTAAAAGTCGATCTTATTTTTTCCACGTTTAAGTCTAAATTATCTTATCGCGTCTTGTCAAACATTTTACAACTTAATTTATCAATGTATGTTTCTCGCTATGTACCATTATGATCCTTATTACAACAAGCGTTAGAAATATTTTTCTTTGCACCACAGTTCGAGTGCAATTCGCGTTTCAGTGGGAATGGTTCGCTTTACTGGTTAGCTATAAATACTATGAACTATAGCGTCTTCAATTTTTGCATACATCTGAATAACTTGACGCACAAACCGCTATAGTACAATTAATTCTAGATGGCGACAAATCGCTAACTGAAATAGAATATTTCTTTGCAAAATTCGGTTAGACTGAACATGGTCTATTTTCATCTCACTCACACAATAGCATAGCAACTACTTAAAGATTCATGGTTTTCAACTTAAAGTTTTCTTCATTATATTCTCAAAGGTCATCACAGTAATATACACTAGTATTATCATTAAGTATGACTGTATGCAGTTTTTATTGCTCGTCCGAGGTGGCCTGAAGATCTAACAACCGGTTTCTGTGTTGGTTTTAACTAGATTTAGGATGAGACTGCAGTAGTCAGGCGGAGGCGATTTAACAGCTAAATGAACAAAGCAAACTACACAATGAACGGCATTGCAAAATGTTGCGAATATGTTTTGTTTTAATGCATAGTTTTTCAAGAATGTAGTAGGTATATTAACTAACAGCAGTAAGCGGAAACAATTTATTCTTAATGGGACAAGTAATGTAGCGTAATACAGCATGACAACGTATCTGTAATATCAGCATCGCTGTCGCCACATCAGTGCATTCCCAGCCTTAGAATTTAATGCGAGTTTACTTTACGATAATTAATGCTGACTTCATGTTTACTAATCAAATATATTATGTGCACATATTTGATTACCATAATATTATTACTCTGGAAGAAATTATGAAAGAAGATTGTTTGATAGTTGAGAAAATTGATGATAATGAACTAAAAGAATTTATAGGAGCGACAAAGAAATCGAAGGGCAGGAATTATTGAAATAACAAGACACATACAAAACTGATTATACATTTAACAACTAAGTTTATTATTGATGGTTAATGAAACCCTGCAATGAGCAATGAATTACCTAACATCACTAAAATCTGGCATCCGTTACCGCGGCTTATCAAAACAGAAGTCAGTGCAACTGTTGATAAACTATGTCAAAGATCAAGACGTCTACACAGCATACAGATAACACATTACATGTGCTGGGGAATTCCTAGCCGCAGTATGCTAACGAGATGACCATTCACTTCGAATGAAACGCAAACCGCTTCCAAATTGGCGATGTGTTTCTACTGTGTTCAAATTGTCTGTCTGACTCATTGGTACTTAATTATCGAGATGGTATCAACGTAAACGATGATACACACTGTCTTGTTGTTGTAATGTAATTGTATGCAGCGCCAACATAAAATACTATTGTGAGAATATTCTCACTAGCTTATGTCTATCTAGATGAGTTTAAACTAGTATTTGTAGTTCTAGTTCATCAAGTAATGCACCTTCCAATAGGCGTAGATTTATAACCGCAATTAAATTATCAAAAGCGTAGTAGAGTCTAATTTTTTTTCACATTAGTTAGCTTCTACCAGCGACTTCGTTCGCGTGGAAATCTTAAGTCACCACAATTTACTAAAATTACAGCCACAATTTATAAACCTTTCCTGTATACTACGTGTGTAGTTTTGGTTACAGTACAGTTGTCCGTGTGAGAAGCAGCTTGTCCTAAGGTGGACGCTAACCCAATCGTCTTATGGCCATTGGCCTTTAATTTGATAGAGAATTCTCTGAGATTGTTCGGTGCAGCTTGATCATTTTTGGGCATTAAAATGGCCTGTTCACACACCCAAGAATTCTCTTGGTACGGTATTGGACTGATGTCTCCGTACACCAGACGAACGTGATCTTCTAGAGTGGGAACTACTCAACCAAGAGCCTCTGGTAGGTTCATCTATAACCGCTCTCTTCTGGTAGAGTGTCTTCACTAAATTTAAACCGAACTCTCATGTTGATGGTCAAGCGCAGTGTATAAATTTGCGACCATAGACTCGACCTATTCAACGTAACATTCACCTCGAAATTAAGGCAAAAGGCTCAGCAGCGCGGGCTGGTTCGAGCAAACTAGACTTGCGACGTCGCAGCGGGCCTCGGCGGGGAGGATGGAAGGATGGCGTTCTGTATTTATGGATTTTGAGCTTACTGGTGGACTTGCTACTCTCCTGGAGAAGGAATGTAGCGTTGTCGGGAATGGTTAGGGTGGCCATGGCCACCGAATCCTACTAATGCAGGGCCCACACGCATTAGTAGGATTCGTTGCCCATGTGGCGGTCGGCTGCCGCAATCAGGGGATTGGGGTGCTGTATAGCAGAATCGGCCAAGTGCCGAAAAATGGCACACCATTCATAAGAGCCTACTTTACCTCACAGACAATGTTTAGTAAATAACCTTCTTTAATCATTTATAACACCAACATTGAACATATCTGCACGTAATATAAAATCGTAGAAAATAAACTCAAAAACTGCAGTTGTACATTTACCCTTAAAAAAATCTTTTAATAACTTCAAAACCAGTGGTCCGATTTACATGATTCCAACTGGAATATCAGTTGGAAATTTAACTGGATTATTTGAATCTGAAATTATAATTTTCAAGTTACGTAATTATACGACTATCCTTATATATTATAACAATATCTTATAAACTTACTTTAAACACTCTTATTAGATTTTAAAATGGGTACGTTTTGCTTTTCTATGCTAGATAGACGAATATAGAAGCACAAACATCTAATTAAGCAAAATCTCTTTAGATTCTCATTGGACTCTTTGAAAACTATTCTGACTCACGACTCGATATTCATAGAGAAACACCTGCTACTTCTAATAAAATACCGATCTTGGGAATCAAAGCGAGAACTACAGGTTCGCAAAAGAACCTCGTCGAACCTCTTAGTTTTTGTACTTTTTTGAAAGTTAGCCAAATAGCCGTTCTTTTAGTCTCTCATGATCGACTGCTTAGCTCTTGAAAGGTATAGCGGGATGTTAATCATACCTGTAACTATCTGCTTTGTTCCCTATTAGCTTAGTGAAGTAATTGAATAATTTGACTGTTGTCATACACTGTGTATTTGTATTCGCTCTCGTCTAGTTTCATTTCCAACTTTCCGACTTTTGTAATAGGGACTCAAAGCTCTGTGGTCCCATAGAGTTTCTTGATCCCTATAAGAAACAGGATCTAATACGTTTTTGGAGTGAAAACTTCTTCTTGGATATTTTTTGAGATGGGAAAAACAATTAGACACCGTTACCGACACCTCTGTTTCTTAGTAGAGGTCTGTATTTCAATAATTTAAGTCTCAAAAGACAGGTTTAGGTCCAGATCTAATATTCCAGTTGGAATTATGAAAATCACACACGTAATTGTTCAAGTTTTCACTTCTGGCGGCACTTCCGGAGTGCCACTGTTTTTTTTTTTTTGTGAACGTTGCCCATTTTCTTGCCGACTGTACATTTTTTAAAATTGTATTTAAAGCCGTTCTCATATAGTGACAACGGTTGAGTTACCTACCCTTATGGCCCTTTTACAACCTGTATATGTAGTGATGTCCATCACTGCTGCTTAAGTGCATATCGGAAAAGAGTGATGATAATCACTTAAAAGATTAAATCTGTAACTCTCCGCAATTTTCTAACCTTATGGCCCGTCTTTTTACAATTTGCGGTAAACTATAGAAGAATACGAATAAATTGCAATACTGCTCATCCCTTTTATACCCTATGGCCTGCGCAGGCATATAGGAAATATCTATGCAAAATTTTAACAAAATCTATTCAGTTAGTGTAGTTAGTTTTTTATCGCGTGATGCTGGGACATCTAATCAGACAAATAGACAAAAATTATACAAAATATATTTTCGGCATCAGAATCGTTCCCAGTGTTCGCAAAAAAAAAAAAAAAACATTGTAAACAAACAGTTTTGACTTCGCTACGATTTTATCATATGTGTATTTTAATACACATATGATAAAATACTACTCTAACTACGTCGATAATGAAACCAGCTCACGATGTTGCAATCAAACGTGAATTCATATTGTATGAAAACTGACTGTCCCCTAAATACTCATTTAAGACCTAAAAACGCATAAACCATCCATATAAGGTCACTGAATGGCAAATTCAAGTAGTCATGTCAATACGCGCCCAAGTATTCAAAGTTTTTGGTTCTCAGAGCTTGAGTTTTTTTGTCTGTTATTGTGTTGTTTTACGATTGTGCGTTTTTGCCTATCTCGTCTTGACCTCGCGGTTTTTATGACTTCAAACAGGTTAAGCGTTAGGAAGCGATTTAGCGTTAAACTTAAATGCAAGCTCTAATGTGCTAACATTTAAGATTACGTTTTTCATTAAAATTAAAAATATATCTACAACTTCGTGCAAGTTATCAGGTAAACAAACAAAATATCAATGTATATTAAAGCTCTATTTCATCTCGATAAAATTTTTTTTCCTTCTAACAACACTATCACTTTACTCCCTTTCAGTATTACGTCAAATTCTTACTCGTGCCTCTTGATAAGTATCACAAAAACCTACCCACTTATAATGGAATGAATTCTGGGAACAGTGCTTTCCCACGCATTTTCCTCGGCAGTTCCCAGAATTTGCCTCCAATAACTAGAAATACGGCGAAAGTACAGCAAATTCGTTGACCCTTCGAGTTCGCAGATTACAACGTAACGTATTACGATTTATCTAATTAAAATTACAAAATAAAGAGATAGTTTATTTGTGAAAAAAGAAATGGAAGTCTTTTAGCTTAGACTCTACGGGGTACACAAATGTTTACAGTTAATTCTAGAGCATAACGATTTCGCTGTTTGAGTCTAAAATCTAGCCAGAACTCAATCAAACAAAAGTGCACAGCGCATTAAGCTCCCAACTTCTCAAAAAGCTTCAATACTCAAATTGTTTGGTGAAAACTTTGGTCTATCTTATTAACTAAAACTTGAGCTTGTACTCCGAGGGCCTGGCGGCTGGTACATACAGTTGCTTGCGAAGGGTAGCCGGGCCGCAACTAGGGCGCCCCCCCTGCAACGTAGTACTATTATAGATTTTTTCTTTTTCTTCCGGGGTTGCTACGCACCGCCAAGGCCGGTGCGAGCTTCCGGTTACTTTGCTGGGATACACGTGGACGCTTCGCCTATTTTTATCGGAGAAATACACGAAGAAAAATGTTTTGCTTACTTTTCTGAGGGTTGTTATTAATTTTGAGGTCTGAGGGATGTTGTAATTGGATAGAGGATTTTGTATTTTTTTTTTCGTAATAAGTTGGTTTTGAACTTTTTCTTTTTTAGGTCTAATTGACACTAAACTTGTTGGTACTTATTAGTTTATTAGACAGAAAACAATAGCCAAAACTTTTTAAATATTAAAAATAAATATTAAGCAAAAGTTACTTCTTAAGAAGTTTAAGAAGTTGAAATGAAAAAGTTCTGCTTATTAAATTTTCAGAATAAATAATAATGTTGATTCTAACTTCAAACTTAGTACCTACATAAAGTTAGCCCAGTACATTTGTTTAAGATATGTTTTTAAACTGACTCACACATTAAATAATAGTAATAGTAATCAAATAGCACATGCTACTTAAAATCTTATTTGGGACTAGTTAAACCACACTTTTAAATATAAAAGACTAGCATAGTCATCCGTCATGAGTTCATGACTTTAGTATTTTATTCTCTAGTGCCATACATTGTAGAGCAAAACACAAAAACATTAGGCACAAACAGGTAAAGTTGAAAGAAACAAAGCATAACACAGATTACGCAAGGAAAACGAAGCAATTGCAGTGCTATTCGACAAAGAGTGGAGTATTTACGCAGCAGCCCTGCCCGTCGCCATGGCAACGTTCCCGGGAAGCCTACAGTCACGTGTCGCGGGAACTTGTTTCCGCTTTTCGCGTTTTTCTTTTTCTCTCGTTCCACGCGCATTTTTTCTCCCGCCCCTCTCCCGGGGGAGGGGTACTCGTGCGCCACCCTCCCCCCGACAGCTCGTGTACGCGACTTAATTGCGTCTGTGAGTGTGGTCCAGAAAAATTAGAGCGCGAGTAGCGATGTTTCAGAGAATTCCTTTTTTGGAAATAAATATTTTTCTTTCATTTTATTTTTTTCGTGAGAGTGTTCAGTGAAGTAATTATTGTGGCGATAAGGGATGTGAATCAAAATAGGTTTTGTTTTCTTTTGATTTCATTTTAGGTACTTTGTTTTATATTGAGATGGTTCCGGAAAAATAGACGGGTTCTATCATATCATTCTATTGTCATGACATCAGTATATTATGCATATCATTATTTTAAAATATGAACATAGTTTTCACAGCATTTCAGTATTTCCTTAAACTATCGATATTTTAGCGTCGAGTTCTCTGTAGGTACCTATTTTAAGTATAAAAAGCTTACAAATGATGCCAATTTTACAATGGATAAAACTGGTTATCGGGCCAGTTGTGAGTTAATGAACAAAAGAAAAAATATGGCAGCTAGTTAAGTTCCATATCAGTAAAAAGTACTTTTTATAATTAAATCATCAACACCAAATTTGGCGTTTACTGATATACCCTTTTAATTACAAACTTTATCACTTAAAAGTAAAATTGTATACTTTATCAAGGAGTACAATTAAATTAGTTTTTTAACAATAAAAAATATTACGAGAGGTCATAAAGGCTGCGACCCATATGTATAAGATAAGCTCTAATCTTTTGACCTTGTTACTAAACTAAGCCCTGTTTACACGTCGGAGTTACAAGCCAATTAGTGTACAATATTATTGTGTTTACACCACTAATTAATATTATATAGGTATCTGCACCGGCGTAATATTACAATATATAAATATATATTCTCATTTAAACAAGAACAAATATGATAAATGCTTATTTTAAATTATGTGGGCAATTAGCAACTAAATATACAAAATAGTTGGAATCAAAATCATTTAAATGCTGATAAACCGTTTAAATAATAATGACATAATAGGATAAATGTGGTATCAACGCTAAATATAATAATCTGGAAAATGAATTTTAAATAATTACTCGTACTTTTCCTTTACATAATTTTCTTTTCCTTTACATAGTTTGATATGTAAACGAGGCGTGTGCTTATTGTATCCCTAACAAAAAGCCCAATTAAATAGTACACTCCAGGATAATAACTGGATCCTTGTTTATTGTATTCAAAACAAAAGATAATTAAAACTTCATGCCTATTAATTTAAAACATTTTTTGTACATTATTTGTTGCCATGATAACGATATGAAAAGGAAAAATAAACAAAAGAAACCCAAAAAAATCTAAAACGAAAAATAGAACAAACAATGTTGCACCAAGCACCTTCTGCCTCATTCATTACTCTGTGCCGGTTTGCACCAAATTCCCTGTAACATTTCTTTTTCGTGAAAATCTATTTATAACTAGGGCAGCCTCGTGCTACCTACTTTCAGCATTATGTACCTTAACTGTATATACAGAGGGCGTCATTTCGCATGTAGTAGGCGTCTTGGTGCGTATATATGTATTTTTTCTCATAGTGGTTCTATTATATTGATTAGTAAGTCTCCCTTCTTCCGGGGAGGCCAGTGTCTTTTGCAAGATTTTTTTTCTTTAGCCATGTCTTTGTTTTTACGCTACTGTTTTGGTAGTAAATGAGTATTTACTCGAGCTCAAGTAGAAAGGGTTGCGTTGTTCCTTTTAACATAATTAGTAGAGGGTTTCAAGAGAACTACTTAGTCTTATAGGATGGAAAAACGCTGGGAAATTAGGAAAACCTTAAGAGTGAAAAAGTCTTAAGTCGAAGACATATCTGAAGTAAACTTCAGCGACGTAAATATCTTTGGAATATAGTCAAAGTATTGTGAAAGTATTCTGAAAAGTTTTGGTGCAGATACAGAAAGAAACTTTAGGAACAGTTTGGAAACTAGACTAAGTTATGTTTAGAAATAACGGAAAATGTTAAGTTTGACAACTACAACCCTTTGCCTACTTGTCTATTTTTGTACCTATTTGTATTTTTATGATGATACATAAAGAGTATTATATCTAATACTTTCTACTTAGCTTCAAAATTTGTCGTCTATTTCTGCTATCGTACAAGTCAGTAGTATCGAACAGTAGTGGATGCTGGCTGAGCAACATCCGTAGCCATTTTTAGGCGGATACAGCTCTTATGTAACAAAATGGTACGCTAAGTGAAAGTTAACAGTACTTGAGCTTAACATGTTGACTTTAGTTCTGAATGAAAGACAAAACAATATAAAAATAGGTACAGTCGTAGCCAAGAGTGGTTTTAGAAGATATTCCTTTGTGGTATTACTTAGCTATTTGCATAGTTATTATCATTCGTAATTAAAGTCTTGTCTGCGAAAAAAAAAAAAAACAATTGATACGCAACTGGTTTTTACAAAATACAATAATGCGATAAAGATTATTATTTAAAATTATATAGACGTTTCATTATCATTATGCGATAACCCTGTGACAACTATTTAAAAACAGATACACTCTCACCCACGGTTTCTTAAAACATAATCGTTGATACAAGTATTTTTCACGTCGGGTTTCCCCCGCGGCTGATTTCCCACACATTCGAATCACACGCACACACGCGTACATCCGCGGCGAGTCGCACGCGCGCGCTGACGTGTGCCACCGTCAGTTATGCAAATCAACTTGATTAATAATGTCTAGTTTTTTTATAACGGTATCATAAATTACGTAACACCAAATATGTGATATATTATGATTATTTAAAAGTTACCCTTTAATGATGGAAGTAGTTCCATTTTTTTTTCACTCTTGCAAATTAATTTATGTGACACATCTCGATTGATCGCAGAACTACATAGTAGAACGGACGAGGAATCGATGCAATTAAATTCCTGTATGCGAATAGGTACCTGCAATGTACCTGTCTATAAAAAATGTGAATAAAGTTCAAGTTATGTAGGTAATTGATTTGGTATGCATTTTTGCTGTCGCATAATAAAGCAAACGAGAAGTATCAAAACAATGTATAATACATAAAGGGCACGTTTTGTACTGATAACAAGCTTATTAATAGTAGTGATAACGATAGCACAGATAAACAATGTACGATTTTGTCGAACTTTATCAAATTATCATGATTTTATTTTTATCATTATTATTTGTCCAGCTTGTTCCATAAAATTCTTATGATTTTCGTTGTGGAATGAAGCGTAACGTAACAGTCTTCCTGGCATGTTGAGTCGTGGTTCATTGCTTTTTACGATGCGATTTTGTAACGGCAAGATGGTGGGAAACGTTCTATTTTTCCTGAAAGTCATGTTTTATCCGCTACGTAGGACGCAACCGCGGCGGCGCGTGCGCCGAACTGAACGACTACTAAGTTGCGTTCACATTTGAGTTTTTATTATGTGTATTTATTTTGTCGCAAACCAAAAGTGACCGCTGTCCAGATTTACGACCTTTAAGTAAAAAACTACGCGTGTTTATCCACCGATTACATCATTTTATAGAATTTTCTCACAAACATTGCTGATAACTGGCTTATCATTGTCAATACCTAATATGAATCATGCGCAACTAAATGATTAGCTCCTCTATCTCTTTGTAAAGTTGACAAGCTTTTGTTAAACTGACAAGATAAATAAAGCAAGATTTTATCAATAAACGGGTTTCAAAAGTCACACTCGTAAATTGGTGTTAAAACGTGTTTTAAGAATCAAATCAAAACAATACTTTGTAAAACATGTGATGTTGATAAATGCTAAAGTAAACACTCTTGTCGATGGGTCGGTACGAACTCTATGTCATACCTGTCCATTGACGCGTTGCACTTTGTTTCAAGTACGTGAGTGCAATATTGACAATACTCATTGCAAGGTTTCTGTTTAGTTCAACCGCAAATCAACACAATCTCAAAATATATACACAATTGTTTGTAAAATCTGGAAAAATGCGAGTGTAATATATGACGCGACTTTATTGCAAAAATACGGGTCACGATATAAATACCGTTCACTATAGCAATTAAAGTGGCAGTGTCTGTCCACCGGCGCGCCAGAGTGAGACAGCTTGAGGAAAACGTGAAATAAAATAGTAAACACAACGATATCGGTATCATCGCTATCAGAATGATTTGGAATCGAACGATCAGAGATTATGCGGCGACGTCACTTAAATTTCGACCTGTTTTCACAGTGTCGAGTTTTTTGTGACCCCAATTTTCCATCAATCTTAACAGTAGAACGTAACAGATGTAATCTGACCTTAGGGTTAAGGCGGGTCATCATTAGTATAGGCAGGTGATTAGTTTAGCAGTGTTTATATGGAGTAAAACAGCGATGACGCAAAGCGGATTCAAGGCGTTTATAAAAATGCACGTGAGACGCGCAGTTTAAATTTTAAATATGACTGAAATGTATAATGACAGCGACAGTGATAAGCGCCAGTTCATAAGACAACATTTAACATGTACTTATGTACTATATAATATTCCCAATACATAATATAATTATGTATGTATTAGTCTGTTATTGTGTGTACATGTATTAGTTCGTTATACATAGTACAGCTGTTGGTGTTGACTAACTGATTTGCATTTTCTCGGAAGTCATCTAAATGACCAGTTTGTGGCATCCGTATCGTTCAACTATTGTATTTCATTATGTTAATTAATATGCTAATATTACAAATTCATGGCACGATTTATTCGATACCTAAACGTTTTGAATTTTGAATGTGAGTTGATCTTTTTTCTGTGTTGCTGAAAACTGGTTGGTTCAGTTTCTTGGATTTTGGTGTTGGTGTTACGTAAACTTGTTTAGAAGGCGGATTTTGGCAGAAATGAGTTAGATCGAAAAACTTATGTATTATTCAGTTTTAATAGGTAACTGATTTGATGACATATATCTCTAAAGTAAAAAATCATTAACTTATCAATTAATTTGTAAGAAATAATGTTCCGTAAATACCATCTGTCGGTGACTGTAGCTGAACAAACAGACTCACGATAGGATTTGAGTTACCATCAGGTGGGTAATAATTTGATTGGAAGAAGCACACAATATAAATAGGTGGATACTATTGTAGACATGACTCACACTCCTTTCACAGTTTTCTTTCTTATTGTTAAGTTTTTGAAGCAGAAGATTATTTTTCAACTCAAAATGAAATATTAACGCAAGTGACGAATATTAAACGATCTATGAACATATTAGTCGTAGTCAGTGTAATTAATGAGTGCAAGATAAACCTTGCGGTTAACAGAAGCCATTTAAAACAAAATAACCTTAAAAAGAAATCAAACAGTTCGCGAACATCTCTTGTTTACGTACGCAACTACACACAATACCTGGAACGCATTAATTCAGACATGTTCAGAATTTAAAACAATCGTACGGTATATTACTGCAGGGGAAACTAAACTTTAAAACGATCGTAACAGAGTCAAAAGCTGATCGAACGGAACAAGCGTAGGTGTGTGGACTGTGGAGCTCCTTGCCAAAAATTTCCACCACAACTTTTAACTAATGTCTTCAGAATGTTGCAATGAAACAGCTTTTACTACACTTTGGTTAACAAATAACGACATTCTAGACGCTCAACGTGAAATTTGAAGACTGAATTTTTCTTAATGAACAGGTAGGTCACATGGTGGATATAAACTTTTGCAAAATCTTAAAAGACTGTCTTGAGTAAGATTTTAAATGACTAAATAACACAACTGGAAATCTACCATATGTGTTAATGTGGGTTTAAAAAATCTTTTTAAACATGTGCAAGATGATTCATAAAAACAATAACCAAATTAGAATCAAGGACCAAATATGGTTGCCCTAAATAAATTTACCAAGTTTCGCAAATATTCCTAAAAACATCAAAGTATTTCACAATTAAATCTTCTATAAAAATGATTTATAATTAGTTTAAAAACAGCAAAAACTTTTCGAAATATCTACACGATTAATTGATTCTAACCAAAAGATTTAAGACTTTGATCTAAGTGTTGGAGTGGCTACCAATATGGATAAACATAATTGAAGTGGATAGTGCATTGAGTAATAATATAGACGCAAAAGAAATATATTACTCTATTGCTTCTATGAAGTGATAAGATATCACAATGCAAGCGCTTAAGTCATCTAACCTACTAGTTCTTATAATCTACTACTATAGGGGCTAGCACCTAGATTCTCTGAAAAATTATTGAAGAAATAACAATTCTTAGATTATGCAACAATTCTATCGGTGATAACAGTAACAGACAGTAACAAATTGTGGCAACAAAACAATATATTAGCATCTTCCATTGAAATAACAACTACTGGAAACTATTAGAATTTTGAAAATATCCGTTTCTATGGTATATAACTACACAAATAAACGTGTGACCAAGTCGGATTGAAATGTTAAACATGTTGTACCTATAAAGTTAAATTTAATTTAGATGTCACGTCCACCAAACTGCGAGATATTTTCGATAACCCTAATGATTCAAGTCGTTAACACGCTGATAAGGCTTCTGCTATCAGCTATCTACAAGTTGCCGACGCTATGATAAAGGTTCATACTATTAACGAACCAGTAATGGATTGAACTTCGTAAATTCTGCCAATCGTAGCTGCAAACGCAGCCGGAGATTTTCTGGACAGCGAATCCATAGTAATTGAAAAATATGAATTAAATTGATACAAAATTATTATTCTAAGGTCAGAAATACTTAATTACTATTTTTTTTATTTTTTTTGTTTAAACACCAGAAATTCAAATTCAAATTAAATAATATAAAAGCTTCAGTTCACTATAAAACGCAATGCAATTTTCTCTTGACATATGTGGAGGACATCTGAATGCGTCAGCATTACTCAAAGCCACAAAGAGCATTGACGTGTTGGGTTTCATGATCATTGCAATAATAACTATTTTATTGCGAATTAATAATGATAGGTTGCCTACCACGTACACTTCACAGGGAACGTTCCCCTCAATAGCATTGACGACCGCTGGATTTTCATCGTCATCATTTTTTGTACCTATGGAGTTTGATATATCATACAAGGTCAAAGAAAAAACCAAATTTTGAATAGTTAAGCTTAAGTGTATTTGCATAAATTTGAATCCTGTTATCAATTTTCTCTAGTGATTTGCATCGCAGTAAACAGTAAATGGATTAAAAAATCCATAAACATTAATAACAAAATATAAATACAAGCACCTCAATTCAAAGTTGTTTGTGCGAATTTTTATTTACGAGTTTATAAACCGGTTGCCGAAACACGTTCTGTTTATGATTTTGAAAAAATAAAATAAACACAATGTTGCTAAGGTAACTACACCAACCAACATGCTAATTGCATAAGTTGCCTCAGTCTGCATGGAGTAGCATCAGGCGAACTGGGTAGCAACTGCCCGCTATAGTGACGAATTTAATCAACATTCAACAATTTACAAACACAATGCAGGTTTTTATGGCACTTTATAAAGAATCGGAAGGTGTACCTTTTACAAAAACCACGCACAAATGTGCGAATTATGCCTACCTATTCACACTATAAAAATGTGTACCAAGAATCGTGTACAGTGTGCAAATTAATCGCAACATCATTGAGATCGGTACGTCCCCGCGGGTATGTCCCTTGTATCGGTGATGTGAAACAAAAAGACGAAATCACAAGTAATTCACTCTATGTGTACGCATATATTTGCATTTTAAACGCATAGTTTGCCAAGGTTAATTCTGCCAAGGCTAATCTGTCAATGCACCGATATGATAAATGATAAAAGGTACAGAAGAATGACGTAAGCGAAGTGACTTTTAAGTAGGCTCGTTTCGCATCTTTGACGTAAATACCTTTTGGTTCTATGAAAGAAATTACTAGTTTCTGCAAAAGGGTCGTCGGTTTATAATGCCAAGGGGAATGAAGAGAAAGCTTGCATGTGAAGCCACGCCTTGTGATGCATGTTGTCAAAGATGAGATGTTTTGTAATGATTGCAGATGAAGTACCGCTTCTGTTCCGCTGAACTGATAAAATATTTGATAGGCTTTATTTCATTTACCTGTCTATTATTTTTGTATATGTAGATTTTTTTGAGGATATAATTTTTTACACATTGCGGTAGTTCCAGTACTAGACGATTATTCCCCATTTGTAACCTCATCCAGTCATAATATGAGTTAAAAAAAAAGATGTAACGCAATACTAAGAAATACACAAGTATACACAGACATCAACGCATCAAGTACAAACCCCTGATTTGCATACACAGCAACAAAGGACGAGTACCATCAGATAAGTTTCGGTAAAACATATAAAAAAACCAAAGGAGGTCTCCGAAACTTGTTTACGAAAGTCAGAGTCACGTTTTGCAAGTTTACTTGTATGCGGGGGATATATCCGAGAGGGGGGTCAAACAGGTTACTGTTTACATGTACATATTATACATGCTATGTATATGTTATTGTGCGTCGTTCAAGTCCAAACGACTCTTAAATTGACCAAATTTTGGGTTCCTGTTTTGGCATTAAATGAATTCGGCGAAGTAATTTTGCTGTTGTCGATACTCCGAAATGCATTATGGACACTTAAAATCGGCATTTTAATTTGTTTTATTCGAATGCAGGTTCTCCACAAATATTTTTATAATTTTGTCAGGTTCATACTCCATCGTTTTTAGAATCTGCATCCTGTTCTATCTATGCCGTCTGTTGCCTCAATATCTTTGTCAGCAACATTAACATCATTCCAATCATCCTCGCAGTATTTTCACCGTACATTTGGTATCCATGCGTGTCACGTAGGGTCACAGTCGATCCTTGGCCCAACTGATGCAGCGATACAACACAAGGCCGGCAGCCGGCCTCGTTCGTACGCAACGAGCATCCAAATTCGTATGAATCACATTTTTTATAGTTCATACCACGCTTATACAAGGTTAATGATATAATACACTTGTTGGTTTTTCGAAATGACATCCTATTGTTTAAATAAAAGAAGAAAATGTCTCACAAAATTCGAAAAGTACCTCATCTTTCCATATTGTTCATGGGCTCATAGCAAACGAATTCATGTCCTTGCTAATGATGATACATTCCAAGTAGCAACAACTTCTAAAACATAATTATTGTTATGCAACACGGCAACATGTCGGACAAGTTGATACGGTTAAGCGTTCGTAATAATTATGCACCTGCATTTTCTGATGTATATAAAAAGAGGCTAGAAGTCATAGAACAATGTTTAAACTTTTAAAATGTTTAAGATCAGAATTCAATGTCAATGCTAATTATCTAATAGAAATTAACACAATTCATTCATTCGAAATGTGTGGGTAACAGTGCGCTAGGCATGTCTATCTGTCTATTTCTAGATAAACAATATGTACTAAAGAGGCGGTTCTACGAATAGATTACAAAAAAAAAACGCGAACTAAATGAGCCAATAAACTTCAAACAACTATGTCGGAAGCGAAACAAATGATCAGTTATTATCAGCTAAGGTATGGTGTGGCAATCGATCAGGATGTGGCATTGTGACCCAATGACAGACCACTGTGGAAGAGAAAAAACGCAATTATAACAGATGAGTCGAAGAAAAAACGGCGTCGGACACGCCACGCCAATGTCACTTCAAACAGTTTTATGGAGAGCTATAAAATAGACGCTAACACGTAATTCCCTTTGCGATATCGAATCGTTCAATAATTTGCATTCGACCTAGACTCTCAATGTTAAACGCTGTTTAGCGCAAAAGGAAAGTTATAAATAGAACTTTTTTACTGATCAAGTAGGTACCTACTCATGGTTGGAGTCGATGAACTAGTGGTACTTACCAATTTGTTTGTGTTTACTAAATTATTATTAAAATTCTTTGATAAGCAGAGTTTAATATCAACTGATTATACAATTAAACAGCTCCTAACAATCCAATGTACAATGAAATACCAGGGCGCTAAATAGTCGACGGTTACCAATATTAAAATGAAACACATCCATAAAGATTAAGGTCATAAAGCAGGAGCAAAAGTTAATGCTATAATAGTTCAAGCAAATGAATATAAAATCATTAAAATAAATAGTAGGCCACATTAGACAGTCAATCATTTGTCACGACGCATTGTTTAGTGGGCGCATCGCAGCAGCGCGATGCTACGCCTCTCAATAGATCATTCCGCGAATATTATGAGTAGGTATATGTATTTATATTAGATCTCACTCGGCGTCTGTATTGTCCGCTCTCTTGTCGGTCTCCTCGTCACGTTTGCTAACTATGCCGATAATGACTGCAACAAGATATCCTTGACTCTGCACACAATTATCTGGACACTTTGCATCAGAACTTGACACGGTTGCTTATACACATACTTTTATGCCACAACAACTTTATAAGTCTAACCAATAAAGGCTGAGAATTCATTTAATGAGCATTAAATTATATGACGACCTATGTTATTATCGTTTCCAGTTGAACTTGCCTTGATTATAATTGTTTATTCATCGATGTTCTATTAGTACTTGTTGATAGTCTAATAAAAATATGTTCGTTTTCAATAACACAACGAAATCTGCTTATAATTATGATGTATGAAGCCGTAGAGCTTAGCAATGCTAAGGCTGCAGTTTGGACCTTGATGCTGAGTGTCAAAGATTTATTATCCTTTGGTTTCTTGAATGGGAGTCACGTACAGACAAAGGTTGCTCGTCTCCCAGCCACGGCGACACACTTCCGAGGAGTGCAGTCACACAAAGAGGGTATCGTGCGCTGGTTGACAATTAAAAATATTTCACTCTTTCCAAGTTCAGATATGAATCACAGCAACCCACACTGAAGATAATATTGTGTTTAGTAATTGCATTTCTAAGGAATAAACTAATTTGGTTTACGATTGAGCGGCCTTATAGATGAAAATGAATCGATGCACAAACCATAAAAGCACAATAAACCTTCAGAACAAGATTTAAAACACAAAAGTACTTGTGCTTTATCGTTTTCCAGTCTGTTATGTTTTCAAATAATTATAGATCCCACACAATAACACAGAGCACGTGGCTTGTGACAACGTTGCAAATGCATAATTCACAGCGCATTTTGTTAACATAAGTAAAATTAGACTAACAAAGCATTTTTCATTGCAGGTTCGTGAAGCCAGACGAGGTGGCAAAACTGTGGGGCCACATGAAGCAGAACGAAAACATGACCTTCGAGAAGTTCAGCCGAGCCATGAGGTACCACTACCGGCAGGCGGTGCTGGTGTCCGTGCCCACGGCACGCCTCGTGTACCAGTTCGGCCACAAGGGACCCGACTTCAAGACCGACAACCCCAACTTCGTCAAAGTCAAATCAGAAAACCTAAGCGATATGTCCTACTCTTAGTTTAAATTAAGTAAGAATTAGGCTAAAATTTGTTGAAAGTCGATGCTCAGAGTAAGATAAACAGTGATATGTCGATGGTTACGTACGAGTAAAGTAGAATCTTGTCCTTGGAGAGTTTGATTTGAGGAGGAATTCGAAAATACAGTAATAGTAAGTAAGTTAGGAGCAGACAGCTCCTTGATATTTGATCGTGTTCAAACAGTATCTAGTAGAAGGGTTTGGAGTAAATGATTGTTAATGTTTTAAAAAGAGATGAATAATGATCTATCCAGTAGAAAATGTCAATTGATTTTTCCAAAAAATCATCGTTACATCCAAGGACTTTATTGAATGAAATGAATAGTTATAATCTGGTTATGTAAAAAGAAATGGGATCACCTCCAAATTTAGATGGTCTTAACTATGGTCTTGTTGGACATTTGTGTCACGACCATTTTAATTAGTATCTTTGAGAAATGCTTTGGCATTTAAAAAGATAACTACTAACATTTTTGATGTTACTAGATCTATGAGTATGAAAGTTGTTAAGGGCTGTAATGATTAGCCAACTATTAAACCCTTCTTTGTACTTAATAATATATCCTTTTTTTCTTATGATACAAATTTAATTATAAAATATTATTCTTGACTTACAGTCCAATTATTTATAGTGAATTCGACCGTAATTTGTAAATTGGAGGTGGTCTCAGAGTTAAGTGTTTTTGAAAAGTTATATGAATGTAATTAGCTAAGATAGGCTCAATGTTCGGATCGAAATAGTTTCAATGGTTGTACTCGTGGATGTTGGATCAATTACTTGTTGGATAATATAAATTGGTTGGAAGCCGATCTGTTGCGAGACCGATCGGTTGGATTGTCCCGTCAATTAACTCGTACCGACTCGTTGGTATGTCCATATTATTTTTTTAAGTAATTTTATTAGTATTTTATTCTCGATGTACGGTTGTACTGTCGAACAAAAATTTTGATGGTTGTTTACGTAGAAACATTACGAATTTTTGATACAGTATTTTTAATTGTTGTTACCGTATGAAACGTGTGTGTAATACGTAGTGTGTTAAGATAATGCAAACATTCCAATTAATTTATAAAACATAGTTTTAAGTTGTTTAGTGTCCAGTTATTTTATAATAATGTTAAGCATATTTCGAGTTGCCATATGTATTGTATACGTAAAACGATAATGTACTTAATTTCATAATTTCTTTAAATTCATGTCATTTCTCGAGCTCTAATATTTTATGATAGGATTCATCTCTAATTGTAATTTAAATAAATTTTATACTGTTATTTAAAATTCCCGTCTCAGTGTTAGTTTAAAATAAAATAAAAAATTTTAAGATAAAAAATGCACGCTCGTGCAAATAAAAATAAAATGACAAAAAGATCTGCAGGCCAAAGATTAGTTTTGATGAAGAAGAGTTTTTAATTTAAGATTTAAAGAGTAAATACATGTTTTTGACAGTTTAATTATAATATTTTCTAGTATTTAAGTTTGCGACTCTCAGGCACACGCTGTGATGTAAGATAAAATAAAACATTGTTTTTCTGTAAATAGTTCCTTTCAGTCGTCATCACTAACACCTCTCCAAAACGCTGTTATGCAGTTAGCCATATATTTTTAATATGTATACAGAATCTGAAATAATATATTAACTTCATTCTTCCACAAAAACTAATATATTTATTGAAGTACAGATAATTATTAATTATAAGATTGATTTTATCATATTTTATTTATGTATCGTTATATAAAGTGACAGTACAAAGCCTGTGTCTTAATAGAACAACGATTTTAACTCTCTTTACCGTATAATAGTCGGTTTTTTTGAATTTATTAAGATCTAAGTTATGGCTAGTCTATTGTAGTGAAACTTGATATTTTACGTATAACTTAAATATGGATTCACTTTGAGAACCGGTCTACATCGGTACTTTTGCTTGATTTTCTTTTAACTTTTAACCGCGTTTTTTTTTTTCTTTAATTTTACGTAGATCGTGTAGATATTGATCAATAATATTGGCCGATTTAGTTTTTGACAAGAATTCCTGCATAGATACCTACCTACAGACATTGTTACATTAAATATTTTAAAATATGCACGTTGTTAATTTGTTCACTGAGTCAATAAAACATTACAATAGAACAAATTTAATTTTGAACAGTTTAAAAAAATTAACTTTTTACTGACTGTTGAAGCTATATCAGCTCTTTATTGTTCGTGTTTCTCAAAGTTGATCCTTATTTAATAGTTAGTGAGCTACAAAGGTGCATAATTCCAGTTATTAAATATTTATAGTTGTTAAACATTTTGTTTCGTATTATGTTCATTTATTTTAAGATTTTTTTTCTTTAATTTTAAGAATGCAGTAGTTGTATGATTATCGTACAATTGACGAAAAGACAAATTTTTATGTATTATTTCGTAAGAATTATGTGAAAATAAGAAGAGAAATATACGATTTATGAATGTAAATTAATTCATGGTTTTAGTTAAATTCCTTTAGTAAACACCTACATTTAAGAAAAATGTATGCCATTTGGCCAAAACCTTTAGTCAAGTCTGTACGAGCTAGCTCTCATGTCGTTTCAAGTATTGTGTCATAAACAAAATTTAACTACACCATGGCTCTTTAAATAAGGAAGTACCAACTAGTTTCATTAGATGCCGAAAATCAGTATTTTCACACGCATACAAAGCGTAATTTTACCAATTTCGTGAACCCTACATTTTCCGAACCCCTGAGAATAATAACAACCCTCTTCCAGCGTCGGGGTAAAAAAAGCCTCAACATTGCTGGTAATTCTAAAAAAAATATGAACCAGCTGATAAATAAGTTAAATTCAGGTTACCCTAAATAACAAAACTTCTTCTAATGTTTTGTTTAAGGAATATTATTGTATTGTAGTCCTTATCCGACACATACACCACATATATTTTAATTGGATTAATTATTGCTGTAACTGAAAACCCGTAGGTGTTTAATTAACAAGAATAAATAATAATATAGTACATAATAATTGCATGTTTTCGGGAATTTCTAACCGCAGCGATACGTACCTACTGGACAGCCACAGACGTCATTACTTTATGTAGGTACCACTGTCTTCCTTGTATGTGGAATATGCTTTGTACAGCAAATTGATAGGTTATAAGCCATATTATACACAACTATATCTTCACGCCTGTATACCACGAAAGGGTTAGGCAGACGTGTACGTGCACCAGTACACCACCACCTACATTTCGCTAGTTAAGTTGAAGTCCCATGTATCTGGGGGTGCGCCTTTTGCCATCAGCCGGGCACAAATATAGACTGCAACTAGGGTTGCTACTGAGAAATATATACTTAGGTACTTAAGCAATTTTATGTGCAGTATTGAATCGTAAGTACCTATAATATATTCTCCTAGGTATGATTATATTTTGTACTAATAATGTGAAGGTGCACATGCCTGTCCATAAAAGAGGAACATGGCTTCACTACCTACATACCTAGCGTGGGTCAGGACATGAACTGTTTCTTTTTCTGTGTCAAAGGCCAGCTTATTTATTCCTTTCGCTTGTCATTTTCCTGCTTGATCCTCCAATAAATACCTTGCATCAACCCCTTTTAACCCCGTATAGGTAAGATACTACGCAAGCAATCAAGTCTCAGCCTCTAAGTTTTGTCCATGGCCCTATACGGGCCACCGGTGTGGGCGCGTACATTGAGCCGCCAACCATCTCACCGGTTGAGGGCGTCCCATAGGGTCATGGCCATCCGGATGGTCCGGGGATACCACACGATCTCCTGTGAGGCGGCAGACCTCCTTGCCGGATTACCGCCATGAAATTCTGGAGGCGAAGGTCCTCGCGCGCACTTGGGACTGGCGCGAGGAGGCCAAACGCCGCGCGCCGGGGCGTAACTCCGCTGCCGCGAGTAATTGCGGCACAGCGGACAGAGCTCCAGCGGGATCTCATGGCGACATGGAGAGTGCGATTGTCGCAATCCGCCGTAATGGTGACGTGCTAGGCACGCTAAGATTGCGGCGGTAAGTCCCCTCTTTGAGGAGTGGCTTGAGCGGCGGCATGGCGTCCTCATCTTCCGCCTGACGCAGGTTCTTACCGGACTCGGTTGTTTCGGGAGGTTCCTATTTATGATAAGGCGAGAGGAAACGCCCGGGCGTTTCCATTGCAAAGATCGCCCTGAGGACACGGTGAAGCTTACGTTGGAGGTCTGCCCGGCTTGGGCGGAGCACCGCCGTGTCCTTGTGGATGCGTTCGGCAGCGGCGATCTCTCGCGTCCGGCCCTGGTCCAGGTCATGGTACCGAGCGAGAGTGCATGGGTAGCCGGCGCTTCCTTCTGCGAAGCAGTTATGCTCGCGAAGAGGGAGGCGGCGCACGTGAGGGAGAGGCAGTATATGCGCCCTCACGGCCCTAGGCTCCGCAGGAGACGCCCTGGGCGTCGGGAATCCCAAGATGATTCCCGGCCACCGAAGGCGTGGGCTTGCGGACGGCGAGTAATGGGTAGCTCGCTGTCCGGGTTTTAGTCAGTAAAAGTCTGACACGCCCTCCTGCTCCACCCAGAGCGGGAGAAGTTATTTTATGATTTCCCACCCAAAAAAAACCTCTTTAAGTCTTTTAAAGTCTCTATTACTAGACTTAGGTAAGTAGATTTTTATAATAAATTTCATTTCATAAGAAAACAAACTAAAAACAATGATCAAAATATCAGCCCACACAATAATTGTTAATTAACTTGCAATAAGTCACTGAGTACAGTTAATTTTGCTGTGCTTCACGCCATCTATTGACGAATTGCAAAGCTATTTCACGTCATGGAACTTATACTGTTCCATCACGTGAATTAGCTTTGCTATTCGTTAACAACGTTGTTACTGCTCGATAACAGATGTCACTAGCACAGTTTTATAGTAGTTCATAATCATTGCTACAGAGGGCGTTGAGTTTTGAATTTCGCAGGCTACCGACGCGTAGAGCGCCTAGAGCGTTCGCTTTATTCCAGTCTACAATTTTAACCAAACAGGCAGTTATAGAAAGTTAATAAAAATAATGTTAAACAGAAGAACTAAGATATAATCAGGTTTATTTTCTTACTCAATAAAACGAATAGTCTTATTTAGTTAAGCCAAAGGACCCATTTATTTTAAACGTACGAGTACTCGGGTCCTTTAAAGAAGATCGTCAGAAACAAATGATTATAGAAGTCGACCACTTTATTAATAATTTTGTTTTATGTGTCCTAGTAACAACTGCGTACTATAGTACGCGGTATACCGTATTAGGTAGGTACGGTACCTACTCAAAATAAACAGTCTTTCCTTATTTATTTTTGTGGACGAGCTCTGACTCTAACCCAGGTGCCTCCCCGTAACCCCAAAATAAACGCTTTGTTCGTTAACACGGGAGGGAAACATGTCTGCTCACATGGGTACAGCTCCATCTCTCGGACGATCAGGTAAACCATTACTTTCATCTCGCACAACGCGAAGCGGGAACCTGAAACAGTTGGTTCAGCGTGAAATTTTCAATGTCACTTGTGAAATCCGCTCTTAGACATGAGTTTAACGCTAAATAGAACAGATTGTTAGGACTGTACAGTGTAAAGTCAGGGAAAGAATTGTTATGCAAATTGATACCCTACGTAACGAACATCAAGGTCATTATAGCCATTGCGTCCAACTGTCAAAAAAAAAAAAAAAACAATTACGATTTGAACAGTTTCACGAACAATAAAATATAACTTGCCAGCAAAATTAGGGTACGAATCTTGTATTTTTTACCGACAAAAAAACGGAGGAGGTTACTCAATTTGACGCGTATTTTTTTTTAATGTATGGCCACGCGTAACTTTTTTCAGAGGAGTCCGATTTTGATCATTCTTTTTTATTGAAAAGGGTATACCCCGAAGTTGGCCCCATGTAAATTTGGAAAAAAAAATCCAACCCTAAGGGTTGGAAAACTGGGGACGATTGATTGTTTACTCACAGATTTTTATACTGAGTTGTGTATTACGAAAAGTAATCAAAAATTAAGTATGTAGTAATGAGTAGATTATAGCCGCAAAAAATGATGAAATAAAGACTTTTAACAAAAAAAAAAAATAACCGCCGAAAAAACTAAAAAGTGAAAAATAATAAACCTGCTTTGTTTAACCTTAATAACTTAGTTCGCAAGGCGGTGACATAGAATTAAAATACATATCCATAGACACAAAGCAGGTTTATTATTTTTCACTTTATATTTTTTTCGGCGGTTTAATATTTTTGTTAAAAAGTTTTTTACTAGTGTAATATTTTTTTTTAAAGTTCGTTGTTCAAAAATATGTGCTGCTGTGAAAAAAGGAATACCTAATACTGTATAAAAAAATTGCATCATTTGCATAAAATTAGATGGAATTATGGTCAAATAATTCAATAAAGATTCAGAATCAGAATCAGAACTTTATTTGCTATGAATGTAGGTACAGGCATAAGATGTTGTTGAAACTCACCTATACAGTTCCTAGGCCCCAATCCGAAAGGCATATACGTAAAAGGCATGATTTTGGCCCTGTTTTCAGGCAAAAACCTGTCAGGGTCAAACTTAGTAGGATCGGGGAAATACTTTGGACTTCTATGGAATACCCAAGGCGAAAGAACTACATGTTCACCTTCCCGAATCTGTTGAATAAAACAAAACTTGTCTTTATAAAATAATGTAGTAAGTACACAATAATTTGTTCATATGTATAAGTATAACATGTAAGTGTGCATTATAATACCCCACACATTATTATCTAGTGCTGGGATAGTGGCCATCTAGTTTTAAAATATTGACGAGTAAAATGTCATAAAAGATCTACTAATATAAATAAACATATCATGTTAATCACTTGTTTTAAGAACATCCGACGAGCTTCACTATACCATGATATACCTTTAACGAGCAATTCTTTTGTATTATATATATCTGAATCTCGGAAATGGCTCCAACGATTTTCATGAAATTTAGTATGCAGGAGTTTTCGGGGGCGATAAATCGATCTAGCTAGGTTTAATTTTTAGAAAACGTCAAACAAAATAAAACCCGATCATCCAGATATTATCTATCTATACTCTTCAAAGAAAAGACATAAATACTTCTTTCTTTACAAAGTGTCATTATTTTTTGACATCACGCCGTATAAAACTTTCTAATATCGGTCATTTTGTCTTTCGCTTCTTTCGTTTCGAGGGTGATCATGCTACGCGTGCTGCCTATTACAGACTACCAATGAACTGTTTGTAGACAAAGGGATGTGAGATGAAGAGAAGCCTCTTTCTCTTCCTCTGGAAGAAATCCATATAGTTCTAGACTATTGAGTTACCTTCAATTCAATAGTCTAGAACTGGATGGAAAAGTATAAAGATAAAGTTTAATACTTCTGCTCACAATCAAATCCTTTGTTGCTTTACTGTTAGGTCTACCAAAATTGTAATCTTTAACACATCGTCTGTCTATAACCCCAGCAGGAGGCCACAGCCGTAGAACCTCTGAAAACATAAACCAATCCATTACAATAATTTTATTATAATATGTTTTTATTACTAGGACGCAACATGTGTAGACACCCTTGCGCTATCTCATCTTCCTAGTACAACGGGGTGTGCTGGGGCGGCAGCTGCAGTGCAGGTGCGGAAAACCTCATACGGCGAAAATATTCCAATCTTAGTGGGAGTTTTATATATTAGAGCTGTTTGGGTTTGCCCACTTGGTTTTCCGAGACATCGTCTAGTGTTTAGTCGACTCTTCACGTGACCAGGGGGAGGAGGGGTTAGTTCGCGGCCTATTGATAATTGATAAATGATTTTACAACTCAGAATCACGAGCGCTGACAAAAAAACCGACACCGGCCGTGTGCATAGTTGCCGTTCGTCGCGGGGTCAAGGTACGGTATCTAAACATAGTGTTCATTTTAACTGAATTTATTTTGATATTTATTTTGTTTGAAAACGTCACTTTTTCAATTTAGGGTTTTTAATTTAACATTTATTTTTTATATACTTCTGTGGACTATTATACTTGTGGTTAAATTTATTGCATATATGTGGTTTCCATATTGTATATAAGAAACAATGAAGGACCAAGAATTGAGCCCTGTGGGTCTCCCATTGATACTACGGATCCGGGAGTTCTTTTTCCGTTTACATCAACACACTGAATCCTATTACACAAGTATGAAGAAGATTCAGAGCGGTGTTACGGATCCCGTAGTGGCGGAGTTTCTTGATTAAAGTTTCATGAAGCACGCAATCGAATGCTTTAGATAAATCACAAAAGATGCCCAAGGTATCGTATTTATTTTCCCATGCATTGTAAATATGCAGAGTTCAACACCGGCATCGGTAGTTGAACGAACCCTTGTAAAACTGAACTGTTTGCTGTGTAATAAATTATGTTTATAAAAAAAATCTTTGCAATTGGTCTAAAACTAATTTCTCAAATATTTTACTAAAGGTAGGTAGTACTGACATAGGTCTTTAATTAGAGGGAACTGATGTACTACCTGATTTAAACAAATGTATTATTTTATTATTTTTCATGAGGTAAGGAAACTCCCCACAGTCGATATTCTTCGGCCAAAGAATCAGCAGCGCCATACAACGTGGCAATGCTGCCAGCCTCTTTGCCACTTTTCCCATTGACAGCGATGCGGACGAATTTGTTGATACCCTGCCCTGCCATGCACAGCAGTAAATAAAAATTTACAAATATTTATAATCATTGATTTATCGATAGTTCATCAACATCAACAGCGCGTTTTCCACCGGAGGCACCGGTTGACCTGAAGTGATCCTGTGGCTGCGCGCTCTCCGCCCTCTATCTCGAAAACGGTTCACCGTATAAAAAAAAAATTCTGAACAAAATTTGTAGAGAATTTTGTATTCTACAATATTGAAATTAAATACAAATAGCAAAAAAACCATAGGAAATGAGATATTTACAAAAAAAGCGCAAAAATCCGATTTTTGTGACTTTTGACCTTGAAATTTAATAGTTGCATACACCCTACCATATGTAGGTTTTGAGACAACTCTTAGGGTGTCAATATACAAGTATTTACAGACTTACAGCTGGGTATCTCGAATTCCGAGGTGAACTTACTATAATGGCTGGACTATTATAGGCTGATAATGATTGTCTTGAATACTACCACAAAGTTAGTTTTTATTTTTAACCAACTTCAAAAACAAGGAGGTTATCATCAATTCGACATGATTGTATTTTTTTTTATGTATAATTATATTTATTTGGCATAACTCCGTCGTATATAGACCGATTTGCAAAATTGGTTTTTGTTCGAAAGGGGTTTATTCTGAAATGGTCCCATTAAAGTTACATATAGATCTGATGATGCGTTTCGGAGACAGACAAAGGAACTCTTCAAAAAATTATAGAAAATCAACTGCGAATGCTGCTATCGCGTAAATGTGCATTGTGCATTGCGTAAATGTGCATGAAATTTCGAATTGGTGTGGGGTAGGTGACTAAAAAGTCAAAAATAAAAACTTTTTTCAAAAAATAACAACCAGCTTCCAAAAAGACACTACAAAGTGCAAAATAACTTATTTTCGGAAGGCGGTGACAAATAATTAAAATACACATCCAAAGTCACCGACTTCCGAAATTAAGTTATTTTGCACTTTGTAGTGTTGTTTTGGATATCGGTTGTTATTTTTTTGAAAAAACGTTTTATGTTGGTATAATTATAGGTAGGTATTGATTCTGTATAATTTACTGTTGTAAGCGTTTGAATCAGTTTAGCGTATCATTTAATCGTAACAAAATTAGTATCTCCAAAAATAAAATAAAAGCTGTGTGGCAGGTAATTAACAAAGAAACTGGAAACACAAAACAGCGAGATCAGAATGAGTTAGCTCTAAAAATTGATCATGAAATCATTTCAGATAAGTTACAAGTTGCTGAGACTCTAGAAAATTTCTTTACCAACATCCCAATAGAAGTTACGAAATCTCTCCCCTCATCATCTGTATTAGCTGAATCTCTTCTCAAAGAAAACTTCAGCAAGGACATTCCAAGTTTTGAATTCAAACCCATTTCTATTGCCACAATTAAAACAGCATTTAAAAGTCTTAACATAAAAAACACTGAAGACTTATGGGGGATTTCCGTTAAGGTTCTCGAAAATATCACTGACACAATTGCCCCTGTCCTAACAGGCATATTTAATCAATGTTTAGACAGCGGTACGTTTCCTGACTTAATGAAACATAGTAAAGTAGTACCAATTTTCAAATCAGGTAGTAAGAGTGATCCCTCTAATTATAGACCTATATCTGTGCTTCCAGCATTGAGCAAAATTTATGAAAAAATCATGCTAGACCAGATGTTGTCACATTTTAACTCAAATGGTATTTTACATAGTCGACAGTTTGGTTTCACGAAAGGTCGGTCGACGACTGACGCAGGAGTAAAACTCATCAGTCATATTTTGGAATCCTGGGAGAATTCCCAGGACGCGATTGGCATTTTCTGTGACCTCTCAAAAGCGTTTGACTGCGTTGACCACAATACACTTATCTGTTAATTACACCACTATGGAATTCGTGGACAGGCTGCTGATCTTGTACTTTCCTACTTATCAAACAGGCAGCAAAAAGTAAACGTTAATGGGGCGACGTCCTCGGGGTCTCTAGTTAAGATGGGCGTGCCTCAAGGTTCAATTCTTGGCCCTTTTTTATTTCTAGTTTATATTAATGACCTTCCTTACCTGATGGATAACTTCTCGGATATAATTTTATTCGCTGATGACACTTCTCTTATTTTTAGAATAAACAGAAAAGATACAGATGTCTTACATGTGAATGATAGTCTAGCTGTTCTTTCGAAATGGTTTGCCGCTAATAATCTTTTACTCAATGCGAACAAAACTAAATGTCTTAAGTTCTCGTTACCAAATGTACCCCAAGTAGGTCTAAACTTAAAACTTGATGGGAAGAAACTAGATGCTATCTCGGAAACTGTATTTTTGGGAATTACTTTAGATTCAAAATTGCAATGGGGTGCTCACATTAGAGCTCTTTCAAGTAGATTAAGCTCAGCTGCTTACGCAGTAAGAAAGATAAGGCAGTTGACGGATGTAGCCACAGCTAGGTTAGTTTACTTTGCTTATTTTCACAGTATTATGTCTTATGGCGTTCTGTTGTGGGGATCGGCAGCTGACGTAGATTCAATTTTCATTTTACAAAAGAGGGCAATCCGCGCAATCTATAAAATGGGGCCTCGCGAGTCTCTTAGAAACAAATTTAGCGAAATTGATATTCTAACTCTGCCGTCTCTTTATATCCTAGAAAATATCTTGTACGTTCGCAAAAACTTAGGCCTTTTCAAAAAACGTTGCGATTTCCATAATCTGAATACACGTAGTAAAGATGAAATTGTGATTCCAAAATTTAGATTGACTAAAACTAGCAAGTCATTTCTAATAAACAGTATCCGCTTCTATAACAAGTTGCCAAAGTCAGTTACAGAACTTAGCGATGGAAAGTTTAAAACGCACATCAAACGTATCCTTATCAAAAAAGCATATTATACGATAAAAGACTACGTTGAAGACAGGGAAGTTTGGCATTAATTCCTTCTGCACATGTGGCTTCCCTGGTACCTCATTAACAGCATATCTATGTGAAAGTCTATTAACTGCTCTCAATGTTCTTTTTATTCTTTTTATTTTTACAATGCTGACATATTCTCGTCATTATTTGACATTATACATCAATTTTAATATCAACTATTTTTTAGTGATTGTCATGTTAATCATGTCACTATGTTTAATTAGGTTCATTTTATTTATGTAGATTATTTTACATATTGTGAATGGGAGAACGTTGTAGGCCTTACAGACTGTAGATTTGTAGACGATTTTCTATTCTGGATTCGTCTAAGTACCTGGTACTTATTTACAGGCCTGCACTGTCCTCCCATACATTTTATATCTGAAAACATTGTTAAAGCCAATCATTTTTAAAAGAGTAACCGTGGAGTTTCTTGCCGGCTCTTCTCCATAGGAAACAACATTTTGGAACCGTGCACCTAGCTTCTGACGTTTCATAAGTGCCCATGCAGGTTTATATGAAATAAAAATATTTTGATTTGATTTGATTTGATTTAAGTTGCCATCACCGTCTTACCTGAAACCACCATATCCAAATATGTCATGCTTTGAATGGAGTTATAGTCGACTTTTCCACCGTTCTTGACTTCGAATTCTCTGATCTCGTCCAGCAGGCGGTTCTGCACGTCAGGGTTTACTGCCAGCTCATACAACAGGAACGACATTGACGTGGAAGATGTTTCGAAGCCAGC
The DNA here is from genome assembly GCA_949987655.1 of Polymixis flavicincta. Lineage (NCBI taxonomy): Eukaryota > Metazoa > Arthropoda > Insecta > Lepidoptera > Noctuidae > Polymixis > Polymixis flavicincta. The sequence goes on along the minus strand of OX465176.1, from coordinate 26,265,136 downwards.
GAACAGAAACAACGCTGCTTGAGCAACTAGATCCGTATCTGACCACTCTGGAAAATATTTATTAACAGTAACATTTGCACCATAATAGAAATCAGTGTTATATCAGGGATACTCAGGGATACGTTTAACAAATTTCTTAGCTTGGTATAATGAGAAAACTTTAGTATCCCTGTAAATTCCGGTTAACTTATCTGCTACAAATTTTTATACTAATACTGTTTAATTTTGCAATTTATCAGGTATTTCTGCTTGGCTAGACAGTGTGACTCGAGAAAAAAAAATACTTTGTAAGTAACCATAGTGTGCTAACCATAACTCTGATGTTTCTTCCAAATATGTGACTCTTGAACAGTTGCATAACCAGCATCAGTGTCTTCACCTTCTTTCTCGTGAGTGAGTTGACCTGTTTATACCATTTCATTAGTGTCATATTCCTATGAATGAGATATGTCTTGAATTCTTGTTGCAAACAGTAATTAACAATACTTATTTTAAACAGGACCATAGAAAAAATCAAATTTAAACAAGAACTCGATGTTAAAGTATTATCAAATAAGTGCTAACGCTAGATGGCTCACGGCTAAAGTTTGCACGCACGTATACTAGCTTTGCTTTGTATTTAAAAATGTAGGTGGGATCATTCACTGCACTCCACAGCGAGGTGCATACAATACACACGAGAGAGGCTGGCAAGCAAATGACCCGCGCAGCTAACCATTACTAGTGACAGTACAAAAGAGAACGTGAAAAAGTTTAACTCACCTCTCTTCAATTCGGCCAGAATGTTGATAATGTCATGTCGGACGATGTTTTTCTTCTCTCTGTCCCTCATTGTGCTGAGGACTACTCTTGTGAAGTATTCTGTGGTCTCGCGTCGCACCATTGCAATTTTCATCATCTAGGTAATATAAAAAATATTTTTTATCGTAATTTTTGTTCATTTGATAAACATATGTCAGCTAAGAAAGGATTTTAGGAAACTGCTCCCTTCCGCGGGCATAGCCGCGGGCAGCAGCTAGTCATACTATATATTCGGTATTCATCATGGGATTCAAACATTCTATCATATGTTTTATTCTTATTAGTTATTAGAAGTAAAATCTTTTTGTTTGAGTCTTAGTTTTGTAGTAACGACATGGTGGTCCCTCAGTGACCTATTAATAGCTAAACATTAAAAGGATATAATAAAGCGCTGTATTAAAATACATTTTTTCTTGTAATATTTTAATCTTCTGACCTGAGCTACGCTGGGAATACATCTAATGCAGAATACTCTCAGTAATCGCACGAAGGATAATTCGGTGATATCTTTGCTGTTCAGAAAGAACTCGCTGTCTACTTTCTGTGAGTTGACCTTCAGGCCGAAGGCGCAGGAAGCTATGACGTCATTGGCGTACCTGCGCATCAATTCTTTGGTCTCCACGTCAATATAGGGGTCTGTGGGATTGAAATTATAGTTACATATATAAACTCACACCCTCTTTCCATGAGGGTAGTCTGAAACTATAGAACGTCACCTGCTCCAATCCTTACATGCAAAAATCCAAAAATGTTTACAAGGTACTGGGACTTCATTTGAACACAATTTTTAGCGTCTATTTGATCTGTTCGTGGGTATGACGAGGAGTTATGAAAAACATTGTTCGTTTAACCTCTAAACCTTCAAAACCAGAACTTTATTTGCTATGAATGTTGGTACAGGTATAAGATGTACATACATACATTAAAATATTAATGCAAATAAAAAAATGCCAGCAAAATAAAACAGAAAGTAAAGTGAAGTCAATGAATATTATTATAGTAGGTAAGGTACATAAGTAATAATTATGGTCTTTGCAATTAATTGTAACAATTATAATCAAATCTTTACACACACACGCACATAGAACACATCATGTCTCTATAACACGTTTTTTTTTGTTTACTAATTTACTGTAAAAAAATCTGATTGACCCATATCTTCGATTCTTTATGTTGCCTCTAAAGTTATAGAAAATAAAATTTACTTCCAGATTCCTTGATCTTCTCCTTGAGCACTTTGATCATCTCCTTGCCAACCTCCTCCATGAATGGCACCATCAGACGAATCTTGGAGCTGGTGAAAGCTGGACTCATTGTGGATCGCATTGTCTTCCATTCGTCACCTAAGATATAAAACGATAAATTGTATTAATATCAGCTTATTACTGTCCCACAGTAGGGCAAACACCTATATCACACAGGGAAGGCATTGATCACCACGCTGCCGCTTGCTATAGGCGGATTGGTAATTAACCGACTTCAAAAAGAAGGAGGCTATCAATTCGACATGTTTATTTTTTTATGTATGTTCGGGAACAACTCCGTCGTATATAGACGGATTTGCAAAATTCTTTTTTTGTTCGAAAGGGGTTTACTCCGAAATGGTCCCAATGAAATTCCATATAGATCTGATGATGCGTTTCGGAGACAGACAACGGAACTCTTCAAAAAATAATAGAAGTCGGTTGTAATTTCTTTTTTAAGTTTTTTTGAGACATCTATTTGTAACAGTAAACTGGACATATGCCTCCTGCAAGCTCCTCCACTTCGACCGGTTCTATACTTCCCGCATCTAGCGGATTCCTGCGGCCTTCACAAGGTCATCGGTCCACCTTGTGGGAGGCCTTCCAACTATACGTCTTCCGGTACGCGGTCGCCACTCCAGAACCTTTTGGCCCCATCGGCTATCTGTTCTGCGAGCAATGTGCCCTGCCCACTGCCACTTGAGTTTGGCAGTTCTTCGGGCTATGTCGGTTGCCTTGGTTTTCCTACGGATCTCTTAATTCCTGAATCGATTATGTAGGGAACTCCAAGCTAGCCCCCTCCATTGTCCTTTGGTTGACTTTTAGCCTTCTGATAAGACCGATAATGAGCGACCACGTTTCAGTGCCATAGGTCATCAAGGGCAACATGTACTGGTCAAAGACTTTCGTCTTGATACACTGCGGTATTTGGGATGAGAAGATATTGAGTAGCTTCCTAAACGCTGCCCAGTCGAGTTGGATTCGACGATTGACCTCTTTCTCGAAGTTGAACCTTCCTAACTGGACAGTTTGTCCTAGGTAAACGTACTCGTTCACAACTATGATTGTAGCGCCTCCGATTGTCATGAGAGTGGGAGTTCCATGGGTATTTGACATGACCTTTGTCTTGTCCATGTTCATTTTAAGACCCACTGTTTCGGAAGCTCTATTGAGGTCATCGAGCATTGTACTGAGGTCCGCCTTGGTCTCAGCCATGACAACGATATCATCGGCAAACCAAAGGTGAGTGATGTACTCGCCATTGATGTTGATGCCAGCCCCTTTCCAGTCCAGAATCTTGAAGACATCCTCCAGTGCAGCGGTGAATAGCTTCGGAGAGATAACGTCTCCTTGTCTCGAAGTCTGATCCCGAAGTTGGACTGACATAGTGGCGTTTTCTTACAGACACTTCAGCACCTCGATGTGCCGATAGCCGATATGGCACCATTGGAGAGACTGCAGTCCATGTCTCGATCGAAGCGAAGGCTTTTTCGTAGTCCATATACGCTAAGCAGAGAGGCAGGTTATACACTCTTCGACCTTCTGTATAACCTGCAACAGCTTATGTATATGGTCAGCGGTGCTAAAACCTTGACGGAATCCGGCTTGATCGAGAGGCTGGAAATCTTCATACGTGCGCGCAAGATGGTTAGTGATGACTCTCGAAAACAGCTTGTAGACATGGTCCATCCATCCATTGTTTCTTCAGCATCGTTTATCACTTTATGAGTCTATATTATTAAAACAAAAACATACCTACAGTCATTTAGATACCAATTTACAAAACAAATAAACGTATCAAAGGCAATCACGCATTGTTTGTCCTGATATTTCTGCTGTAAATGTAAGTACTCGAGATAGTAGGTAATTGACGTGTATCACGACTCGGCACTGTCATAAATATTGTGTGGTAGTTTGTAGTTATACTTTACTCTAGTTTTAATGTTAATGACATATGTACGTTCGCTTGACCGGCTTCTTATTTCTTTTTTTGGTAATTGAATCATATTGAAACTAAGAACTTTCGTTTCCATGTTTTCTTTTAGTATTCTTATGAGTATCGGTGAAGACCTAATTCGACCGTATTTATAGTTACACACCGGTAGAGATAGAAAATAAGAAGCCCATCTCTACTGTACCTCAAATGCACATCGAGAACACAGCCTTGTCACTACGAATATTATAAATACGAAAGTAACACCTTAACAGATGAACGAATTTCGATGAAAATTGACACACAGGTAAACCATGACTTGAGTTAGGACACAGACATCTCATACCGGTAGTTCGTTTCCATGAGATAATTTCCAGCCAATACGCGGACGAAGCCGAAGACGAACCGATCAAAAGCTTGGCTAGTATGAAAAAACGGACAAACACACCCTGCAACATGAGCAGTCCTCTCCCAAAAATGGGGTCGAACTTGCTGGTGAACTGGCGCCGGTCCACGAAATATTCGAAGTCTTTGACGGTGATCCGCTTAATGGCCTCCACTTCGCGAACCAAGTATACCGGGGTCACCAGGTCGTAGTGTCCTACTATCCTGAAGGCAAAGCAGACTAATTAGGAAATTCAAGTTTTAAATTAATTCAAGCGAGGGCATTAAATCTTAGAACAAATAAAATAAATAATGTTCGATGGTTCGATTCTCAGATCAGGCAAAGTGTAATTAGATATTTTCATTGGGAATTTCACGGAAGCAGTCAGTCTGTATTTATATGAAATAACTGGCGAAATGTGGGCATACTAAAGGTACATAGGACTTAAGCCTTCAGGTCTGATAGGTCTGTCTCACTGGATTGAAATACCTATTGGATCAATGTTAAATTTGATGTGAAATGTTAGATTTGTTGCAGTCTGCGACGGACATGGTATGGTATCACATGGGATACAAAAATGTATGCAATGTAAGCAGAAAGTTCATATCGAGGACAATGGATAATAATGCTAAAGTTAGAATTACTTTAAACAAATACATACATCAAACAAAATAGTTGAAACTCACCTATCATCAGGATACGTAGTCATAGTCCTCTCCAAGCAGTCAATGATGTGCTCTTTCTTCAGAAAAACCCAATGGAGGTTCCCAAAGAAAGGCACTACGGGGAGATGGTTGACCCCATCACGAGAGAACTTGGAGTAAAGTTGACGAAGGTACAACATTAGCGCCGTGATGGCCACCGCCAGCCAAGTGTAAGTCAGGATCATGGCTACAATACAATTTAAACTGGCAAAGTATAAGGTAAGGATAAGTACCTACTATTAATACAATTACGTAAAGGTCGCCAATGTGGCCATGGAAACAGCCAATCGATAACAGAAATATAAAATTGATTATCTAAGATATGATTCTGTATCATGTCTGAAAACAAGCTTAATATGTATTAGTATATGTATAGTTAGTAGTATCTATATATACAGACAATAATAGTAATAGTGTGATAAACCTCAATAACAAAACAAAATTAAAATCAGTATCACACACAGGAGCACTTGACTCTACAAGTGTAAGAATTTCGTATAAGGCCTCTTAACTTGAGTAGACAGTAAAAATAAATATAAAATAGTATATAAAGATAAAAAAATCGAATACGGCCTCCATCGTTCCGATTTCGCTGATTTACATCATTTTACAGACGTGATTTAACAAAAATACTGTATTTCTAGAAGTTGTAATAATCATTTCAATTATGATCTAATGAACTTGCTAAGTTTTGCGAATTTTGTCGGAAGAGGTTCAGAATATCATATATTTACGAATTGTTTTGACGTCTACACTGTATGATACATTGTATTATTTACAAAGTATTGTTGTGAAAGTCATATATAAAATGGATAAATCACTTTTTACCACATTCATATTATTAAAAAAAAACAGTTTTTTTTTTACTTAGTAAGTTAATTAAAAAAGTTAGAAAATGTTCTATTGTATCGTACCCTATCGGGTGCGGCCGGGGCTTGACCGGACGGAATAAAGAATCTATTAAAACAACCTAACTGTAATACTACACTCAGTAACAGAACGTCTGTAGAATCAAGTAAATCAGCGAAATCGACTAAATTCGGTATATCTATTTCCTCTTTACAATTAGTTCACAAGCAGTTATAAAAGATATCGACTACAAACTTTTGTTAATCTTTCTAACCATAGTATTTATCGTGCACTCTGTTGTAAACTCTCAAGTTAACGGTGGCACTATCTATACAACTTATTACATACAACATACCTGTAAAAATTCTTAAAACAAACTGACGTGAGGAACTAAATAGCCGGCGCCTGCGCCTGTTTTACGTGACTGACTAACCCGTTTAGTGTCCCGGCTTTTGGTCGTAAACACATTGAAAGTACACGTTCTGCTGATAACAGAAAATAATTGTTATGTTGTGGTGAAATTATAAATAGTAGCGAGTTCTGATTTATTATTGTATATCTTCTATCTATCTTTATAATTTAAAAAAAGTCCTGACTGACTGACTCATCAACGCCCAGCCCAAACCCTTGGACTTAGAAAGCGGGATTTTTCGAAATTAAACTCCTAGGGGAGTTAAATAAGGGATGAAAGTTACGCGCGGGCGAAACCGCTGATAAAAGCTAGTTAAATATAAGGCAAGGCCCTTTGTTCGTAAACTTTTTTCTTGTTTTTTCGCCGTGTATATACATGGTTGTCAGTGTTGAATGGAGCACTAACATATGGAAGCTTGTTGATGGACACGTTTTTTTTCTGCGGAGTGGTTTTATACCGTAGCTTAGCATACTATAATGTTCCCACTGCTGGGACACAGGCCTCCTCTCTGTGAGAGGGAAGGAATGAGCCGTAATCTACCACGCAGGCCCAGTGGATACAGTGCTCAATATAATTCTCTAATAATAATAATAATAAAACGTTACTGGCAACACTAAGTCAACAAGACGTCTCGTTTTTCATATTTGCAAATTTTAACATTTAATAATAAATTCGACCCATAATAAAAGTGATTCCATGATAAAACAAATATAAAATCGGAAGAATAATTGGAAATCAATTAATTAATAGACCAGAAAAACCGAAAATGCAAAAACACAATGATTTAAAATTACCGAATTGGAGGTGACATCTGTCATGTCACCTCCGATAAAATATCAAGCAAATAAAAATTGGAAATCATGAAAATATGTTAATGAAATGTTGACAAGATCAGCCGCAAGAAAAGCACGCCCACCACCTCCGGACTCGTCGCTCAGCTCCGCCTCGCCGCCGCCGGTACCCAGCCCCACTGCGGGCGCTGTGATGACACCGGCCGCGGTAGTTGCGTCGAGCTCGAGCGACGAGTATTTCTCCCCGCCAACGACGCCACCACCTGCTCGCCAACGGGGAAGACGCCGGCCGCCGGACGGCTTAGGACCTCGAGGCCCACCGGCCTCTGATAGGGTCCCAGCTCCCGGCGGAAGTGTGCAGCGCATGAGATGGACGAGATCCATCAATGAAAACGTCATGCGCTCATACTATGGGGCTACAGAAGGAGGAAACAATCTGACCGCGTACCGTGTTCGGATGCTCTCTCTTTTTCAGGTGCTTGAGCCAGCTGTCAACGTTTCGGCACAACGACTGTCGGATCAGGTGCGGGTCATTCAACGTAATCATATGTTGGATGACACTGTACTTGATCGCCTACGAACTGAAATGCGGAGTAGCAATGTCATCGTCCCCCCGTTACAGGCTGTTATGGTACCACCACAGTTTAACACAAGTCGAGCTGACGAGGGGAGTGTTGACAGGGCTACAAACGTAAGTACCCAGTGCAGTGACGAATTGAGGAGTGCTTTGGAGGGTGCGATTCGAGAATATCGGTTCATGTCGCCCGAGCTTAGGCCACGTTTACCTCGTTTGCCCATGCATAACAAGAATAGGGCGCTGGTGGCGGCTTTGGATTCGCAGTTGTCAAATTATTTTGATAACTGCGAAGACCTCACCGATACTCATTCGATTCTGTACTGCGCGGCTGTGGCGGCATGTCGTGTAGCTCATGTCAAATTCGCAAATGACTCTAGAGCTACGCGACCGAAACCAGCCGTACCAGCTTGGCAGTGCAGGATTGAACGTCGTATTGGTGGGGCCAGAGCCCTCATCGGCAAACTAATCTGCTTCAGGGAGGGCAACACTCGCCCTAGAGTGATGCGCTTTGTGAGGCGGGCATTCTCAGGGACTGATACCAGCCCTCAAGATTATATGTCCCGTGTCACAGAGCGCATAGACTTCCTGAAGCAGAAAGTGTATGCATGGGCAAACCGCATTCGTAGGTATAAGCGGCGAGTAGACCGATACACTCAGAACCGCACCTTCCAGAGTGATGAAAGGTGGGTCTATAGGGCTTGGGAGCGACCGGACCAAGGTGTGGCTGATACGCGCCTACCGGATGATGACGCCATGTGCTCTTTTTGGCGCAATATCTGGTCGGTGCCTGTCAGTCACACCGAAGGTGATTGGGCTCGAGAAGTCGAGCGAGCCTGCAATCCCATACCAGAAATGGGGGCTATTACCATCTGCCCCCAAGACGTAGCTCGTGCAGTCCGTCCACTGCCCAACTGGAAGTCTCCAGGGCCGGACGGGCTGCACAACTTCTGGATCAAATGGTTCATGAGATCGCACGCTCGCTTGGCAGCTCAGTATCAGGATGCTTTGGAGTCTGGTTCGCTACCCCAGTTCCTGACAACAAGAGTTACCCACCTGCTCCATAAATCAGGTAGTACCGCGGAACCCAAAAATTATAGGCCGATCACGTGTTTACCGACGGTCTATAAAGTTCTTACATCCATTTTGAGAGCTAAAATTTACAATCATATAGAGAATAACTCCATCATGTCTGTCTCTCAAAATGGATGTCGGAACGGGTCCCGCGGTACTAAGGAGCTGCTCCTCATTGATATGGCCATTAGCCAACAGGTTCGCCGTTCCCGAAAGGATCTTTCGACATGTTGGATAGATTACAAGAAGGCCTATGACTCAGTGCCACATACATGGCTCATGAGGGTGCTAGAATTGTATAAAGTAGATACAACTCTGCGCACCTTCCTGATGTCATGTATGAGGCAATGGAGGACGGTCCTTCGATATCCAGGATGTCGAAACATCCAGAGGAATAGCGAGCCGATAAGGATCGAGCGAGGTATATTTCAGGGCGACAGTTTGAGTCCGCTTTGGTTCTGCCTAGCCCTGAATCCTCTAAGCACACTGCTGGAGGATTCAGGTATAGGCTATCGGCTGAGGAGAGGTGGTCAGGTTATATCCCACCTCCTCTACATGGATGACCTAAAACTCTTAGCCCCCAACAACTTGCAACTGATGGAGCTACTGAAAGTAACTGAAACCTTCAGTAGCGCCATCAGGATGGAATTTGGTGTGGACAAATGTGCGGTCATGCATGTAAAGCGAGGGGAGATTGTGGAATCCGTGGGAACCCAACTCTCGGATTCCATAAACCTTCGAGCCCTCTCCGCAGCCGAAACCTATAAGTATTTGGGTATGTCGGAAGCGTTGGGCATCAATGTTACTGACATGAAGCAATCGTTGAGGGAGCGCTTCTTTGGCCGCCTGAAAAAAGTATTTAATAGTCTTTTATCAGGTGGAAACAAGGTACGCGCCTTCAACGGTTGGGTCATGCCGGTTTTGATGTACTCTTTCGGCATACTCAAATGGACTCAGACCGAACTCGACGCCCTGGATAGGAGGGTCCGTACGCTGCTGACTGCATATCGAATGCACCACCCACGGTCATCGGTAATGAGACTGTATATCCCGCGAAAATGTGGAGGTCGAGGTTTTTTAAATGCTAAGACTCTCCACAATCGCGAGATATGCAGTCTCAGGGATTATTTCCTAGAAACCGACGTGGGGATGCATCGAGATGTAGTTGCGGTGGATAAGGGCCTCACCCCGCTCTCCTTGGCAAAAGAGAACTGGCGCAGGCCTGTAGTGCTTGACACTAAGGATCGCATGGAGGTATGGCAGAGTAAGGAGCTCCACGGACGCTTTTTTCGGGCCCTACATGGACCCGATGTAGATCAACTAGCGTCCGTAGCCTGGCTGCGTTTCGGTGACCTCTTTGGGGAAACCGAAGGTTTTGTCTGTGCAATTATGGACGAAGTTATCTTGACGAACAACTACCGGAGATTTATTGTGAAAGATGGTACGGTTGACATCTGTCGGGCATGCCACCGTCCGGGAGAATCAATCAGACACATAATCTCCGGTTGTTCTCGTCTAGCTAACGAGGAGTACTTGCATAGACACAACCTTGTAGCCAGGATTATCCACCAGCAACTTGCTCTAAAATACAGCCTTGTGGAATCGGAAGTGCCGTACTACAGGTATGTGCCCGACCCAGTTCTCGAAAATGGACATGTCACACTGTACTGGGATCGATCCATCATCACTGACAGGACTATTGTTGCCAATAAGCCTGATATAGTGGTGGTGGATCGACTAGAGCGGCGTACAATGATCGTTGATATAACGGTCCCGCATGACGGGAACCTCGTGAAAGCCGAGAAAGATAAACAAATCAAGTATCTTGACTTGGCTCGCGAGGTTGTCGACATGTGGGATGTGGACTCAGCGATCATTGTACCGATAGTCGTTTCAGCCAATGGCTTGATAGCCAAGAGCCTCGACCAACATCTGAGGAGGCTCTCGTTGGGCAGCTGGGTCAAGGGCTTGATCCAGAAAGCGGTACTCCTGGACACGGCTCGCATCGTTAGGAGGTTCCTCTCTCTGGAGCCCTGACCGCCGGTAGCTTGGACCTTGTTCCCGATACCGGTGGGCTACTATTTTTTATATTTTTAAATGTTTTTATATTTTTATAATAATATTTAAAAATGTAATTTATATGTATATTTAATGGAATAAAAGAAAATAATAATAATTCGTTACACTTTCAGTAAAACGAATTATCAAAGCGTAAAAAACTGGATATTACATGCAAATTACCAAAGTTTAAAAAAGACAGAGTCATAGTATCTAAGTCGTAATATTTTGTTAGTTTTAGGTGTTGTCGTATATTGATGTTGTTTTTTCTAACTGTTAATTTACATATTTTTATTATTGATTTCTTTTGTCATTAACTTTGTTTCCTTTAAGTATGAATTTCGTACTTTATATTAAATGGCAAAAAATATCTTACTAAATATTTTTTTTACCGAATGATTACTCGCGCTGCCGCGGATAGCCGGCGCCGATTTTTTTTTTCATGGATATAAAATGACACTCACTATCGTATACTCACGCCACACACCCAACATATTAGTACAATTGAAGAAAAAAAAATTAAACGTGATTCGCACCATACAAAAAAATCGAATTCATTTTTTTCAAGACAAACATCAACTTTAGAAGAAATTTTGATGAGAATAAAAGTTGTCAAGAATATCAAAACACGTCATAAAAAAAAATCGTATCGATATTGGAACTTTGTTGCCCAAGTCCATTAATTTTCAGTATGGGCCCACTGTGCGCCGGCGCGGTGAAATAAATAGTACCTACTATTATTCGTTGTTCAATTCATAAAAATAAACAGAGTAAATAAAAATTTAAACAATTTCATTTTTTAAGCTAATGTTGCAGATTATTTTGGTGTAAATACTACGTCAAAATGATGTAGAACTTCGGAGATATCCAGACTTGTTGCCAAACCTTTTCAGTAAAAAATTGAATAAGGTCCTGTCAGTTTTTCTGTATATAGTAGGCATATAGTAAAAATGTATTCTATTACAAAGATAATATGGGATATTTGTTATTATTAAAAATAATTTTGATGGATTTTGTTCAACAGAATCTGCAAATTAGAGCTCTCAAATCAACTTCTCCATCAGTTTTTGCCTAAATTCGCGTCAGGAGAATGCATATAATAAATAATTAAAAATGCTCAATTAATAAAAATAATATAATATATTTATTCAAACAACCATTGATCTATTACATTTACATTTATGAACTTAAAAACGATGTTAGTACCTAATAACTAAGAGAGACTTAGTCCTCTGTGTGAGGCTCCACACCAGTGGGCTGTCTATCTTATTGCCTATTACTTTCAGGATGCTGTTACTGCTCCCACGCAATCTGCTTAGCAGTGAGGCTGTCTTTTTGCGCCAGGTGGCATTAAAGCCGTCTGTGCGCGACTGGGGGAACATTGTTGACGCACTGCATAAGCGCGGCAGACGGAAACAGCGCCCTGTAGGCATTGTTAAACTGGATGCGCAGAAAATTGTAAGCCCTTTGGGTATATCTGAACCACAGGCTCGCTGAGTACAGAGATGTGCAATACGCTTTGAATAAAGTTACTTTCACCGCGTCTGTACATCGAGCGAACCTGCGGGCCAGCATGTTCGCCCGGACTGACAATGCCCTGCGCTCCCACTCCATGTCTACATCATCTCCAAGATTTTCGGTAACCACATGCCCAAGATACTTGAATTGGTATACTCGACTACAGCGGCGAGGTGTCAATTTTTCTAAGAAGCTGAAATGAAGTCGGCTTTAACGTACTGACTTATAAATAAAAAATATTTACTATCATTCTAAAATAAATATAGAAATGTAAAGAATTGAAAAAAAAAAAACAGCTGACATCCAAATAAAATGTGAACGAAATGGAGGAATATTTCCTGCAAATCGTTCTTGCTGACGCATTTTTCTATATCTGTATCTGTCATAACCCGTTCATAATATCAAGCGGTGCCATTTGACCTAAAGTGAGATTATTACGGGATCGCTGTTGTATGAAGTTTTAGTTCCTGATTATGACGTCGTTTTGGCGCCGGGTTGATATGGAACATTTTTGTTGTTGTATAACAAAGAATTACAATTACGATTGAATGTTGCCATTATTACCTGCCATTGCCACCATTTTTTAATAGTGATAGCGTTGCCGATGCGAATCCCCGAAAGGAAGCCAGTAGAAATCGTGTTATATGATCCTTTCGCCACCGCTTGACTTAGAGGTATACCATTGAGTAACAGAGGTGGAATAACTGTTGGGCACTGTTTAACATTATAACTTTGACCGTCTGTGGCAGCATACTTTTCACATACGGCAAGCAACTTCCACAATGCGCAAATTGAGGGGGCCAGCAGCACCATATCATCGGCATAGCTGAGGTTGTTTACACTGACACGATCCACGTAGCACCCTACGGGCATTTAACTGAGTTTCTCGATCAGCGCATTTATGTATAGGTTAAAAAGAAAGGGAAAGCTCAACCCCCCTGCCTCACTTCACATTCCAGTCTGTATTCACTCGACAATTCATCCACCCAGTTTACGTTATTTTCCTGATTAAGGTACACACAGCTCCACAGAAAACTCCTCCCCTACAAAGGCGACATGCCTTTGTAGGGGATGCATTTAGCCCACCTTTTTAGTGACATAACGGGCACTGCATACTGTTTACTTGCTGTTCTATATGGAACACCATTTTTTACTGAACCTAGCGCTCTGATTATGGAGTCTTCCAACCACTCACTGCGATTGGTTTTTCTTTTATAATTACGAGGCGTAGTCTAAAACTAGATAAAGTACGTTTTGTTATTATTTTAAATCGATATTATGAACGAATACAAGTCTACTAGGTACTATTTTGAAAAATACATAAATTTAAATACAATCCAATAACATGCAAATGGTTAAAGTAAAATGTACAAGTTGAGCCGCGCGGATCATCTTGTACACCCAGTAACATAATCTTGCCCCAACATCAACGGTTTTATTTAATGTTCATTATCTTATCCTATAGGTTTTCAACCTTACATTATATTATTATACTCTTTGTTTTCAACTGTTACCATGCCATTAAAAAAACAAAATAGAGCAATAAACAAAGGTACTAATATAATAGCTTTTACAATAGACAAACTTACCTTAGATCAATGAGACGTAAATTTTGTTTTTTTCACAAAAAAGATGGTTGTTACTCACGACGCCATGGCGATTGACTATGGCGAGGGAATATAGGGGACTATGTTAAACCGTGTGGTGCCGGACATGAAGAATAGCATCATCCCATCTCTTCCCGTGGGTGTCGTAGAAGGCGACTAAGGGAATTACTAGAGAATGGGCAGCAGCGTTCTTTATGCACTTTACCACCATACTGCGATCGCCAACCCGCCTCGCCTGCCAAGCGTGGCGATTATGGCAAGCCCCCCAAATTGGGGGAGGCCTATGTCCAGCAGTGAACGTCTTCCGGCTGAAATGATTATGGATGATGATGTTTTACCAATGAAAATAACAAGATCTCGCTAATAGTTTTATTGAAATTAAAAAGGATCAACTAACCTCAACGGATCATCTCGTACACCTTTCCCCTAATTGTATAACAAAACTGAGTTTTTTTTTAATTCATCACCACGGAGTTAAGAAAGATCACTTATAGGGATTAAATAGCAGATGTTGTTGTTAGCCTGCCTTATTTAGGGTATGTACACACAAGACTTACACTGCTTGTGAGTTGCGAGCAGTGGTGGCCAAGTGGTAACGGCCGCGACTTACGAGTTGTAGGTCGTAGGTTCGAACCCAGACAGGCGCTTTACTTTGTGTAAATTATTTCATTACCACTGCTCTCAAAACGGTGAAGGAAAACATCGTGATTAAACCGGCATGTCCTAGAACGAAAATTTCGAAGCCATGTGACATCTACCAACCCGCACTGGGCCCGCGTGGTGGATTACGACCCAATCCCTCTCACAGAGAGGAGGCCTGTGTGCCAGCAGTGGGAACATTATAGGCTGATGATGATGACACTGCTTGTTGCATACACATTTCAAATATTTGCATAGAACTTTTAGCGGAAGGGCGAGTAGTTTCAAATTAGTTGATCTTTACCTACTTTCTAAGCTGATTTATATTTAACCGAAAAAATGCATATGAAAGTTTGTATGGAATTTAGTCATTTTATTGATGAGAAATTTCAACGGGCTCGGTGTACTTGTGTACACATATTTCGCCAGTTATGTTTCAGTCCCATGTATTATGGGGCGAGATTTTGCCAACAAGCGACCACAAAACTAGACTCCGGGCAGCTACTGAAAATGTTCTGGTGAAAAATCCTAATGTGTTTTTATTGGTGTAGAACCCTGATTATTTAGCAGAGCACGACTTGTACAATGCCCAAGCTCTAAAACCTGATATTAAAATCACGATACATCAGGTGTTCATTTTAATGATTTACAATTCACATAAATGTCCACAACGCACGATTTACATTTAATTTTATTAGATAAAGTATGGCTATAGGTATTTATCATGGATCACGAAACAATGTTTTATTTATTAACTTGAATAACACACCACTATGTGAGTCCCATTATTTTAATATTAGGGAAAGTTTCGACGGATCAACAGCTGACTATAATTAGATAGTGCCAACTGTGAGAGAGATGGAGGGGTTTTTTTTTGGGTGGGAAATCATCAAATAACTTCTCCCGCGAACTAGAATCTGAATTGCAACATGAATTACTTGTAATGCACGAACGTCACAACCAGACCACCCTAATGTGAGTTTCATTTAACTATCTCAATTCTCAACCAAACGCATCGAGCGCGTTTGGCGCTCCGATTGACGGACCAATCGGGGCGGCGAAAGCGTTCGATTAATTTGATCGAGATGGTTAAATGAAAATCACACTAGTGCCACAGAAGGCCAACATTCTATTTTTTTAAAGTATTTTAAAATCTTGTCGGAGTCTCATCTCGGCGGCGATTAAATGTCAAAAATTTGTCAACTGTTTGGAAACTCGAGATATTTTTGACAGATTGAGACTGATATCAGACTATGAACGTTCTTCACATTGCGAGAATTTCTCTTGAGATTAAAAAATGCACGGACAGTTAACGAGTTAAGTCGCGTCGTGTCAAGTAGGCAGTGAAAACCCATTCAGGTGGAGATGCAAAGACTAATATAATCTGAAGTGCAAATTAGGTGCTGTGCAGCAAGTGACGGGACACATGGATAGTCATGTCCCGAGACCTGCAGTAGCTGGTCACATTGGTTTTGGCTGACGAAATTTTTATCTTTGTTACTGCATGTTAATTGTGTTTGTATCCTATTCTTGTCAGAAAATTATTAAATCCATCAAATTTTAATATTATCAGGCACTTGCAAACAAACTGATATTGACAATAAACGCCAAGGTCCCTTATGTGTCGCCGGGCGTAAAAGAATAGCACCATCCCATTTCTTCCAGTGGGTATCGTAGAAGGCGACTAAGGGACTTACTAGAGAATGGGCAGCAGCGTTCTCTATGCATTTTACCACCATACTGCGATCGCCAACCCGCCTGCCAAGCGTGGCGATTATGGCAAAACCCCCCCTTGGGGGAGGCCTATGTCCAGCAGTGGACGTCTTTCGGCTGAAATTAAACGCCAATATTATAATTACAGTGTCTTCGTCCGGCGGCTCGTTGGTCTAGGGGTATGATTTTCGCTTAGGGTGCGAGAGGTCGCGTTTTCAAATCCCGGACGAGCCCAATTCTTTTGCGTTTTTTTTTAGAATAAAGGAGACGTTTACGTGTCGGGGGTAGACGGGGCTCCGGTCATAGCCTGCTGTTATTGAAAAACTGGGAACAATAATGTATTTTTTATGTTTATATTATCGAGTATTGTTTTAGCAGACAATATTAAAACGACAAATCATTTTATAAAGGCTTTTATCTATTTAAGGTCTCGTAGTCTACAAGGAACCCTTATAGTTTCGCACTGTCTGTCTGTCCGTCTATCTGCGGCTTAGCTCAGAAACTTTTATTGCTAGAATGCTGTAATTTAGCATGGATATTGTAACGTTAGAATATTGTAACGTAAGATACTTCAAACAAAGGACGAAGAAGAAAAAAAAACAAAAGGGAGAAAAAATAAGGTTTGCTTTTCAGCGGTAACAGTGTTCAAAAACATATCAAATGTGAGGTGTGTCATAGTAAGTAAGTAAGTAAGTAAAAAATTTATTTGCATAAATTGCAGGTACAGTAAATAAGATGACAGTTAAAATATTGGTGATCCTTGTACAATCTACCTTATAATAGGCATGCAACATTATTACAACATGAGAGATTTTTTAGATAGGTATTACAGTTCAACAATAATAGGCATGGTAAATTCATATAAGTAATAAACATAAATTAAAATATCTGCAATACGATAGAAATAAAATTAATAAATCAAAAGAATGTCAGAATTATTACAATATGTCAAAAAAAAAAAAAAAAACATTACATTATTCAATACTGGAAAACAGATGCGTATATTACAATAAAAGAGTGTTTTGTGTAATAATCACGGCGACAAAGTAGTAAAATAATATCTTGATTTACCACGGGACGTTTTTTATTTGTTGTCTTTTCCGTGTTGTGTGGTTACGTCGGATATTGGATATTGCGACTGTGTGTCAACCTTTTTTCGATTCAGGGATCCGTTTGCGAAATATAAAGCTTTAAAATACAACCTCGGCCCTGCCAGCTGCATGGTAGATGTGTGAAAAAAAGGTATGTATAACGAAGATAAAAGGAAAATTATCACAGCTCAGTAGGCTTTACAAGTTAACGAGTAATAGTCAACCAACTGATAAAATGTACTTGGAAAACTAAACTATTCTTAGAAATTGAATTGATTTCGTATAGCTAATAAATTAACGCTTTGCGGGCTGAATGCCCAGATGTAATAAATTCAGTGTCCTTCAAGGGATTGAAACTAGCTGTGTTATGATGTAAGTTTGTAATGTTATTGTAAAATAACCGTCAACTCAATTAATAATGCTCATGGTATCAAAAAGCCTTCTAAGTTAACCAACGCGTATTGGGATATATTCATAAACGTTGATTAAAGTTAAGAGATGTTTAAACGTCATTAATGTATAGTTAAACAGTCACTTATCATTACTTAACTTTAAACAATGTTTATTAAAAAAGGAGATTGTGACGGGCACTCAGGGAACCCATCACAGCGTAGCCCTACACGCGCTTGGCCGGATTCTAAATTCATAAATATTATGTTTCCTTCATAGGTTTTGTGCACACAGTTCTCACACGCAGACCACATTCAGCTATAAAAACATTAAAATATTACAAAGAAACTGTATACCTACTTCTTATATGATAAGCGAGGTAATCTAATAAAAAAATCTAAATAATAAATCTAAATAAAAAATTACGGAAGATCTGTGGGGCATGTCTACTAAAGTATGTCAATCCATTATTGAGACAGTAGCACCCTATTTGGCGTTAATATTTAATTTGTGTGTAGATCAAGGGGTGTTCCCAGATTTCATGAAGTACAGTAAAGTTATTCCACTCTTCAAGTCAGGCGATAGCAAAGATATGAATAATTATAGACCCGTATCGGTTTTGCCACACAAAAAATAAACTGCAAGTCTGCCAGAGGTCAATGGAACGTAGTATAATGAATGTAAAAAGAAAAGACAAAATAAGAAATACAGAGATAAGGAAATCAACGAATGTTATAGACGCTTTAGAACATTGTAAGAAACTGAAATGGAAGTGGACTGGTCATATTGCGCGTATGAACAAAAATAAGTGGGCTCATCGAATAACTACTTGGCCAGGACCACCCAATAAACGGAACCGGGGAAGGCCAAACGAGAGATGGATAGACGAGATAAAGAAAGTGGCTGGTAACGACTGGCTTACGAAGGCAAAGAATAGAGACACTTGGAGAAAAATGGAGGAGGCCTTTACTCGTTGAGAGGTCCTTAATAAGATATAAATAAAAAATAAAAAAATACAAAAATAATTATAATAAATAAATAAAATGAATAGATTATTGTTAATTAAAAATCAGTGATTATGTAATTACAACAAATGCTTGCTACTAATACATACTTTTATTGTGATTTAGTGTGTTATAATATAATGAAATACGATTATTATTTTTTGTGATATGAAACAAATGAAATGTACCTATATAATTATATTAAGGAAATAAAAGGCTATAATAATAATAATAATCGGTTTTGCCAGTTTTCAGCAAGGTGTTTGAAAAAGTTATGTTAAATCAAATGCTCAATCATTTTAATCGTAATAACATCCTACACGATCAACAGTATGGTTTCAAAGAGGACGTTGCACAACTGACGCCGGTGTCACCTTATTAAAACACATCTTTACCGCATGGGAAGAGGCGCAAGATGCAATAGGTATCTTTTGCGACCTATCCAAGGCGTTTGATTGCGTGAATCACGAAACACTTCTCTTGAAACTTGAGCATTACGGACTGGGTGAACTTGCGCTTAGCTTGGTAAAATCGTACTTGAATGATAGACTGCAGCAAGTTCAAATAAACGGTGTGAATTCCTTGGGCTTAAAAGTCAAAATGGGAGTACCGCAAGGTTCAATATTGGGTCCGTTCCTCTTTTTAGTATGTATAAATGATTTACCTCATTTACTAAAAAACCAACCACAAATGGTGTTATTTGCTGATGACACATCACTGATTTTTAAAGTTAAGAGACACGCACAGGAGCTTGACGAGGTAAATAACGCTATAGTTAAGGTCCATAATTGGTTTACTGTAAATAATTTGGTATTAAATGGAAAGAAAACTAAATGCATAAGATTCACGTTACCGAATGTCAGAAGTAGTGAATGTCACGTTGTATTGAATAAGGAGATAATAGAATTCGTCGAACAGACGGTTTTGCTGGGGATCACGCTTGACTCAAAGCTACAGTGGGGTCCTCACTTAACATCACTTGCAGGGCGGCTAAGTTCTGCCGCTTACGCTGTTTGGAAGATCCGCCAATTAACAGACGTGGATACCGCGCGACTTGTTTATTTTAGTTACTTTCATAGCATCATGTCTTACGGTATTTTGCTATGGGGACGGGCTGCGGATGTTGAGTCGATCTTTATTCTGCAAAAGAGGGCTGTCAGAGCCATTTACAACCTCCGCAGACGCGAATCTCTAAGGGAACTGTTCAAAACAATTAACATCATGACGGTACCTTCTCAATATATTTATGAGAACATTATGTATGTTCGGAAAAATCTACATCTTTTTAGTAAGATAAGTGACAGGCATAATTTTAACACTAGAAATAGGAACAAATTAGATCAACCACGTTTCAGATTGTCTAAAGTACATACTTCTTTTATGGGGTACTGTGTAAAATGTTATAATAAACTACCAGTCGATATTCTTGAACTAAGTGAAAATAAATTTAAGTCATGCATTAAACGCACACTATGTAGACAAACGTATTATAAGTTAGATGATTATATCTTAGATAAAAATGCCTGGCTTAATGCTGGTCCTGCTCCACAGCCACCTGGGCTTACTAATTAACATTTTAATATTTGGAAGAGATGCTTCCCCTTTTTTTATGTTTTCTGACATTACGAACACTTCTGTTCCTATTATTATTATTTTTCTGACATTGCGAACATTTCTATTCCTATTTTTATTAATTTTGTGACATTACGAATTTGTTTTTGATTTTACTGAACCAAGTATTACTTATTAAAATTTCAATAGATACTTATTATATATTTTTCTTTCTTTTTGGAAGTCAAATTTTATGAATTTCTCAAATAGGATTGAAACTATAGTTTTGTATAATTTAGAAGCATTTTGTCAAATTTTTGTAAATGTGAGTACCATGCATCCTTATAATATGTTGTTTTGATGTACGTCGACTTGAAAAAACGTGGTAGTTGAGAGTATGTCATGCTCACTTAAATGTCTCACTGATGGTGGCGTGTGTGTTGGATCATTCGGTTCCCTAGAAAATGGTTGAGCTGGATGGTGCTGATCCATGCGTCAAGTTCGTGAACGGGCGCCGTCTGTTGAGACTGGTCATCTCTTATCTGCCATGGCTTATTTTGAATCTTAATTTTTTATATTTATTTTTTACATTGTTCTCACATATAGAAGCACCAAGAAATGTTCCCAAAATTTTGTAATACCCACGATTTAAAAGAGTGTCCTTGGAGTTTCTTGCCCGTTCTTCTCCATAGAGATCTACGTTTTTGGAATGGGCACCTAGCTTCAACTTCGATTTTTGTTTGACTATTCAAAAGTGCCTGTGAAAGGCTTAATTGAAATAAATGCTTTGAGTTTGAGTTTTGAGTTTGAATCATAACAAAAAATAAACACGTGAATATAATAATATGGTACTTCACTCTCCCTACTCTTAAACTACTCCACAAATCATGGTGCTGGCCCCGCACCTATATTATATGTATTAGTTTGTCATTATTACTTAAGATTATTTGTGTATTTTATCTATGGGCCTTAGTTGCCTGACAATAAAATGATTATGATTATGATTATCAGTAATAATGTACTTTAGTAGGTGTTGTCATAATGTTGTTATAAGAGCTAGATTGACCCGACACTATACTGAAGACATCCCGGACGTCAGCTTGTACGAGATTAGGATGGCTCTGAAGCAGCTTAAAAACAAAAAGGCACCGGGTGATGACGGAATCACGGCTGAACTCAAGGCCGGCGGGAAACCCGTTCTTAAGGCCCTCCAGAAGCTGTTTGATTCCGTCATACTCGAGGGCAAAACGCCACAGGCATGGAACAGAGGTGTGGTGGTACTTTTCTTTAAGAAGAGTAACAATGCTCTTCTTAAGAATTATAGGCCCATCTCACTTCTGAGCCATGTCTACAAGCTGTTCTCCAGAGTCATCACGAACCGTCTAGGGCGCAGGTTTGACGACTTCCAGCCTCCCGAACAAGCCGGGTTCCGTAAAGGCTTTAGCACAGTAGACCACATACCTACATACGCTGCGGCAGGTTATAAAGAAGACCGAAGAGTATAATCTGCCTCTCTGTTTGGCGTCTGTCTGTGGACTATGAAAAAGCCTTTGATTCTATCGAGACATGGGCTGTACTGCAGTACCTCCAACGGTGCCAGATTGACTATCGGTACATCGAGGTGTTGAAGTGTCTGTTTGAAAACGCCTCTATGTCAGTCAGACTTCAGGACCGGACCTCGAAACCTATCCTATTGCAGCGAGGTGTTAGACAGGGAGACGTTATCTCTCCAAAACTCTTCACCGCTGCACTGGAGGATGTCTTCAAGGTTCTGGACTGGAAAGGGGCTGGCATCAATATCAATGGCGAGTACATCACTCATCTTCGGTTTGCCGATGATATAGTTGTCGAGGCTAAGACCATGGAGGACCTCAGTACAATGCTCGATGACCTCAGTAGAGCTTCCGAAAGATTGGGTGAAATGAACATGGAAAAGACAAAGGTCATGTCAAATGCCCATGTAACACCCACTCTCATGACGATCGGAGGCGCTGCACTCGAAGTTGTGGACGAGTACGTTTACCTAGGACAAAGTGTCCAGTTAGGTAGGTCCAACTTCGAGAAAAAGATCAATCGTCAAATCCAACTCGGCTGGGCAGCGTTCGGGAAGCTTCGCAATATCTTCTCGTTCCAAATGCCGCAGTGTCTCAAGAGGAAAGTCTTTGACCAGTGTGTTTTGCCAGTGATGACATATGGAACCGAAACGTGGTCGCTCACAATGGGCCTCATAAAAAGGCTTAAAGTCACCCAAAGGGCGATGGAGGAGGCTATGCTTGGAGTTTCCCTGCGTGATCGAATCAGGAATGAAGAGATCCGCAGGAGAACCAAAGTAACCGACATACCCCGAAGAATTGCCAAACTTAAGTGGCAGTGGGCAGGGCACATTGCTCGCAGAACAGATGGCCCATGGGGCCAAAAAGTGGCGACCGCGTACCGGAAGACGTAAAGTTGGAAGACCTTCCACAAGGTGGACAAATGACCTTGTGAGGGCCGCAGGAATCCGCTGGAAGCAGGAAGCACAGAACCGGTCGAAGTAGCGGAGCTTGGGGGAGGCCTATGTCCAGCAGTGGACGTCTTTCGGCTGAAATTATGATGATGATGATGATGAGGTGTTGTTATGATGTTTTTTTGTTCATTTATCCTACACTATCCCACTGCTGAGCAAAGACCTCCCCCAAATCGTTATTATGATGATACAAACATTTTTATTATTTAAGACGTATTTAATTAATTCCTAACAAACTGCAGTAATAAATACAAAAACAAACGATAAATGGTTTTATGTCTTTATGTAGGTTTGTAGAAACACTTTTACACGTCAATCATATTTTTTTTTAACTAGATGAGGTCGGCGTTTCCTATCTGACTACTCTGAGAAGAAAGACCGAAACAGCCTCAGAGGTCACGGTCTTTTTTAAAGTCCAGACATAATCTTGGTCAGATCATGTGAAAATCATGTGGATTGGTGGTGTCTGAAAAGGTCTTTTGAGGCAAGAACCACACAGATTGAGTGGATCTGTCCTATCAGTGCACGCATTTATCAGAAATCATACAGCTCAATTCAGAACTTGAGGAGCTCAACGATTTGACGAACAATACCAAAGAAAGGACATTTGTGTAGGCCGCATGAAGTACTCCAACTGCCAGATTAACATTAAAAACTAACTGAGAAGAGATGAAACACAAAAACAAAAATACAAAACAGGACCCATATAGTCCTCACATTCATAATATGTAAAGAAAGCTACGATCTGATCCACAAAACAATATATTACAAATAACCTACAGAAGATATCGCAACTATTGCAATAGTTTAGTTAAAAAGCTTAGAAGAAAATATGATAAGGAACAACTACTAAAGGCTAACAAGAACACGAAACAGATATAGAACACAATTAATAACATAACTCATCGCAAACCTAAAAAAAAATCTAACTCAGAACTACTGGAAATAAAGACGTCCCCTCAAACTTCAGTAGACCACATAAACGATTACTTTTCTAACATTGGAAAAACCTTGGCTGAAGACATTACCTTCGCAAACCAATCACAATTTCTACACGTTTCTGATCATATATTAAATTCACAGCCTTCCTCCTTCGTGCTTCTCGAAACGGATCCCGAGGAAGTCTATAACGTGCTAGTGCTAATGCGTCTTAAATCTGAAAGTGCCCCAGGGTGGGATAATATTACAACAATTTTTTAAAAACTGCCCATGAATTAGTCGTACCCATAATCTCGCATCTTGCTAACTTGTGTTTTAGCCAAGGCAAATTTCCACCAGCTCTGAAGGAAGCCATAATTACTCCTGTGCACAAAGTTGGAGACAGGGATGACGTTAACAACTACAGACCTATCTCAGTCTTGCCTGCAATATATAAAGTTATTGAAAAGCTAATTAATATAATACTAACCAGATATACTAATAAATATAATATTATTTCACAAGCACAATACGGTTTCAGACAAAAATTGTCAACAGAAGACGCAGTTACAGCACTAACCACTCATAGTGTTACCCTAGTAGATTCAGGAAAAAAATGTCTAACAGTATTTCTCGATCTGAAAAAAGCTTTCGAAACCGTTTCTGTCCCCATTCTTGTGCGTAGTCTGGAGGGTATAGGCATAAGAGGTAACCCGTTGGCATTACTAATGGCTTATCTGCGGGATCGTAGGCAGAAGGTTATGGTAGGAGATTATATTAGCAAAGAGTCTTGTGTGACCTACGGCGTTCCTCAGGATAGCGTATTGGGCCCCACTCTATTCATAATATACATAAATCATCTCTGCAAAATGATGCTACAAAATGGCTGCGTTTTCTCATATGCAGATGACACGGCTATTGCTTTCTCTGGCGATACATGGGAATCCGTATACAAATCTGCTGAAGAAGGTCTTTCCAATTGATGACTGGCTGAACTCACATCTTCTTACATTAAACATCTCTAAAACAAAATATGTTACATTTACCATCTACAACAACACTCAACCTGGACCTAACGTACTCGTATCTCTCAAAATCCACACCTGTCATAATGTGTCTAGCACAAACGGTTCCTGTGAAAATATTAAAAAAGTGACTCTGAGTCACTTTTTCATCGTATTTTCATCGTTGATCAGCGGTTATCTTGGCATACACATACAGATATGGTCATGGCCTGCATGAGAAAACTTATCTGGATATTTTTAAGAACCTAAGACATGTGACAACTAAAAAATTTTCTCACTCAAGACTTATGACGACATTGAATTATTGCTGCAAGCATCGTCAATATGAGTTGAAAAGATACATATACGCACTCACACACTCACATAAACACACTCACACACACCCACACACACACACTTTCACACTCACTCTTTCACACTATTTTAGAATGTGTCTCTAAGTTTAGGTTCATTGTTTTTTTATTTAGTTTTAGGTATCATTCAAATCTTGTTTTGTTTTGTTTAAATTTGACTAGTAATTTTTTGTTTTTGTACACCACTTTTACTTTTATAATTTTGTTATAGGAGAGCGGGATCTCCTAGCACAGGTATATCATTTACTTAAAAGGAGATCCCATTGTAAGATTAAATGTAAAAGTTGTAAAAGTTTCTGAAGTAAACCTTTTATTTATTATTATTTATTATTCACAATAATTAAAACAATAATAATATTAAACTTCTCAAAGTAAACATTCATGTCAAAGTGTATATAATTTGAACCTACCTATAACCTAAATGCCGTGTACCGAACTTGTACCTTTTTGAGAGAAATAAATAAAATCAAAAATAATAATAATCAAATGTCAAAGAGTAAAGGTTAGTAGTTAACAAAATAAATAACATTCAGTACGCAAAATTGTAGCAGGTCAATCCCAAGCTTTTTTGTCCTCAATTTAATCTTTAACGGTATAAAAGGCTTTCAGGCACAACTTTCGTTTAATGATTGATAAAAATTTATTGAGACTTAGATCTTGAACATGGCTTGGAAGTTTTTTAAAAAGGGGTAAACATTGACATACGAATGAACCACTATTTTCTTGAGCCTTGTTGATGGTACAGCAAATTTGTGTTTGTTCCTGGTATTTAGGCTATGGATAACACTGTATTTTTGAAACAATTTAATATTTTTATGGGCATTTATAAGATTTTCAAAAATATGCTGTGAAGGCACAGTTATTACATTAATCTCCTTAAATTTCTCTTTGAGAGAGTATCTCGGACTTATTTTATAAAAACTGATCGAACAGCTCTTTTCTGCAAGACAAAAAATGTCTGAATGTCGGCGGCATTTTCCCACAATAGAATACCATACGACATTACACTATGAAAATAGCTAAAGTACACTAACGTACAATTGACGTAAGGGACAAAATACGATTTTTCAGGATAGGCCGTCAAAGTTTTTTTTCGGACTAAATCTCCCATAACTTTTTTGTTATTAACCTTTTTCGGATTTGATTTCACACATTATCTTGTATTTTAGTGCACAATCTACCTGTGTAACATTTATTAAAATAAGTTAGATATTTAAGAAAATAGACGTCCCTTACACCAACGTATTTTGGTAGTAATGTCCCTTACTGACCAAGTATCTTGTAGTCCCGTCCCTTACATTAAATTGACCTCTATGTTGGATCCAATCTATTAACGAAAAAATAATGTAACGGACTTTTTGAAAAATGTATGAAAAAAATACAGCGTAAAGAGATTGTTGACAGAAAATGAAGTACATAGTTTTGACGTACGTATATCAATTTGGAAATCATTATAAAAAATCATTTAAGCGACATGAAAATGTATAAGAAAAGTTTTTGTTTTTTTGTGTATCGCTCACATACAATGTTTGTACATTGTAATAGCCAATATATACGTATATTAGTTGGAATTGGAATAAAACAATTTTTATTTCATTTAATATATTTCATCATCACATCATCATTTCAGTCGAAAAACGTCCACTGCTGGACATAGGCCTCCACCAAGCTCCGCCACCCTGTCACTTCCTTCGGATTTCTTCATTCCTGAATCGATCACCCAGGAATACTCCAAGCATAGCCCTCTCCATCGCCCTTTGGGTGACTAAGCCTTCTTACGAGTATGAGGCCCATTGTGAGCGACCACGTTTCGGTTATATATGTCATCACTGACCACACGTCCAGGGGCTTTAGTCTGCCATTTTAAAAAATTCGTCATTCCAACATGATCCCATCGTCATTTTGCTAAAAGTTCTAATCTACTAAATTCATAATGGTCGATCAGTGATCGGTCAATGGTCTCTTAATAGAATTGTGTTAGAATGGCATTGTCGTATTGCCATTATTATAAAACCCGTTAGTAGAAATGATTTTTAAAAAACTACTACTAAATTTGAACATTTATTAATGCCAAATTTCATTTAAATATAATTTTACATATTATTTATTAGTGTTTAAGCAATCTGAAGTAGTAGGAAGTTCGTAAATAGCAAAAAACTCACAACTCAATAATATTTTGTCTGTTTAGCTGTCAAAGGCAAATGTGATATTACTGCTTACTGACGTTTATCTGTTTTTATTTCTAGCGGCCGGTGTTTTGATAGATATTTATTTACATTTTAGTGTTTTAATTAGATTTTTGTTTAAAACTGGAACTGTCAAAATTTTAGCAGATTACCGCGTAAGTCAGTCATTCTTTTGTCATTATGTACGAGATTACTAATAAATGCCATTTCTTTCAATGGAGTGTCAGTGGCTGACCATTGGAAAGTCATAATGACGCCATTATATTAGTAGATTACCAAACTTCAAAGTCAAAATCAACAATTATGAAATCAATGACAAACCATTCTAACACTATTGTAATAGCAGACTTGAGGCCCTGGTCAAAGACTTTCGTCTTGAGACACTGCTGTATGTGGGACGAGAAGATTCATATTGCCAAGCTTCTTGAACGCTGCCCAGCCGAGTCGGATTCGACAATTGACCTCTTTCTCGAAGTTGGACCTACCTAACTGGACAGTTTGTCCCAGGTAAACATACTCGTCCACAACTTCGAGTGCACCGCCACCGACCGTTATGAGAGTGGGTTTTACATGGGCATTGGACATGACCTTTGTCTTGGCCATGTTCATTTTAAGACCCACTCCTTCGGAAATTCTACTGAGGTCATCGAGCATTGTACTGAGGTCCTCTATGGTCTCAGCCATAACAACTATATCATCAGCAAACTGAAGGTGAGTAATCTCACCCCTCGCTGCAGGAGGATAGGTTTCGAGGTCCGGTCCTGGAGCCGGATTGACATAGTGGTGATTCCATACAAACTCTTTAGCACCTCGATGTACCGATAGTCAATCTACACCGTTGGAGAGATTGCAGTACAGCCCAAGTTTCAATCGAATCTAAGGCTTTCTCGTAGTCCACAAACGCTGAGCAGAGAGGCAGGTTATACTCTTCGGTCTTCTGTATAACCTGCCGCAGCGTATGAATGTGGTCCACGGTGCCTAGCACGATACCTAGCCTTTTCGGAATCCGGCTTGTTCGGGAGGCTGGAAGTCGTAAAACCTGCGCGCGAGACGGTTCGTGATGACTTATGAAAACAGCTTCTAGACATGGCTCAGAAGTGAGATGGACCTATAATTCTTAAGCAGTGTGTTGTCGCCCTTCTTGAAAAAGAGTACCACTACTCCTCTGTTCCATGCATGTGGCATTTTGCCCTCGAGTATGACGGAATCGAACAGCTTCTGGAGAGCCTTAAGAACAGGTGTTCCACCGGCCCTCAGGAGTTTGGCCGTATTTCCGTCATCACCCGGTGCCTTGTTGTTTTTAAGCTGCTTCACAGCCATCCTAATCTCGTACAAGCTGATGTCCGGAATGTCTTCGGTGTAGTGTCGGGTCAATCTAGCTTTTGGGTCGTTTGCCAGATTCATAACGGGGTTACTGGTTGACGTGTATAACTGTCCAAGAAGTTCTCGATCTCTCTTAACAGCTCAGGTTTGGCGGATACGATTCTGCCATCGTCGGTCTTCAGTTTCACTAGCTGGCTCTGCCCAATAGATAGATCTCTTGCAAAATCCTTGGAGCCCTTGTTCCGCTCTATCGCGTCCTTAATACGGTCCGTTTTAAATCGGCGAAGGTCACTTTTCAAGGACTTAAAGATCCGTCTATTGAGCCGCCGGGACGCTTCGTCTTTTGTGGAAAGAGTTTTCATCATCATCGCGCCCATGCTCAGGTGATTGTTCGATGTACTACACACTAGATGAATCAGTTCATTTAGGTCTTATGTCGCCGCGAAAGCGTCTGTTAAGATTACATAATTATAACAAATTCTTAGGTGTAACTAGGTTATTATAATTGTAATAAACCACGAAGCCGATGCTCCTGCCCTCAGTCGGCTACTATTATAAGCATTTCCATAAATCAGTCAGTGTCTATTGGTTTCCATAAGATGAACGCCATCCAGCCAGCCAGTACTCTAATTTAGTTGAACAGTAAACAGTATTTAAGAGTGAAAAATTGTAGGTCTGTTTACAGTATGGCTAGCAACCTACCAGTTACCGTATTCAATTACAAGACTTATCGAAATCCGTTAAGATCATGATGACTTTACAATTTACCTATATCAGTCAACAAATACACAACAGAACATATACCTATGCACTCACTTTAAATCCGGGTATTCGTGTAGGTACCTATTAACACTATCGAAGATAAGAGATTCTACGATTACATATCAACACAACACAAAATGAATGCGCGTATTACGATAACATGACATAATATAAACCCAAGCTTTGTCTGTGTACGCTCATTCACAACTTGTTGGTGCTGCTTGTTACACGTTCAAAATTATTGTAAAGTTACGGAGAATATAGTTGACGATTGTAACGTGTGTTTAGTAAACTAGTGTTGTGACGAAAAAGTAAGTCAGTAAAGACATTTTTATTTTTGTTATCTGACTCTAAGAAAGTGCAACGGAATTGTGTAAATGTGCAAAATGACACTATTCTTAGTTATCTGCCACGTTATATTAAGTTAGATTTAAATGGCTTATTAGTCTAGATTGTAATAAATTACTAAGAACTTTAGTCCTTACTAACAAGGAAAAAAAAAAGTAAAGACATGTACATTTTTTTGTTTTTTCGATCGACTACGTGATACCTACGCGGGCTTTGTCAGCGGCATCGCCCGTGTTTTTTTTTTGACTTTGGGAAATCATCAAATAACTTCTCCCGCTCTGGGTGGAGCGGGAGAGCGTGTCAGACTTTTACTGACAAAAACCCACCCGTGTTCCTTCAGTTGCCTTGTGGAGACCAGATATTATTCCACGGGAACATGCTACCGGGATCAAAAGTATCCAATGTGTTGACCCATGTTATAAACGATCTGTGTCTTTCATTAAAACCCGTTCGGTCGTTGTTGCGTGATTAAGTAACAAACATCCAAACAGCTAAGCATCCAAACATACAAACTTTAATTCTTCGCTTCTTCCTGCAAATAAATTAATTAAAACGAGATAGCACTAGCCAGCTCTGTACATTATCATCAAACATTGTAAAATTAAAAAAATCCGAATGTAGAAGCGCAACTTTTCTTCATAAGTAAAGATTTGACACTATTTAGTGTCAATATATACTAGATAAAAAAACTAATGTATAGTGTTTTTAATGTTCCTCGAGGGGCCTATCGGGTTACCAAGAAACATACTGGTTGAACTGGAACCCGACCCCAAAATCGTTTGGATGGGGCCCGCAGGGGCCGATGCCCGCCTGGTGTGCGGGTTGTTCGAAAGAGATACCACAGCCCCTGACACAGAGGGAACACGGGTGGGTTTTAGTCAGTAAAAGTCTGACACGCCCTTCTGCTCCACCCAGAGTGGGAGAAGTTATTTGATAATTTCACGCCCTCAAAAAAAAAAACATCGTTGGTTAATGGTTAAGCAGATGATGATGATAATATAGGTGTGTATTTGTTGTTTTAGATCATGATACTCTTCTTAGTCTGGGTGGCGGTGCTGCTCGCCGTACTAGTGGTATACTTCCAGCAGATCTACTCTAAGTTTAGTCGCCATGGCGTCAAACACTTCAAGCCCATCCCACTGTTGGGCAACATGTTAAGGATCGTGTTACGTCTGGATCACTTAGCTGATGATGTTCAAAGGCTGTATAAGGGGTTTCCTGAAGAAAGGTAACTTGATTTGATGTTTCGAAAAATAAAACTTAACGAGTCGTTTGACAGTCATTATACTTAATCAGTCAGAAATATTTAATACAGCATTTTGTTTTTATTAACACTAACAATGTTAATAATAATATTATATATATTATTATATTTTTCTAATAATATTGAAAAATGTAATTTATATGTATTTTTTAACGGAATAAAGGAGTTAATAATAAAAAATGCTGCATTAAATATTTCATCATCATCGTATATAAATGAACTACAGTCACTGCTGGGCATATGCATATTATGTATGTTTGCTTGTGCTAATTTTTTGTACCAGCCTCATCCAGGTTCTACCCGTGATGAGAACAATGTCATCCTGATGAGATGAAATGAAATGTTTATAATGTAAAACACTTTTACACGCCAATATTTTGTTGGTCAATATTTACAAAAATTTATGGCGCCAGCATTTCTTAGCTGACTGTTCCCTGAAAATAAAAGCCGAAACAAACTCAGAGGTCATGGTCTCTTTTGAAATCCAAACATAATATGGTTTGAATTTTATGCGAGTCATGCAATACAGGGCCATGTTTGGAAGAGCTTTTTCAAGAAAGAGCCATGATCTGGAATGCCACTTGGTCACCATTACCTTAACGTTTAATGTCTTACTTAGGTTTGTGGGAAGATTTGAATTCATGAAGGAGATGGTAATGATCCGCGACATCGAGC
This sequence comes from Polymixis flavicincta, assembly GCA_949987655.1. Taxonomy (NCBI): domain Eukaryota; kingdom Metazoa; phylum Arthropoda; class Insecta; order Lepidoptera; family Noctuidae; genus Polymixis; species Polymixis flavicincta. The sequence goes on along the minus strand of OX465176.1, from coordinate 26,233,438 downwards.
TGGTAAAGAGGATCGCTGTCAAAGACTTTGAGCACTTTCTTGATCACCGCGCTTTATTCAGAACCGGTGAATCGCTCTTCACAAGGAGCTTGATATCTTTAGAAGGTACGTAGAAAATATCAAAATGTTGTTAAAGGGAAATCGAATACTTTTATCACATTTGATTTGATTATCAGGTAAGACTAATAATAATTACCCCAGGGCCTTGGGCCCAAGCAAAGGGTCGAGTTTCTTAAAAGACAAAGTACCTTTTGACATTATTTTTAAATATTTGTTGCTCTAGGAAAAGATTTTTCAGGCCCATTTAAATAAATACATATTTCCATGTTGCATAGGAGAAGAATGGAAAGACATGCGTTCTACCCTGAGTCCAGCGTTCACAAGCTCCAAGATACGTCTGATGGTGCCTTTCATGGTGGAAGTCGGCGACCAGATGATACGCTCCCTTCAAAAAAAGATCAAGGAATCCAAAAGTAAGTTATTATTTAAATATTTGTTTTAGTGTTTCTTATGTTTATTACTTCAGAACTGACAATTGAAAATGCTTTTCACCATTTTGATCAAATTATGCAAATTATTATGTTTTTTTCCTCGTTGCTTCTATAAACCATCTTCAACCCTTATTCTTTAGCTGGCTACATAGACGTGGAGTGCAAAGACCTGACGACTCGTTATGCCAATGACGTGATCGCCTCCTGCGCCTTCGGTCTGAAGGTAGACTCTCATAACGACGTGGACAACGAGTTCTACTCAGTGGGAAAGATGTCAACCACCTTAACTTACCGTCAGACGCTTTTGTTCTTCACACTTGCAATTATTCCATCAGCCGTGTCTAAGGTTAGTTCACTTGATTGGATTAAATTCTTTTACTAAAACGGTCTCTAAAGTAAACTATGTTGTTTAAGAACAACATAGTTTACTTTAGAGACCGTTTTAGTTAAGATGCTGCGATATCTCCAGCAATTTTCGATCGATTTCAAGCAAAGATAACATATTTTTAATGGGTAGATATCTATCTGGTAACTATGCGTCAGGTGCCTACTATGTTTTCTTTACTTTGCTTAGGTGGCTTTTGCGTTAGCTTAGATAATACATGTTGAATCCACTTTGTGTCTATTTTGATAACGTTGTAAGTTCATGTAATTAAATAGCAAAAAGTAGTATACGAAATCAAAAACTGAAGAAATAAAAAGAAAATAGATACTATAAAGAGAAAAAATCACTTTCAAGACTCTCGCATCACCGTTACAAAAGTAACAAAAAAAGAATGCTCTCGAAATGGTATCGCGGTGGATTTTATAATTATCTTTTGGTGCTGTTACTGGTAACAACACCATATGATAATTATACAATCGAATTACACATTACCGGACTGTAACAAAACTACTATAGGGCGTAATAGTACTAACAACTTAGTATTTCTATAGGGCTAAAAACCTTTTGCAGCAGTGGACGATTATAATTGGAGGAGGTGTTGGTTTAGATAATACGGAAAACAATAACGACAATGATAAAGTAAAACTTGTATTTTAATTATTAAATTAATTACGTGCATATCTATGCTTATATATATCTATTATATTATTTATCTATATCTACATCTTAACTATGAATAAAGAGGAAAGATTTGATTGTTTGTTTGTTTGCATTGAATAGGCTCCGAAACTACTGAACCAATTTGAAAAATTATTTATTTATTTAAATTGTCGAAGAAAGTTGTGGAATGCATTGGAATTTTAAGATTAACTTTTGTGTGCTTCAATGTTGGGAAGTTACATTACTTCCGGGTGACATAGGCTATATTTTATTCCCGTATTCCCATGGGAACGGGAACTACGCGGGTGAAACCGCGGAGCGCTGCTAGTATTTTATAATTATGTTCTTTTTCAGTTTTTAAAGCTGGATTTCCTTTCGAAGGCCGCGAATGAATTCTTCAGAAAGTTAGTTCTAGAAACAATGGAAGATCGAGAGTTGCGAAACATTATCAGACCCGATATGATTCACTTGCTTATGGCATTAAAGAAAGGTACAAATTATATGTATTTCAGCAAATGCAGAAAATTCAGTACAAGTCAGAAATAAATAACTACAAAACTCCATCAATAAATTCAAATGTAATTCTAGGTAAATTGACCCATGAAGATAACAAGTCCAATGATGAAGCTGCTGGATTCGCAACAGTTGACGAATCTTCCGTTGGACGGAAACAAATTAACAGAGGTGTGTATTTTTCTAAAATTGCAAAAAAAGAACACAGGTTACGTGTCAAGGCCTCCCCACTTGCGGTAGGAGTGTTGGTCATCTCGTCGTTGTTTTGTGGGCCGACCGCGATGATACCGTCCATCTCCAACCAACCTGCTGGGCAACCATTATGTGGAGGCTTGCCCAGCAGTCATATTGCATGCGGCTGATGTGACCCACCCAATCGCATTTTAGCATGGTAGCCTTCTTGCCTTCGTCAATATACCCGTTTTTGAACGCAGCGTGGTGTTCCGAATTGTATCCTGTCTTTTCACACCCTAAATGCTTCGTCCACCTTGAAATTTACTTTTCGGAAAGTTTCAATGCAGAACTTTTGTGACTTGATGAACGACAAGTCTGAGCACCGTTTAGATGGGCAGGTCGATGAGTTTGCGCTTCAGGGAGATCAGCATATCAGCCTTCATAGGGTCTTCATGCACGAGTAGCCTGTTCAGGAGTTTGAAATTCGGCTATCGATTTTTCTTTCCTGCCTGTTTTCGAAAGAAACTAACTGGCACAGGTACAAATTCTCATAAACATAATCTATTTCCCGCCACTACCTCGACCCTAAGCTTAGTGCCGTTAGTCATAAGTAGGGCTTTAGACCGATTCGTCGTATGTCCTACCCTAAAGCTTGCCGTGTTTAGCTCTTGGAGCATGGCTTTTCCTTGCCGACGTCAATACCCATGGGTTTTCCATGAGACTGCCAGTGAATTATCTCCTCGACTATGCTCGTAAACAATTTGGGAGTAAGCGGGTCACCCGGCTTTACGCTTTTCTGTATTCTGAATGAAGGTCCAGCAGTAATTAGTTTATTGTATGCGGCGCTATTTTTGTAAATCTTTTTACAAGATCAATGTATTGTTTTTCAATTTCCTGGTGTCGAAGTGATGTAAATATTTTTGAGGACTTCACACTTCGTGTAATCCACGAACCATTATATTTATTTGTAGATTACTTTCTGATAAAACAATTTTTGCAATCACAATTTGATTTTACTTTAAGCGTGGACTGACAACGACCTCATCGCTCAAGCGTTGCTGTTCTTCATTGCTGGTTTTGAAACTGTCTCAGCTGGTATGTCGTTCCTCCTCTACGAACTGGCAGTGAACCCTGATGTCCAGGAACGACTGGCGCAAGAGATCAAGGAGACTGACGCTAAGAACAGTGGCAAGTTTGACTTCAACTCCATTCAGAATATGCCATATATGGATATGGTTGTATCTGGTAAGATTTTGACGATTTTTAAATAATAAATATTGCGTAAAAAAGTACATCATGACTGATTTTTATAACCTAACCCATTCGGTCAGGGTGCCCGGGGATTAGCTACTGTGACCAGTCCTCGATTGACGCTGTCCCGTCAACGATTCACAATTTTACGGGATGAAATTGATAGACTGTAACCTATCAAACCAAATTGGGTATATTCTAATGGTTCTAAATTTTTTTCTACAGTTTATTAGGATATATAAAAAAAAAAAACGGTATGCACGATCTTACGGTGGCATAAACTTATCTTTCACTGTTTTTAAGCCAATGATTTTGTTTTGCAGAGGTTTTACGACTGTGGCCGCCTGTTATTGCTCTAGACAGGGTTTGCACTAAGGATTACAATTTGGGAAAACCTAATGAGAAGGCTGAAAAAGCATATATTGTAAGTTTTTTTTAATTTCGAACACCTAAATTACAAGCTACAAAAAGCATGATATTAACATCCTTGATTTTCCAGGTCCGCAAAGGAACAGGTATCTCAATACCAGCATTTGCTTTCCACCGTGACCCGCAGTTCTTCCCCAACCCTGATAAATTCGACCCTGAGAGATTCTCTGAAGAAAACAGGCATAATATCCAGTCGTTCGCTTATATGCCCTTCGGTATTGGACCTAGAAACTGTATTGGTGAGTAAAAATGTACCTTTATGACTACAATGCATATTAAAAATATCAAAAGTAAAGAGTAGTAGAGTACAGTAAATAGTGATTATGGATGGGAGAGGAACGGGAGACGAAGGTAATGAAATTTTAAAGGAGAAAGAAACAGAAATGTTATTTTTTTTGTGTGAAGTTAACGAGAAGGCAGTAAATGACTTATTATTCACTACTATTGCGTTACAAATAGCAATATTCGACTGAGACAAGAAAAGAAGATGAAATTTAATAAATAAACAGTTATATGCTTGAGGTGCAAACGGTAAAAATTATAATTTTATCGATTTTCTCAGGGTCAAGATTTGCTCTTTGTGAGATCAAGGTGATGGCGTACCAGATCCTCCAGCATATAGATGTCTCCCCTAATGAGAAGACCTGCATCCCTGCCAAGCTTTGTAAGGATCCCTTTAACGTGAGGCTAGAAGGTGGACATTGGCTCAGATTTAGACCGAGGAAGTAGAAAAGGCAATACAACGAATAATTTAAAACTTCACAGATTAATTTGTGGTTTATCTTGCGTCAAAACAATGTATTTATCTACTGTTAAGATGTTGTAACTACTACAATGAATAATTAACTTAATGTTACGTGCAAATAACGGGTGTAAAAAGAAACATTACCTAGGCTAGACTTATTTTACCTGGGCATTGATTGATTATGTAAATATTTAACGTTTCATTTTAATAGAGAACAAGGTTTAATTGTGGTGAATAAAAATGTATGGAAGCCTTTACGACATATATGTACATAATTGTACATGATGGGGTTTATAAACGTTGCTTAAAGTTAAGAGATGTTTAAACGTCAAAAATTTGGTTAAGCAGTCGCTAATTATTGTGTAACTTTAAGCAATGTTAAAATAAGCCCCTTAACCCTAGATAGATAACCATAAAACACTGTACACTAAAGATAACCATACGTCGATTCGACGTATGTTTGAGTGGGCATAGTTTAGATTATGTATATATCTACTAGGTTCATGAATGTGGTAATATGTCGTAATGTATGTTATTGTGTTGTGAGTAAATGAAAAATATTTGGCTTTATTTATAATTTTATTAGATTAAAAAAACAAAAACAAAACACTGTACTTCTTACTCTGAAAAACTCAACATTTACGAATCTCTCTGTCAGTCTTATAATTTTCTATGTAAACTTTTTTAAATCAACTTATTGAAAACTCTATAATATGAAAAATCTAAAAAATAAAAATATTTTACTGATTTTGGCCTCAAAGGCACTTAGGACAGGCGCTGTACTTGTGCTCTCCACAATTGGAATTATTGCAGCTATCGCACACTGTTTTTGTCATCCTTCTAATTTGTGATGGACAAAAAGCACAATATTTTAGTTTATCTGGCTAAGGTACACGTTTACATCATGTGGGAGGTTCGGCTTGTATTTTGGACAACATACCATCAATTATTTATTTTTCTTTGGTCGGCAAAATAAGCATTTGCTGCCTTCTTTCCATCTATGGAGTCATCAAGCTATTGCTGAGTTTTTTCATGAAATCTCTACGTTTCAGCGGTTTTTCTTTCTTGGACAGTAATTATAAATACCATATTCAACATCCCATAGAACATACCCATGGCCTATCTGTTAGTTTTCCAGCTGCACGACATTGACGGGCACATTTGATCAATAGTGTCGACTCCACATTTTATTTCATTATAAAAATGAATCATATTTGTTTTGCCTGACTTAGGATGAACCGTGCCCTCTTTATCGCACCATGATAGAATAAATACCAATTTACTCGGCTTCAGTTTGTACGACACTAACGTCAAGGGCCCATCATAACAGAACATGGATTTTCAACAACCGAACGATTTCTGCATCGTCTGCACGAATTTGTGATGTCTTTGTTTTTTATTATCATAACCTATAACAAATAAAATAAAGATATATACATTTATTCTCAAATAAGTCACAAAAACACATTTTACTAAAAGTCGAAAAACGGACACTAAAGATAACCATACGTCACTTCGACGTACGGTAGGTAAATATTGACGAAAATATTGCACTTACCGGAGCGATACGGACGTGTCCTGCAAGCTCCGAGGGCCAACGGAGTTGGTAGGAACAGTCAGCTTAGTAACACGAAAAATAAACGAATTATAACGATTTTTCAAAATCGATTACGTCGATTCGACGTAGGTTATCTATCTAGGGTTAATAGAGTCGTAGCGAAGTCAAAATTGCACACATATTGAAGTAATTTTTGCGAGGTCTGGGAACGATTCGAATGCCGAATATATTATTTTTTGAATTATATGTCTGTTTATTTAAATGTGTGTTCCAGCATCATGCAAAAACTATCGCATAAATATTGTTAAAATTTTCCATGTTTTGTTTTAATGCAAATCTCAAATTTATTAGTATTCTTCTATATTTTACTGCAAATTGTAAAAAGACCAGCCAATAGGTTAGAATTTTGCAGATAGTTACGGATTTAACCTTTTAAATTATTATTATCACGCTATATCTTTATGGAGCTATACAGTCAATCACGACATATAAAGGGTATTAGATGGGGCAATAAGGGCAGATACCTCAACCGTTATCGCTACGAGAACTTTATTTTGTATATATAACTTTGAAACATTTTGATGTGCAAGAAAATGGGCAATTTTCACAATGCGAATCGGTCCTGTTTCAAAAAAACTCTTAAGAACCAACTGAGCTTTGAATACTAGAAAAGTCAGAAATCGCAAAAGCTTCCCATTCTTTTCGTGGGAAATGAGGCTGAGATGAGAGAGAACACAATTTACTAGTGTATGACAATAGTCGAATTATTCCATTACGTTACTGGGCTGAGAAGGGAACGAGTGTAGCACCAGATAGTTACAGATTTAACCTTTTGAATAATTTTGAATCCGCGATTCCTTTAGGAAGCTGTGCAGTCAATCATGACATAATATAAGGTTATATTATTTTAGTGACATTTTTTTGTCAGGAATAACCTGTAAGAAAGCATGAGTCAGTGTATCAGTGTTGTGTCATTACATTTCATTGCAGGCTTTACTATTATTATGATTGCTACGGGTTTCAACCTCAGGACGAGCTGCTTCTCACCATCTCTTCGGACAACTGTACGTCAGTTACTCTTGCGTCACCAGTCTTGACTCGCTTCACGTTTTGGCTACTGAGACCAAAACTAGAAACATAGTGAATATGAATGTTTTATAAAAATGTGGCTGTAAATTGTGGTATCACGACGTCTACCCTAACGAAGTCGAGGGCAGAAGCTACCATACACTTATACACATGCATTACACATACCATGTATTTAATGAAATAGACGATAGTAGATTTTAGTTGTATTGTAAAAATACTTTGTAGGTTTACAAAGATATTTTGTGCTTGCAATGATGATGTTATAATTATACTATTATGATGAATATTTGTGTATGTATGTGTGAGGTTTGTATGTTTTATGACATATATTTTACGATGAATAATGTTTGGTATTGAAGAATAATTTGTCATGAATTATTGTGGTCGTGACAGTATAGCTGTAGGTATTTTTAATAACAATTAAAATGATTGATGTACTTATGCTTTCGTTTGTGTTATTTATTACTATCATCATCAGCCTTCTGCCCATTTCTGCCAGGGGTGCGGGTTGTTCAAAAGAGAGAATACGAGGGAATACGGGTAGGTTTTAGTCAGTAAAAGTCTGACACGCCCTCCGGCTTCACCCAGAGCGGGAGAAGTTAATTGATGATTTACCACCCTCAAAAAAAAATCTTTCGGCCCTTTTCTCTTCATTAAAATTATATTATCATTTTTTGGAGTCGGCCATTATTTTTCTTTCAACTAAAAGTATTAGCTACCTACCATCTCAGAGTTCACTTCGTACTATCTCAATCCTTAAATCGTCTCATCTATAATATAATCTATTCTATATAAAAAAAACTTTTTTAAAAAAAAAAACAACCGACTTCCAAAAACAACACTATAAAGCTCAAAATAACTTTAATTTCATAAGTCGGTGACTTTGGATGTGTATTTTAATTATTTGTCACCGCCTTCCGAAATTAAAGTTATTTTGAGCTTTGTAGTGTTGTTTTTGGAAGTCGGTTGTTTTTTTTTTGAAAAAAGTTTTTATTTTTCACTTTTTAGTTACCTACTTACCCCACACTTTTTCGAAATTTCATCATCCTTGGGGTCAAAACAATGCACATTTATGCGATAGCAACATTCGCGGTTGATTTGCTGTAATTTTTTGAAGAGTTCCGTTGTCTGTCTCCGAAACGCATCATCAGATCTATATGAAATTTCAATGGGACCATTTCGGAGTAAAGCCCTTTCGAACAAAAAAACAATTTTGCAAATCCGTCTATATACGACGGAGTTATGCCCGAACATACATAAAAAATAAAAATAAAAAAAATATAAACATGTCGAATTGATAACCTCCTTCTTTTTGAAGTCGGTTAATAAAAGAAAAGTCCTGACTAACTGACTGACTCATCAACGCCCAGCCCAAACCCTTGTACCTAGGAAACTGAAATTTTGCACAGAAGTTCCCTAATGTAGACAAGGAATAAGGAAGGATTTTTCGAAATTCAACCCTAAGAGAGTTAAATAGGGGATGAAAGTTTGTTGGGAAAATCGTAATTTTTGTAGTTAAAATCATGATTTGTGTTTATCATTCTGATTCAGTGTTTTTGGGAAATCAGCCCCTGAGGGCGTATTACACATAAAAAAAGTGTTCATCTTCTTATAAATAACAGACTAAAAATTTTATTAAAATCTAACCGGAATAACGAAATAACAGTAAAAGTGTAATGGCAAAAAATACGAGTTTAAGAGCGCTATTAGGTTTATTTGAAAATTTGAAAAAAATACAATGACAATGAAAGCTTATTATTTTAGATGTACGGTCGCGGTCAAGAGTCCATTCTCATGCTAAGGGTTATATTGCTATGACTCGCGGTCCAGGCCGTACCTACAGCTGTGTGTATAAGTGATGTAACCAGACCGCACACCACAGTAGGTACTCACACACCACTGTCGTCGAAAGATACAAAAAACATACCGTCGCACAGAGTACTCTGTCTCTGTCTGTACTGTGTTACGTAGTAACTACGTATGACCTTGGTCGGTTCATACGATCGCTAAAATTCACGTTCTAATATCAAGTCTCGGTAGCTCGCAGCGTATTGTCATTGATTAAGAAACACAAAAGTCTGGGTTCAAATCTCCCGAAGAGACTTTCATTTTTCTTTTCAACAATTTCATCAGTTCTTTTATTATTCGTTATACGAGAATGTTTTTTTTAAATTACTTAAATTATTATTTAAACAAAGGATTAAGAAGATTATGTGATTACAAAATGTGTATTCGTTATAATTTTATGAAGTAGGAAAAATAACTACTAATAACTTCTTGTTAACAGTTTATTTTCTCATAAAGAACAATTATTGAAATAAAGTAGCTAATTGGTGAACCATGATAATCAGGCTATTGTATCTTAGTAATATAATAATATTGTGCTGTAATTACTACAATGTGCGGTACTCTAAAGAAATCACATTTTTCTACGCAAATCTACCCACGTAAAAATAACAAATGCAGACAAGTTGTCACAATACAATTAAATGACTCAGTAGTACTACTATTGGAATAAATCTACTGCGAGTGAGTTAGTTCTCTCAAACCTCAAAGTTAACAAATTGTATTTAATAGGACTTATCGAAGTTATAGCTTAAGTAATCATTTTCATTACGAAAAGAAAATTGAAACTAAACCTCGAAATAATCCATATTACGGATATGACACAATATTATGTGAATATTACTAAAATCAATAAAAGTCAATAATAATAAATATTTCTAATTTATATCTTAATGTTAATGTTTATGTTTTTTGAGCTGGTTTTCCATGATGCAAACCTTCTGCGTCGAGTGCACAGCGCACTATGAATAATTTGGCAAAATTTCTTGTCTTTTTGAAACCACTTGTGCTGTCGCTTTCTTTTATAAGCTGGGGTCTTCCACTTTGCTTTCGACGGGCAAGGCTACCCCCTTCCTCATATCTTTTCATCCACTGACTCACAGTATTTCACTAAAACAAAAAATGGGTACTGTTAGGCTACTAAACAAAATACATACTAATATGTATTACTATTTAGAAACAAAATTATTTGAAATATAAATTTCACATAAATATTTAATCTAGGAAATAAATTTACTTTGAAATTTTATATTTTTCTTCTATTTAGACGTTATGATATTTATAAAACGTTTAAAAAATAACTACAAGGATCAGCAGTTATACTTTAAATAAGTGCTTAATAAAATAATTAAATCATAATACTCACACTCAGGCCGGCTTCATCAGTTATTTGTGATATTTAAGTCCGCTTTTATGCAGCGCAATAATATTCGCTTTCATTTCTATTATTCAATTTGCTTACATTTTAAAATGAACTAGAAGACCGCTAATAGATTAAACACACGTCACTAGCACACAATAACAACCAACACCGTTCTATATGTCACGTCGAATGAGTCGTAAGTTAACTATCATTTAAATTTCTTTAGGTTTCTGTGGGTATATTGATCAAGTTTTACGAGTTTAGTGAACAAGACGAATAGAACAAGAAACTATAGTCAAAAGCGATTTTTAAAACAATAAAAGGCTAGCACATCGCGCGTGGGATTCGAACCCGAGACTCGTTGCGCACGATGGCGCTAATCCAAGTTCAGGAACCACTAAGCTATCACGTCATTTACTTTAACGGTTGAATTTATGGAATACAATCATTTGTAGACGTATGAGAGTGTGTGTGTCTACAGTATAGAAATTACTTAATATAAGAAGGTCGTAAGTTAAACCGTAGTGTCAATCTATTACTTTTTGAGATTGGTACTCCGCTTTTGGATCCTACTGTACAGTCAATGGCTGGGAAAAGCCGCGCTGTTTCGGAATGAACACATCTAATCCGTTTTCATGAATCAGTGTAACAAATCGTCAAAATCACATCAAAATCTGTCACGGAGTACAGACATGACTATTTTTTTACTATTTATTATTGAACAGTGCACTATTTTAACTTAAAATACCAATGGGACCTATCCACTCATTAGACATCATCACAATCTACATCTTTTTAATAAAATAAGTGATAGACATAATATTAATACTAGAAACAAAGACAAAATAGATCAACCATTTATCAAAGTACATTCATCTTTTATGGGGTACTGTGTAAAATGTTATAACAAAATACCTTGTGATATATTGCAATTAAATGAAAGGAAATTTAAAAGTCATATTAAAAGTACACTTTGTAAACAAGCGTATTATAAATTAGAGGATTATATCCAAGATAAGAATGCTTGGAAACATGCTGGTTCTGCTCCATAGGACAATCTAGAGTCTAGACATAATCAAACTGGTTGCTAATTGAATTGTATAAATAATTATATTTGTGACATTGATTAACTCACACACTGACTTATTACTTGTTAATATTCTAGAAAAATCGTATATTTACTCTTACAATGTTTGTAAATATGTGAGCACCATGTATCTATCATAAAATGAATTTATCTGTATTGCTTCAATTGCATTTTTTTTTACCTATTTTGGTATAGTATTAATTTTATTCTGGGTGCATCGTTTTCACACATAATTATAATGAATTTACTTTGTTAAATTGTATTTGAAACATTTTAAAAGAGTAACGGTGGAGTTTCTTGCCCGTTCTTCTCCTACCTACCTGTACCTGTACCTGTAATCATTTACGTAACAATTTTTTCTAATTCTCACAAGATGAAGAGACTAAAGAGGATTTAATATTTTCACTTTAAAGTTGCCTTCCAAGCAAGTAGGTAATTTTCCGTTTCGATATATTCCGTTTCTATTGTTAGGTTTCAGGATTTTTATCCTCCAGTAATCATACATATGAATCCGCGCGCCGCACCTCGGGTACTATGATAAGCAGTGTCGGAAGACATTTTTTACATGGATTAACACATAGGGTACTTTTAATCCCGGTAAAACGTTCCCGTGGGTTATTTTCCGACATCCACGCGGGCGAAGCCGCGGGAAAAAGCTAGTTAATGATAAAGATAATCATCTTTATTGACACAAATTTTACAAAAAATTGTGTGAATTCCCTAGCTCCTGCGCTAGAGTACACTGTTTTATAGGAGCTGTCTTCCCCTAGTTACAATGTTACTTGTTATTTATGGCATTCAAAGATTACAAAGCGAATCAGAAGTAATAGATATAATAAATGAAAATAAAATAAAAATTAAACGTAATCTAACAGGATAATTTAAATATAATTATAAAGAAAAGTGTTAGTTGAAGTGAGCAGGTGTCTGAATGTGTGTTGGGTAAGGGAAGTGGTGCATATTTGTGTGGGGTAGGAGTATGAGTATGTATTGAGCGAGGGTGTGTGTTGGGTAGTATGTGTGCATGTATTGAGTGAGGGTGTGTGTTGGGTAGTATGTGTGCATGTATTGAGTGAGGGTGTGTTGGGATTATGAGTGCGTGTATTGAGTGGTGTGTGTGTATGAGTGTTGGGGAGTGAGAGTGTTACTCTTCATAATTAGGTTTTCAGTGGCGCCATAATCCAAATTTTTAGCCGGGATAGTATAACGTTTTTTAAACTGGTTTAAGTTTCCTAATTTTGATCCGCTCCGAGAGCAGTGGTGGCCCAGTGGTAACGCCCGCTACTTACGTGTTGTAGGTCGTGCGTTCGAACCCAGTCAGGCGTATTACTTTGTGTAAATAATTTAATCACCACTGCTCTCAAAATGGTGAAGGAAAACATCGTGAGGAAACCGGCATGTCCTAGAACCAAAAATTCGAAGACATGTGACATTCACCAACCCGCACTGGGCCCGCGTGGTGGATTACGGCCCACTCCCTCTCACGGAGAGGAGGCCTGTGTCCCAGCAGTGGGAACGTTATAGGCTGAGTATGTATGTATGTATGCATATCCGCTTTGTATCAGAAGGACTATGACTCTGTCTGAAATGTATGAGAGGCATGTGGTGCAAAAAGACTTGCTATAATGTACATTCAAGAGCACAAAATTAAACTTCATTATAGTTTAAGTGGTTCCGTGTGGTGCCGGCCGGTCGTAAACAATAAGCACCATCCTATTTCTTCCCTTGGGTAGGAGACCCAGTGGGGAGGCGACTAAAGGACTTACTAGAGAATGGGCAGCAGCGTTCTCTATGAATTTTACCATCATACTGCGATTGCCAAGCCGCCTGCCTAGCGTGGCGATTATGGCAAATCCCCCCAATTGGGGGAGGTCCAGCAGTGGACGTCTTTCGACTGAAATGATGATGATGATTTTTATGGGTGTATTTTATAAGTACTCCACAGTCCACTAAAAGTACTCCAGATAATACTCCATTGTTTTCCTTATTATAAAAGTGACTCGCTTCATTTAGTACGGGCCACTTGTAGAAGTAATCAATCAAGTGTCAATCAAATTCACAATTTCAATTATTATTATGATGTAGGGGATTGCTTTACGTTTCTGTAAATAAAATGGAGGAAAATCAGGATCCGTTTGTTTTTATATCAAAAAGGCAAGACTGTTTTGCAAGAAAATGAAATATCTGCCGTATTTTTTTTTAAACGGGTTTCGCACTTTAAACGCATTATTTTCGGGGACGATTGCTAAACCCTCTGAAAATATAATAGATACGATAAAATAACGCATTTTAGTTGTCACACACCTACGAAAAAAAGGTTTTTATTCGTTTCATTTTTTTTATACTGAAAATTAAAATAATTTACTTATTATCTGTGGTTTATTTTCTGCGTCAGTGTACCAGTCCTTTTGCCCATCATGCCGTTTATACATTTCAGAAGTTCTACTAGTTTGACGATTTTAAATGTCAGACGTTTTACTAGTAGGTCGTTTTACTTTAACATAATTTATGCCACAAGGGCATTTTACTATTTTGTCCTTCTGATACGGAGCGGGTAAATCGAATGTCAATATTCGTTGCGTGAGTAGGGTAATAATTTTTATAAATAGCAAAATTTTTATGAACATCTAATAAATAAAAAAACAATATAACACTAACTTAACTAAATGTCAATAATTGACAAAATTAAAACAAAAAAAAAATATCAATAGGTAAGATGTCACAATTTCTTTCCAAACACTAATCATTAATAATAATTATGTCAATAAAGAATTTATTATTATCTTATGAGAGTAGTCCTTTAATTATAGACATATATAAAATTTTGCAAACTTTATTTGAACGTGTCATTAAGATATTCTTTAACCATACGCCTCGTCAATATATAATTTAAAAAAATTATTGAATTTTATTGAAAACTATCATGAGCTATAAGCACACCACGAAGTGGGTACCATTTAATGTTAGGGAAAATTTCGACGCACCAAAAGCTCATTAAAATTAGATAGTGCCAACTGCGACGAAGATAGAGGGGTGAACTAGAATCTGAATTTAAACATGAATTATTTGTAATGCACGAACGTCACAACCAGAGACCTTAATGTGAGTTTCATTTAACCAACTCGATCAAACGCATCGAGCGCGTTCGGCGCTCCGATTGGCCCTGAATTGGTGGTGGACAAATCGGTGCGGCGAAAGCGCTCGATTAATTTGATCGAGATGGTTAAATGAAAATCACACGAGGGCCACAGAAGGCCAATAGTCTAGTTTTTTTTAGTATTTTAAAATCTAGTCTAACAATGTATGGAAACTCGAGATATTTTTGACAGATTGAGACTGAGATCTGACTATGAACGTTCTTAACATTAGGAGAATTACTTTTCAGACAAAATAGCACAGATAGTTAATGGTACACAAGTCGCGGGCTCGAACTCACTGGTGGGCCTGGGTAAAAAGCACGCTGTCTTACCAGGCTTCGTGTCCGACAGAGGTAGTATCAGTGATGAGCAGTTAGACAACACCAAACCATGTTTAAGTGTCGATGTACATTGTTAAACAGTGGAGTAAAACCCTCCCGAATGTTGTATGGAAAAAATGTGGACTTGTTTCACCTTAACGAGTTAAATCGCGTCGTGTCAGGTACCTAGCAGTGAAAACCCATTCAGGTGGAGATGCAAAGATCATTATAATCTGGAGTGCAAATGAGGTGCTGTGCAGCAAGTGACGGGACACATGGATAGTCATGTCCTGAGACCTGCAGTAGCTGGTCACATTCGTTTTGGCTGACGAAATTTTTATCTTTGTTACTTCACGTTAATAGTGTTTGTATCCTATTCTTGTCAGAAAATTATTCAATCCATCAAATTTTAATATTATCAGGCACTTGTAAATAAACTGATATTGATAATAAATCAATAAACGCCAAGTACGTAGACTTATAATATCCCGGATCTAAGATACAAGTATTGAAGTAAACACACGGGTACTATTATTATGATTTTTTACGATGAAGTAGTAAGTAAGTACAGTTAGCGACACTTTAGTTTTTTTTAGTCTTTATAACTGACCCGAATATTTAATTTAAGAAATTACAATTAATCGCTTAGTATTATAAATAAAACGCTAAAATACGAAAAATCGCATAGTTTATATGATGTGTTAAAACAGCACCTAACACTGTTAATCGACTTTTGTCGCTGACCGTACTTTATTGAACATCCTCGCCACAGTCTGTTACCACACATATTATAATTACAGAGTTGTCGTCAGGTGGCTCGTTGGTCTAGGGGTATGATTTTCGCTTAGGGTGCGAGAGGTCCCGGGTTCAAATCCCGGACGAGCCCAATTATTTTGCGTTTTTGTTAATAAAGGAGACTTACGTGTCTGGGATAGACGGGGCTCCGGTCATAGCGTGCCGTTATTGAATACCTGGGGAACAAGAATTTAGGTTTTATGTTTATATTATCGAGTATTGTTTTAGCAGTCAATTAAAAAATAAAATGTTGAAATCAAAACGACAAATCATTTTATAAAAGTTTTATTTATTTATCGGTCTCGTAGTCTACAAGGAACCCTTATGAGTTTCGCACTGTCTGTTTGTCTGTCCGTCTATATGCGGCTTAGCTCAGAAACTAAAAGTATCTGAGCTAAGCCGCTGTTAAGCTGCTGCTAGAATGCTGTAATTTGGATGTTGTAACGTTAGAATATTGTAACGTAAGATTCTTTAAACAAAGGACGAAGAAGACTTTACAAAGGGGAGAAAAAATAAGGTTTGCTTTTCAGCGGTAACAGTGTTTAAAAACATATCAAATGTGAAAGGTGAGTGTCATAACATTCCATATTGGAAAACAGATGTGTATATAACAATAAAAGAGCGTTTTGTGTAATAATCACGGCAACAAAGTAGTGAAATAATATCTTGTTTTACCACGGGACGTTTTTTTTTTGGTTACGTCGGATATTGTATTGGTTATTGCGAGTGTGTGTCAACCATTTTTCGATTCAGGGATCCGTTTGCGAAACATGAAGGTTTAACTAATTAGCTATATCAAATCAAATCAAATCAAGTCAATTTATTTCGGATTAAAAAATTATATCCATAGGTGTTAGTAACAATAAACTTAGCTTAATGTTAGTACTCTTTCTGTAAAACGTTTTAATTTAAGCATGCGCCGGGTTGAGCGCCCTTTGCATGAATACTCATCCACTGCTTCAACAGTGGCGAATCCCACCTGTTTGCCAACGCATCCAGGATGCCGTTTGCGGTGCTACGCACGCGTCTGAGCAGCGAAGCACTTCGCTTACGTATGATTGCATAAAAGCCATATATGAAATCCAAGTCAATTTCTCAGAATAGTTTACTTTTCCAAGTAAATTTTATCAGTTGGTTGACTATTTCTCGTTAACTTGTAAAGCCTACTGAGCTGTGATAGTTTTCCTTTTAAATTCGTAATACATACCTTATGCCTAGGTATCTAAAACCAACCATTCTTTTTTGTTTTAAACAGGTGGGTGTTATAAATCAGGATCTGTAAGCTCAGAAGGCAACTTATTAAATATCTCTACAGCTTGGTACTTGGAAAAATGCTTTACTGTATTAAATTTTGGTGCTATTTGTTGTTTAAAAAATGTTCTTCGCGTGCTCTCTCTAGTCTCACGTTGTTCTTGTGATTCAAACTCATGTAGATACTTAGCAAAATGACTTAAGAGCACCAATATGTATAGGCTAGGTACTGTTAATATTCCCAAATTTTTAAAATAATCTTTGCCTGAGATAAGTTGTGAATTTTTTACTATTGTCCTTAAGGCTCGTTTCTGTAAGATGAACGCTCTCTGCGAGTTGTAACTGTAACTGTTTTCCTAGAGCACGATGCTATAACTTATTCTAAACTCGACCAGCGCATAATATATAGCCTTTAACTGTTCTATGTTCAAAATATCCCTAAGGCTCCTGAGTGCGTAACATGCTGACGATATGGATGATTCTATAACGGCAAGCTCCGGTTTCCAATTTAAAAGCGGATCTATATTCATCCCTAAGAATTTAACCTTATCCACTGATTCAATCCTATCTCCATTTATTTGTACATCTAAGTTGTCATTATGACGAGTGGTAGTCTTAAATAATAATAGGTTGGTTTTACCTGCATTTAGCAATAAGTTATTGGCTGTAAACCATTCGCAATTCTTTTCAATAATTATATTTGTATTTAATGTCAATTTTTCTATGTCTTTTGCCCCAATTATTATGTTAGTGTCATCTACGAAAACAACAAGTTTCTCGTTAGGCTGGGTTTTATTAATGAAGTTGAGTAAGTAAGTAAAAACAATATATAGTATTGGTCCTAAAATTGAGCCTTGAGGGACACCACGTTTTACATATGTCATTTTTGACTTGTATATCACTTCGTGATTGTTCTCGTCTGTACTTTAAATTTCTATATACATTCGTCTGTTTTGTAAGTACGATGTCATAAGTTGTAATGTCTTTCCTCTTCTACCATAATGTTAGAGTTTAGCCGGCAACTGGGACTCGAGGTGGCCCTGCACAAGTCTGAGGCCATGTGTTTTCATGGTCCTCGGAATGCGCCACCGTCGGGTTCCCCGATAACAGTGGGAGGGGTTCACATCGGCGTCGAGTCGACGATGAAGTACCTAGGACTCGTCCTCGACAGCTGGTGGAACTTCGCGGAGCAATTCCGCGCGTTTGACTGGAGCGGGCCGGGGCTGCCTTGAAGCGGCTCCTACCCAATCTAGGGGGCCAAACGCCTCCTGCCGGAGGCTCTACGCGGGGGTCGTGCAGTCCATGGCCCTACACGGGGCACCGCACCGGTGTGGGCGCTTACACTGAGGCGCCAATCAGCACACTGGTTGAAGGCGTCCCATAGGGTCATTTATAGCTCCAGATATCTAAACTCATAAATATTATGTTCCCTTCCCAGGTTTTGTGCACACAGTTCTCACACGCAGGCCACCTCTAGCTATAAAAACAATAAAACATTACAAAGAAACTGTATACCTACTTCTTAAATGATAAGCGAGGTAATCATAACAAAAATAAACACGTGAAGATAATTGTAATGATGACTTAGCACTTTGAATGTTTACAAACATACAGGGTCATTTTAAGGCTAGGTTGTTCCGGCATGTAGGCCTTTGAAACGCTACCTCCGCCTCCCCCAAATGCGACATGACGTATTTATTTACGATGAACTGTCAACCATTTAGCAGAAAATCCATGCCATAGTATAACATATTGCAGTTGATCAACTGAATTATTTTTTCATATGTTCGAAGTTTTTTCCTTGGTTTTAGGTACGGTATGGTAAAACTTAAAATATTACTTAAAGTTCCCTGTGTAGGGTAAGTGTCCTGTAAGTTACCTATTGAGCGTTTTCATATTATCAGATATTGATACCAACCCGATACCGATATTTCGGCAGCTGTACACATACCGATTCGAAACCGATATATTTAATATCGGCCTGATGATATTGGCGAATACCGATGACCATCGCGACTCACCAAACGACCACAGTAGGTACAGTACCTAAGTATCGACGTCTCGAAGTCAGCAATGCGAATAAGTGTGTTCAATTGAAAGAATGGCCAGTTCTCTCACCTCTATTGTGCTGCAGGCTTAGCACGAGAACCGTAGACAAGCGTTTTGTCGTCGGAAGAGTTGACAAAAATTATGTTTCGCTATAGACAGTTGACAGTTTTGTACCAAGAAAAGTAGACAAGCAATTTCTATTCTACAGAAGAGTAGATATAGAAATGCGTCATGATAAGCCTGCTGATATCGGAGCCAGTCACTGTCTACGACAACTTACGAGACAATAACATCTCTATATAAAAGCGTTTATTAGGTACTAAACGTTTTCGAAAATCTAATCCCCGGTATCGTGGCGGTGTCGGAATCGGCTAATGTGCTGTGTTGTAATGTAATGTAATTGTTAAAGTGTAAATGTATTTTCATTCAAAACGTAAACGTTCCAGAAGTAGCGATTTCAAACATTTGTGAAATAACAAACCCGGCTTTACTATTATTATGATTGCTACGGGTTTCAACCTCAGGACTAGCTGCTTCTCACACGGACAACTGTTCGTCAATTGATCCCGCGACACCAGTCCTGTTTGCCTTGTTTCTTTGTATATTTAGGCTGTTGAGAGCAAATCTACAAATGTGACATAGTTGTGTACAGGGAAGTCTTATATAATGTGGCACAATAGTGGTGTCTTACGACTTCTACGCGAACGAAGTCACGAGCAGAAGCTAGTTACAGATACATATGGTTTTGCGGTTGTAAGGTGAAAATGAAAAATAGCAATAGTTTCATTTGGAAATCATGCTTCCAGACCTTTCAACCAGATAATTTGCAGACAAGTTTTAGTTGTTAGTGAATTTAAGAATTTGAATTCGAACTGATGGAACACGGGGTTCAGTAAAAGTCTGATAAGCCCTCCCGTTCCGCCCAGAGCGGGAGAAGTCATTTGATGATTTCCCATTAAAAACAAAAAAATACCCTTGTGCAATTTGTTTTTTGAGAAAACAAATGTCTTTATTTCGAAATGCTTCTGGAAGCAAATGTCTTTATTTCGAAATGCTTCTGGAAGCATTTCGAAATAAAGACATTTGTTCGAATGCTTCTGGAAGCATGATTTCGAATTAAAGACATTTATTTTCAGAGGTTCCCAGAGGTTAAGCTAAGCGTAACTTGTCAGTGAATTCAAGAATTTATAAAGTCGACAAGCCGTGTGTCCGACGGTATTTTTCTTCTTCAAAATGGTAGATTTCCATACAAATCATCCACTATTTTATTTACATCTTTGTTGGCATAGGTTTCAAAGATCCTAATTTTCAGATTTTTATCAAGTAGAATACGCTTAAATGGTCATACTGTTTCGGTTACACTGTAACCATATTCTTTTGTTTTTGGTGTTTGCCATCGCTCAGAAAGAACCGTAAATATTGTGAGCTACATATGAACGAACAATTGCCGTACTTTATTGTCTAGTGACGTACCTACTGCTCCAGCTATAATTTATCGAAACTATTATTTTAGGACATCAACATTAATATTTTAAAATCACGGATTCGAGAAAAAATCTTGTATTGCTAGCTATTCGAGAAATATCAATAAAGTTGTTATCGTGTTCCTTCCAATTGGTCGTGTACCCTATAGCACTTTTGTCTGACCAAATTTTTTCCTATTTTCTCTGTTGGTGTCAGACTGAAAGTTCTTTATATTATTAGTATACAACCGACAACCAGACATATTGTATAATATGTAATATTAATGTAGGATATGATAGTAGCGAACACAGTTCGGTGCAGAGGAAATATCATAGTTGATATGGATGAAACTGATTAAAAGAAACTTAGAAAACTGTGATTTGTACAAACTTCTTCATAAACGACGAATTCGACTCTCACTTGACTATTATTTCATCGATAATAATTTGTAATGTGTCAACACTATTTTAAGATGACAATTAAATGTCATCATGTTGCCTAGAAATAATCACATTTTCGAAAACAATTTTATGAATTAAAACTATTATATAATTACAAGATATTTTTCTGAGCGATATTTTTTCATAAATTAATTAGTTATTATTTTACTTGATTTTTTTGTACAGGCGCAGAATGAGCGAGTTTTTGAAAATTTTGACACAGGTCCACCCTCGATGACGTCCCGCAGGACTCTGACAGACTCTGAGCGTGAGCTGATTTAGCCGGATTTAGATCTTTTTGAGTTTAGTGAAAAAAAATCTACTAAACTAAAAAATTGAACCTTTAGATTCCCTCTTAAATACGATTCCCTCATCGTACATGCAATTTTCACATAATTTTGTGCTCTTATTAGGAAATGAGATGGAAACTGGTTTTGAAATCGACCCTTTTTCGGTTTTTTTTTTTTCATCGAGCAAATTGCAATTAATCGTGTTTTGAACCTTTAATTTCCCTCAAACAAGGATCTATCTATGACATATGTTTTTTTCAGGGCCTAAATACACGAATTTGATAATTTAATCTTGATTCAGAAACAGGCAATTTGGGACAACCCCCCGTTAATTCCAAACACAGGCTGATCCGATGAGATGGGTCATGGGCACAATCTGAAACTCGTCGATTTTAAAGGTATTTGTATTTTTGATGTGTTCGAATGATTTCTGCTAAGCTTCTCCTGTGAACTTCATTTCCCTACTTTTAAACTACTCCGCAAATAATGGTGCGGTCCCCGTACCTATGGGGTCTCCGAGTTGTCAAGCACGGTTCATGTCGTTATCAGTAATAATGTAAGATGGTAACTTTGGTAGATGTTATTATGATGTTACAAACATTTTTATTAAATACTAGCTTTTGCCAGCGGCTTCGCCCGCGCGAAACTTTCATCCCCTATTTAACCCCATTAGGGGATGAATTTCGAAAAATCCTTCCTTATTCCTTGTCTACATTATAAAGGGAACCTCTGTGCAAAATTTCAGCTTTCGACGTCCAAGGGTTTGGGCTGGGCGTTGATGAGTCAGTCAGTCAGTCAGTCAGGACTTCTCTTTTTATTTATATAGAAGACGTGTTCAATTAATTCCTAACAAACTATACTAATAAATACACAAACAGATGATAAAATGATTTTATTTCTGTAAGTAGGATTATACACACTTACACGTCAATCATATTTTTTTAAACTAGGTAGATGAGGTCGGCGTTACTTATCTGACTACTCTGAGAAGAAAGGCCGAAACAACCTCAGAGGTCACAGTCTCTTTTAAATTCCATACATAGGTCTTGTGAAGACCATGTGGATTGGTGTCTGAAATGGTCTGTTGAGGAAATAACCACACAGATTGCGTGGACCTGTCCTCTCAGTGAACGCATTTATCAGTATTCATACAGCTCAACTCAGAACTGGAGGAGCTCAACGTTTTGACAAACAATACCAAAGATAGGACATTTGTGTAGGCCACATAAAGACTCAAACTGCCAGATTAACATTAAAAACGAACTGAGAAAGAGATGAAACCCAAAAACAAAAACACAAAACCTCCTGCCCTCAGTCGGATAATATTATAATAATTTGCATTTGCATTAATCAGTCAGTGTCTATTGGTTTTCTTAAGATCAACGCCATCAAGCCAGTACTTTCATTTTTGTTTAACAGTAAACAGTATTTTAGAGTGAAAATTGTAGGTATAACACTGTTTACAGTATGGCTGGCAACCCTAACCGTAAGTCTCATTAGTTAATTTACCGTATTAAATTACAAGACTTATCGAAATCCTATAAGATCATGATGACTTTACAATTTACCTACATCGGTCAACAAATACACAACAGAACACCTACCTATGAACTCTAAGGCACTTACTTTAAATCCGGTTATTCGTGTAGGTACCTATCAACACTATCGAAGATAAGAGATACTACGATTATTTATAAACACGAAACAAAAATGAATGCGTATATTACGATAACATGACATAATATAATCTCAAGCTTAGTCTGTGTACGCTCATTCACAACTTGTTCGTGCTGCTTGTTACACGTTCAAAATTATTGTAAAGTTACGAAAAATATCGTTGACGATTGTGTGTTTTCATAATAAACTAGTGTTGTGAAGAAAAAGTAAGTCAGTAATGACATTGTATCTTGTTTGTTTTTTTCGATCGATTAGGGCTTTGCCAGTTGCTTCGCACGTATTTTTGTTTTTTGAGGCTTGGAAATCATCAAATAACTTCTCCAGCTCTGAGTGGAGGGGGAGGGCGTGTCAGGCTTTTATTGACTAAAACCCACCAGAAATTATTCCACGGGAGCATGCTACTGGGATTAAAAGTATCCTATGTGTTGACACATGTTATGAACTATGTGACTTTCATTAAAACCCGTTCGTTCGTTTTTGCGTGATTGAGTAACAAATATCCAAACAGCTAAGCATCCAAACATACACTAGCAAGTTCTGTACATTATAACCAAACATTGTGAACTTTAAAATCTAGAAGAGCAACTTTCCTTCAAGATTGGACACTATTTAGTGTCACTACATAATAGATAAAAAATACTAATGTATAGTAGTAATATTTGAGTGTTTTTAATGTTCCTCGAGGGGCCTATTGGCTTACCAAGAAACATACTGGTTGAATTGGAACCCGACCCCAACATCGTTCGGAAGGGGCCTGCAAGAACCGATGCCTGCCAGTGGTGCGGGTTGTTCGAAAGATATACCGTGGCCCCTGGCAACTGAGAGAACACGGGTGGGTTTTAGTCAGTAAAAGTCTGACACGCTCTTCTGCTCCACCCAGAGCAGGAGAAGTTATTTGATAATAGGTGTGTATTTGTTGTTATAGATCATGATACTCTTCTTAGTCTGGGTGGCGGTGCTGCTCGCCGTACTTGTGGTATACCTCCAGCAGATCTACTCTAAGTTTAGTCGCCATGGCGTCAAACACTTCAAGCCCATCCCACTGTTGGGCAACATGTTAAGGATCGTGTTCCGTCTGGATCACCTAGCTGATGATGTTCAAAGGCTGTATAAGGGCTTTCCTGAAGAAAGGTAACTAACTTGATTTGATGTTTCGAAAAATAAAACTTAACGAGTCGTTTGAGTCATTAATTCATTATACATAATCAGTCAGAAATATTTAATACAGCATTTTGTTTTTAGTAACACAGACTATGTTAATCAAAACAAAATGCTTTAGTAAATATTTCATCATCATCGTATACAAACGGACTACAGCCACTGCTGGGCATATGCATATTATGTATGGTTGCTTGTGCGAATTTCTTGTACCAGCCTCATCCAGGTTCTATCCGCGATGAGAACAATGTCATCCTGATGAGATGAAGTGAAATGTTTATAATGTAAGACACTTTTACACGCCAATATTTTGTTGGTCAATATTTACAAAAAATTATGGCGCCAGCATTTCTTAGCTGACTGTTCCCTGATAATAAAAGCCGAAACAAACTCAGAGGTCATGGTCTCTTTTAAAGTCCAAACATAATTATATTAATGGTTTGAATTTTATGCGAGTCATGCAATACAGCTTTGCTATTCTGTAACCATCTCACCGCGTGAAGTGAGCGTGGAGTGAGCTGTCAATGTCATCTCACTGATGCTAGGGATTGGCCAAGCCTTAGGTGAAAAGACACTGACAGCTCACTCCACGCTCACTTCACGCGGTGAGCTGGGTACAGAATAGCTATGCAGGGCCATGTATAGAAGGGCCTTTTCAGGAAAGAGCCATGATCTGGAACGCCACTTGGTCACCATTACGTAAACGTTTAATGTCTTACTTAGGTTTGTGGGAAGATTCGAATTCATGAAGGAGATGGTAATGATCCGCGACATCGAGCTGGTGAAGAAGATCGCTGTCAAAGACTTTGAGCACTTTCTAGATCACCGCGCTTTATTCAGATCCGGTGATTCTTACTTCTCCAGGAGCTTGATAGCTTTAGCAGGTACGCAAATAAATAATTATATACGCAGAAAATGTTGTTTAAAGAAAATTTAGTGCTTCTACTCTATAGCATAACATTTGATCATGAGATTAGACTATTATTCACCCTAGGGCATAGGGCTCAATCAAAAAGGTGGGTCCCTCGAAAGGTAAAAGGGCAAAAAACGTTTTCACATTATTTTTAAATATTGCTGCTCTAGGAAAATATTATTCTTCAGGTTCATTTAAATAAACACATATTTCCATTTTGCTTAGGAGAAGAATGGAAAGACATGCGTTCCACCCTGAGTCCAGCGTTCACAAGCTCCAAGATACGTCTGATGGTGCCTTTCATGGTGGAGGTCGGCGACCAGATGATACGCTTGCTTCAGAAAAAGATCAAGGAATCCAAATGTAAGTTATTATTTAAATATTCGTTTTAGTGCTTCTTATATTTATTCCTTCAGAACTGACAAGTGAAAATGTTTTTCACCACTTTGATCAAATTAAAGCAACTGGTGTTTTCCTCGTTGCTTCTCTAAACCATCTCATACCTTTATTCTTTAGCTGGCTACATAGACGTGGAGTGCAAAGACCTGACTAGTCGGTATACCAATGACGTGATCGCCTCTTGCGCCTTCGGTTTGAAGGTAGACTCTCATAACGACGTGGACAACGAGTTCTACGCAGTGGGAAAGATGTCAACCACCTTAACTTACCGTCAGATGCCTTTGTTCTTCGCACTTGCAATTATTCCATCAGCCGTGTCTAAGGTTAGTTCAATTGATTGGATTAAATTCTTCAACTAAAACGGTCTCTAAAGTAAACTATGTTGTTCTTAATGCTGCGATATCTTCAGCAATTTTCGATCGATTTCAAGCAAAGAAAACACATATTTTTATGGGTAGATATCTATCTGGTAACTATACGTCAGGCGCCTACTATAATTTTTTAACTTTGCTTGGGTGACTTTTGCGTTAGCTTAGATAATACATGTTGAATCCACTTTGTGTCTATTTTGATAATGTTGTAAGTTCATGTAATTAAATAGCAAATAGTAGTATACGAATTGGTGTGGGGTTGGTATCACAACCAAAAACAGAAAAAAAAAACTTCCAAAATAGACACTACAAAGTGATAAATAACTTTCAAGACTCGCATCAACGTTACAAAAATAACCAAAATAAAAAAAAACCTGTGGCACTCGGAGACTGCCGCGGTAAAGCTATTGCATAGTATTTTTATCAACTTATGCAATTATAACGAAAATAACCTAACACTCCCCAGTATGAAATGGTTAAAATACTGCTAAAACGGTAAGAAAATTTTATAAACTATCCATAAATATACGATTACTATACGAATTCAGATAAAGCAGTCAAAATTGCAATTTTAACATGTCATTCCTCCGTTGCTATGCAACAGTCCGACCTGTTGATAGGTGTTAGGTTATTTTCGTTACGGAATTTCTGGATTCGGTCTCAAAAAGGACCTTTTGCAGCAGTGGACGATAATAATTGAAGGTGGTGTTGTTTTTATATAATACAGAAAACAACAACGACAATTTTAAAGCAAAACTTGTATAATTATGTTTAGTTTACTATAATAATGTTCATGTATTTTATAATTATGTTCTTTTTCAGTTTTTAAAGCTGGATATCCTTTCGAAGGCCGCGAATGAATTCTTCAGAAAGTTAGTTCTAGAAACAATGGAAGATCGAGAGTTGCGAAACATTATCAGACCCGATATGATTCACTTGCTTATGGCTTTAAAGAAAGGTACAAATTATATGTATTTCAACAAAAGCAGAAAATTCAGTACAAGTCAGAAATGAATAACTACAAAACTACATCAATAAATTCAAATGTAATTCCAGGTAAATTGACCCATGAAGATAGTAAGTCCAATGATGAAGCTGCTGGATTCGCAACAGTTGACGAATCTTCCGTTGGACGGAAACGAATTAATAGAGGTGTGTATTTTTCTAAAATTGCAAAAAAAGAAATAAAACAGAACTACGTGTCAAGGCCTCCTCAAACACCAGCACTTGCGGTAGGCGTGTAGGTCATTTCGTCGTTGTTTTGTGGGCTGACCGCGATGACACCATCCATCTCCAGGCAACCATTATGTGGAGACTTGCCCAGCAGTCATACTGCATGCGGCTGATGTGACCCACCCAATTGCATTTTGCCTGGCAGTTTCGGCAAGTTTCAATGCAGAACTTTTGTGCCTCGATGAACGACAAGTCTGAGCATCGTTTAGATGGACAGGTCGATGAGTTTGCGCTTCAGGGGGGTTTTTTGGGGTAAGCTTAGTGCCATTAGTCATAAGTAGGGCTTTAGACCGATTCGTCGTATGGCTTTTCCTTGCCGAAGTCAATACCCTTGGTTTTCCATAAGGTTGCCAGTGACTTATTTTCTGGACTATGCTTGTAAATAATTTGGGAATAAGCGGGTCACCTGGCTTAACACTTTCTTGTATTCTAAATGAAGGTCCAGCAGCGCTATTTTTGTAAATCTTTTTAAGAGATCAATGTAGTGTTTTTCGATTTCCTGGTGTCGAAGGGTTTTAAATTTGTTTGAGGACTTCATACTTCGTGTAATTTTTATTTGTAGATTTCCGATAAAAAAAAAAAATTGCAATCACAATTTGATTTTACTTTCAGCGTGGACTGACGACGACCTTATTGCTCAAGCGGTGCTGTTCTTCCTTGCTGGTTTTGAAACTGTCTCAGCTGGTATGTCATTCCTCCTCTACGAACTGGCAGTGAACCCTGATGTCCAGGAGCGACTGGCGGAAGAGATCAAGGAGACTGACGCTAAGAACGGTGGCAAGTTTGACTTCAACTCCATTCAGAATATGCCATATATGGATATGGTTGTATCAGGTAAGATTTTGACGATTTTAAACAATAAATATTGTGTAAAAAAGTACATCATTACTGATTTTTTAATTGGTGCTCGAGGCTTAGCTACTGTGACCAGTCCTCGATTGACGCTGTCCCGTCAACGATTCACAATTTAACCGGACGACATTGACAGATTGTAACCTACCAAACCGAATTATTCTAGAAGTTTTCTATATTTTTC
Source organism: Polymixis flavicincta (assembly GCA_949987655.1). Taxonomy (NCBI): domain Eukaryota; kingdom Metazoa; phylum Arthropoda; class Insecta; order Lepidoptera; family Noctuidae; genus Polymixis; species Polymixis flavicincta. Next base: position 26,205,315 of record OX465176.1, on the reverse strand, counting down.
TACAGTTTATAATGGCCAGTAAAAAAAAAGTGTGCACGATCTTACGGGTGCATAAACCTCTCTTTCACTGTTTTTAAGCCAATGATTTTGTTTTGCAGAGGTTTTACGACTGTGGCCGCCTGCTATTGCTCTAGACAGGGTTTGCACTAAGGATTACAATTTGGGAAAACCTAATGAGAAGGCTGAAAAAGAATATATTGTAAGTTTTTTTTAATTTTGAACACCTAAATTACAAGCTACAAAAAGCGTGATATTAACATCCTTGATTTTCCAGGTCCGCAAAGGAACAGGTATCTCAATACCAGCATTTGCTTTCCACCGTGACCCTCAGTTCTTCCCCAACCCTGATAAATTCGACCCTGAGAGATTCTCTGAAGAAAACAGGCATAATATCCAGTCGTTCGCATATATGCCTTTCGGTATTGGACCTAGAAACTGTATTGGTGAGTAAAAATGTACCTTTATGACTACAATGCATATTAAAATTATCAAAAGTAAAGAGTGGTAGAGTACAGTAAAGAGTGATTATGGTTGGGAGAGGAACGGGAGACGAAGGTAATGAAATTTTAAAGGAGAAAGAAACAGAAATGTTAATTTTTTTGTGTGAAGTTAACGAGAAGGCAGTAAATGACTTATTATTCACTACTATTGCGTTACAAATAGCAATATTCGACTGAGACAAGAAAAGAAGATGAAATTTAATAAATAAACAGTTATGTGCTTGAGGTGCAAACGGTAAAAATTATAATTTTATCGATTTTCTCAGGGTCAAGATTTGCTCTTTGTGAGATCAAGGTGATGGCGTATCAGATCCTCCAGCATATGGAGGTCTCCCCTAATGAGAAGACCTGCATCCCTGCCAAGCTTTGTAAGGATCCCTTTAACGTGAGGCTAGAAGGTGGACATTGGCTCAGATTTAGACCGAGGAAGTAGAAAAGGCAATACAACGAATAATTTAAAACTTCACAGATTAATTTGTGGTTTAACTTGCGTCAAAACAATGTATTTATCTACTGTTAAGATGTTGTCACTACTACAATGAATAATTAACTTAATGTTACGTGCAAATAACGGGTGTAAAAGAAATATTACCTAGACTAGACGTATTTTACCTGGGCATTGATTGATTATGTAAATATTTAACGTTTCATTTTAATAGAGAACAAGGTTTAATTGTGGTGAATAAAAATTAATGGAAACCTCTACGACAAATACGTATATTATTATACATGATGGGGTTTATAAATAAACGTTGCTTAAAGTTATGAGATGTTTAAACGTCAAAAAATTGGTTAAGCAGTCGCTAATTATTGTGTAACTTTAAGCAATTTTAAATTAAGCTCCATAACAGAGTCGTAGCGAAGTCAAAACTGTACACATATTTTTAAAGCAATTTTTGCGAGGTATGGGAACGATTCGAATGTCAAATATATTTTATTTATATAATTTTTGTCTGTTTATCTGAATGTGTGTTCCAGCATCATGCAAAAACTATCGCATAAATATTATTCAAATTTTGCATGATATTTCCTATAAGTCTGGTCAGTCTGCATGCTGGAAATTTGCGAACTATTTGCAATTTATTAGTATTCTTCTACAGTTTACTGTAAATTTTGCAGATAGTTAGTTTTAATTATTAAAATTATTACTATCACGCTATGCCTTTATGGAGCTTTACAGTCAATCACGACCTACCTATACCTTAACCGTTGTCGCTAAGAGAATTTCACTATTTTTACATTTTGATGTGCAAGTAAATGGCAAATTTTTACAATGCGAATCGATCCTGTTTCTTATCAGGATCAAAACACTCTTAAGAACCAACTGAGCTTTGAGTACTAGAAAAGTCAAAAATCGCAAAAAAAAAACCACTCTTTCGTGGCAAATGAGGCTGAGATGAGAGATTTTTATTTCATATAAATCTGCATGGGCACTTATGAAACGTCAGAAGCTAGGTGCACGGTTCCAAATTGTGTTTTCCTATGGAGAAGAGCCGGCAAGAAACTCCACGGTTAGTCTTTTAAAAATGATTGGCTTTAACAATGTTTTAAAATTATGAGATAAAATGTATGGGAGGATAGTGCAGTCCTGTCAATAAGTACCAGGTACTTAGACGAATACAGAATAGAAAATCGTCTACAAATCTACAGTCTGTAAGGCCTACAACGTTCTCTCATTCAAAATATGTAGAATAATCTACATAAATAAAATGAACCTAATTAAACATAGATTTACATGACAATCACTAAAAAATAGTCGGTATTCAAATTAATGTATAATGTCAAATAATGACGAGAATATATCAGCATTGTAAAAATAAAAAAGAGCATTGAGAGCAGTTAATAGACTTTCACATAGTTATGCTGTTAATGAGGTACCAGGGAAGCCACATATGTAGAAGGAATTAATGCCAAACTTCCCTGTCTTCGACGTAGTCTTTTATCTTATAATATGCTTTTTTGATAAGGACACTTTAGATGTGCGTTTTAAACTTTCCATTGCTAAGTTCTGTAACTGACTTTGGCAACTTGTTAAAGAAGCGGATACTGTTTATTAGAAATGACTTGCTAGTTTTAGTCAATCTAAATTTTGGAATCACAATTTCATCATTACTACGTGGATTCAGATTATGGAAATTGCATTCTGAAAAGGCCTAAGTTTTTGCGAACATACAAGATATTTTCTAGAATATAAAGAGAAGGCGGAGTTAAAATATCAATTTCGCTGAATTTGTTTCTAAGAGACTCGCGAGGCCCCATTTTATAGATAGCGCGGATTGCCCTCTTTTGTAAAATGAAAATTGAATCTACGTCAGCTGCCGATCCCCACAACAGAACGCCATAAGACATAATACTGTGAAAATAAGCAAAGTAAACTAACCTAGCTGTGGCTACATCAGTCAACTGCCTTATCTTTCTTACTCGTAAGCAGCTGAGCTTAATCTACTTGAAAGAGCTCTAATATGAGCACCCCATTGCAATTTTGAATCTAAAGTAATTCCCAAAAATACAGTTTCCGAAATAGCATCTAGTTTCTTGCCATCAAGTTTTAAGTTTAGACCTACTTGGGGTACATTTGGTAACGAGAACTTAAGACATTTAGTTTTGTTCGCATTGAGTAAAAGATTATTAGCGGCAAACCATTTCGAAAGAACAGCTAGACTATCATTGACATGTAAGAAATCCGTATCTTTTCTATCTATTCTATTAATAAGAGAAGTGTCATCAGCGAATAAAATTGTATCCGAGAAGTTAGCCATCAGGTAAGGAAGGTCATTAATATAAACTAGAAATAAAAAACGGCCCAGAGTTGAACCTTGAGGCACGCCCATCTTAACTAGAGACCCCGAGGACGTCACCCCATTAACGTTTACTTTTTGCTGCCTGTTTGATAAATAGAAAAGTACAAGATCAGCAGCTTGTCCACGAATTCCGTAGTGGTGTAATTTACAGATCAGTGTATTGTGGTCAACGTAGTCAAACGCTTTTGAGAGGTCACAGAAAATGCCAATCGCGTCCTAGGAATTCTCCCAGGATTCTAAAATGTGACTTATGAGTTTTACTCCTGCGTCAGTCGTCGACCTACCTTTCGTGAAACCAAACTGTCGACTATGTAAAATCCCATTCGAGTTAAAAGTGTGACAACATCTTGTCTAGCATAATTTTTTTCATAAATTTTGCTCAATGCTGGAAGCACAGATATAGGTCTATAATTAGAGGGATCACTCTTACTACCCGATTTGAAAATTGGTACTACTTTACTATGTTTCATTAAGTCAGAAAACGTACCGCTGTCTAAACATTGATTAAATATGCCTGTTAGGACAGGGGCAATTGTGTCAATTATATTTTCGAGAACCATAACGGAAATCCCCCATAAGTCTTCAGTGTTTTTTATGTTAAGGCTTTTAAATACTGTTTTAATTGTGGCAATAGAGATGGGTTTGAATTCAAAACTTGGAATGTTCTTGCTGAAGTTTTCTTTAAGAAGAGATTCAGCTAATACAGATGATGAGGGGAGAGATTTCGTAACTTCTATTGTGATGTAGGTAAATAAATTATCTAGAGTCTCAGCAACTTGTAACTTATCTGAAATGGTTTCATTATCAATTTTTAGAGCTAACTCATTCTGATCTCGCTGTTTTTTTTTCCAGACCACTATTAGACTAAATACTATAAGCAATCTCATGCAGTCGGAGGCATCATCTTAAATTTAACAATAAAGTCCTTTATTGCCTCCGACTAATAGTGATCCTTTTAAAAACAGTTTCTTGTTTCCATCTTTTAAAATTAAAGTTCACTTTTTAGGCAGTTGGGTTTTTTGATTTTGTTAAATTATTTATTTATTTCACAGTTTTTAGTTAACGGGGGGTTGTCCCAAATTGCCTGTTTCTGAATCAAGATTAAATTATCAAATTCGTGTATTTAGGCCCTGAAAAAAACATATGTCATAGATAGATCCTTGTTTGAGGGAAATTAAAGGTTCAAAACACGATTAATTGCAATTTGCTCGATGAAAAAAAAATCCGAAACAGGGTCGATTTCAAAACCAGTTTCCGTCTCATTTCCTAAAAAGAGCACAAAATTATGTGAAAATTGCATGTACGATGAGGGAATCATATTTAAGAGGGAATCTAAAGGTTCAATTTTTTAGTTTAGTAGATTTTTTTTTGAATAAACTCAAAAAGATCTAAATCCGGCTAAATCAGCACACGCTCAGAGCCTGTCAGAGTCCTGCGGGACGTCATCGAGGGTGGACCTGTGTCAAAATTTTCAAAAACTTGCTCATTCTGCGCCTGTACAAAAAAAATCAAGTAAAATAATAACTAATTAATTTATGAAAAAATATCGCTCAGAAACTTGAATATTATAAGTGTAAAAAGGTGTAGATTGGTTATAGGAGCTCAGCAAGCGGCACGTTAAAATGTAGACAAGTGACCAAACTGGACCTCAGTGTCGCGTCGCCAACGTCAACGGATGGACTTCACGTACGGAGTGCAATTAAAAGTAAAACTGACCCAAAAACACCGAAAATGCCGTCGTGTGTTATGAGATATTGCACAAATTATACAAGAAAAACTTCTAAAACTCAAGGAATCACATATCATTCATAAGTAAATTTATCTTAATATTTTCAAAAATCAAACAATAAATTCGTAAAATATGGCGTCAGATCTTTTCTGATAGATGTCAAATATTACCGATCATAGAGTAAAATTATGCCTTAGAACAGGCACACGACTCTGGGTGGGCTACATTGCCAAACTGTCCAATTGGACAAATCGGAGGTGCAGTAGTCACTTCACTTTCTGTAGTAGTGGGTTCCGCAGTCGTAGTTACATCAGAATCGTCTCCTGTAACTGTGGGTTCAGTTTCTATCACATATGTCAGTCTCACAGTAGGTAGGTACAAATGGTGGCATGTAATTTTTATTATTATGGCTATGATGAGTTAGGACAAATTAAATATATACATACATACACTACTAAATTCAAATCAAAACATTAATAATTTAAGTGAGTCGTAAAGGAGAATATATTTTTTAGGTGTAAGTATTAAATTAATTAATTGTTTCTAGATTTCCAACAAATGAAAAAGAAATAAATTAAATTTATTTGAAGGTCACTGATGCCATTAGATAAGTTTATTACAGCTCTCATCATCTGCCTAGCCTGTTACCAATTATGTTGGGGTCGGCTTTCAGTCTGACCGGATGCAGCTGATTATCAGTATTATACATAGAGCGACTGCCTATCTGACCTACACAACCCAGTTACTGGGTAATACGATACCCCTTGGTAAGACTGGTTGTTAGACTTTTGGGTTTTCTAACGACCCGTAACGACCCTAGAAAATGGTTGAGCTGGATGATGCTGATCCACGCGTCAAGTTCGTGAACAGGTGCCGTCGGTTGAGACTGGTCATCTCCTAACTGCCATGGCTTATTTAGAATCTATTTTTTTTTTTTACTTTGTTCTCACATATAGAAGCACCAAGAATAATTTTCCCAAGATTTTGTAATACCCATGATTTGAAAGAGTGTCCTTGGAGTTTCTTGCCCGTTCTTTTCCATAGAAATCTATGTTTTGGAATGGGTACCTAGCTTCAACTTCGATTTTTAACCGACGAAAAACATAGGAGGTTACTCAATTCGACGCGTATTTTTTTTTAATGTATGACCACGCATATCTTTTTACAGAGTAGTTCGATTTTGATAATTCTTTTTTTTGATTGACAATTCCAAAGTGCCTATAAAAGGTTTAATTGAAATAAATGCTTTGAGTTTGAGTTTGACTGTCAAAGATCCACAAATTACAACCGGGACCAACGACATAACGTGCTTTCCGAGGCACGAAGGGATCTTGGTATTTTAAGATAGTCACCCATCCACGAATCAACCACGGCAAGCGTAGCTTATTCTGATTGATCTATTGATATTATTTTTTTATTAAAATCAACAATACTTTTCATTTACCTACCTAACTACTTTCAATGCAATTTTACTAGTTTATTATTTTTACTTCATGAACTCATGAGTGAATCGTATTTTTAGGCATAAATCACGGTTTGATGTAAAATGTCATATCTGATTATTATTCTATATCGTTTCTAGTACACGAGACGACGTACTGTCGCAAATTATATTTGTCTCTTTTTCACCCGCGGTAATTGAATCATGCCATCCAAATTTAACGTCTAATCGGAATGTAGTGTGCTATTGCAATATTATGTTATCTATGTGTGCATTATTGTGCCGTTTTTGAAGATCGAATGCTGTGTATGTAACCCATCTACACCTACTTACTTAAAAAATCATTGAGTAAAATAATAACTAATTAATTTATGTAATTGCGATAGCTCAGAGAAAATATCTTGTAATTATATAATAGTTTTAATTCATAAAATTGTTTTCGAAAATGTGATTATTTCTAGGCAACATGATGACATTTAATTGTCATCTTAAAATAGTGTTGACACATTACAAATTATTATCGATGAAATAATAGTCAAGTGAGAGTCGAATTCGTCATTTATGAAGAAGTTTGTACAAATCACAGTTTTCTAAGTTTCTTTTAATCAGTTTCATCCATATCAACTATGATATTTCCTCTGCACCGAACTGTGTTCGCTACTATCATATCCTACATTAATATTACATATTATACAATATGTCTGGTTGTCGGTCGTATACTAATAATATAAAGAACTTTCAGTCTGACACCAACAGAGAAAATAAGAAAAAATTTGGTCAGACAAAAGTGCTATAGGGTACACGACCAATTGGAAGGAACACGATAACAACTTTATTGATATTTCTCGAATAGCGGAGCTAGCAATACAAGATTTTTTCTCGAATCCGTGATTTTAAAATATTAATGTTGATGTCCTAAAATAATAGTTTCGATAAATTATAGCTGGAGCAGTAGGTACGTCACTAGACAATAAAGTACGGCAATTGTTCGTTCATATGTAGCTCACAATATTTACGGTTCTTTCTGAGCGATGGCAAACACCAAAAACAAAAGAATATGGTTACAGTGTAACCGAAACAGTATGACCATTTAAGCGTATTCTACTTGATAAAAATCTGAAAATCAGGATCTTTGAAACCTCTGCCACCAAAGATGTAAATAAAATAGTGGATGATTTGTATGGAAATCTACCATTTTGAAGAAAAGAAATACCGTCGGATACACAGCTTGTCGACTTTATAAATTCTTGAATTCACTGACAAGTTACGCTTAGCTTAACCTCTGGGACCTCTGAAAATAAATGTCTTTAATTCGAAATCATGCTTCCAGAAGCATGATTTCGAATTAAAGACATTTGTTTTCTCAAAAAACAAATTGCACAAGGGTATTTTTTTGTTTTTAATGGGAAATCATCAAATGACTTCTCCCGCTCTGGGCGGAACGGGAGGGCTTATCAGACTTTTACTGAACCCACCCGTGTTCCATCAGTTCGAATTCAAATTCTTAAATTCACTAACAACTAAAACTTGTCTGGAAATTATCTGTTTGAAAGGTCTGGAAGCATGATTTCCAAATGAAACTATTGCTATTTTTCATTTTCACCTTACAACCGCAAAACCATATGTATCTGTAACTAGCTTCTGCTCGTGACTTCGTTCGCGTAGAAGTCGTAAGACACCAGTATTGTGCCACATTATATAAAACTTCCCTGTACACAACTATGTCACATTTGTAGATTTCCTCTCAACAGCCTAAATATACAAAGAAACAAGGCAAACAGGACTGGTGTCGCGGGATCAATTGACGAACAGTTGTCCGTGTGAGAAGCAGCTAGTCCTGAGGTTGAAACCCGTAGCAATCATAATAATAGTAAAGCCGGGTTTGTTATTTCACAAATGTTTGAAATCGCTACTTCTGGAACGTTTACGTTTTGAATGAAAATACATTTACACTTTAACAATTACATTACATTACAACACAGCACATTAGCCGATTCCGACACCGCCACGATACCGGGGATTAGATTTTCGAAAACGTTTAGTACCTAATAAACGCTTTTATATAGAGATGTTATTGTCTCGTAAGTTGTCGTAGACAGTGACTGGCTCCGATATCAGCAGGCTTATCATGACGCATTTCTATATCTACTCTTCTGTAGAATAGAAATTGCTTGTCTACTTTTCTTGGTACAAAACTGTCAACTGTCTATAGCGAAACATAATTTTTGTCAACTCTTCCGACGACAAAACGCTTGTCTACGGTTCTCGTGCTAAGCCTGCAGCACAATAGAGGTGAGAGAACTGGCCATTCTTTCAATTGAACACACTTATTCGCATTGCTGAATTCGAGACGTCGATACTTAGGTACTGTACCTACTGTGGTCGTTTGGTGAGTCGCGATGGTCATCGATATTCGCCAATATCATCAGGCCGATATTAAATATATCGGTTTCGAATCGGTGTGTGTACAGCTGCCGACATATCGGAATCGGGTTGGTATCAATATCTGATAATATGAAAACGCTCAATAGGTAACTTATATGACACTTACCCTACACAGGGAACTTTAAGTAATATTTTTAGTTTTACCATAACGACGCGGACATTGAACGGGAGCGGAGGGCGCTGTCGATCATAGCGAACATGGTCATTCGTAGGTTTGCTCGGTGCTCAACAGCAGTTAAAATAACTCTTTTTAGAGCCTACTGCACCACGCTGTACACATGTAGTCTATGGACCGACTACACGCAAAAATCGTACAGCGCCTTTCGTGTCCAATTTAACAACGCGTTTAGGATGATGATGGGGTCCCCCGCTATTGTAGCGCATCAACGATGTTTGCGGAAGCCCGCGTAGATTGTTTCTACGCAACAATGCGCAAGCGTAGCACCTCGCTGGTGCGGCGCGTGCGGGGGAGCCCCAACAGCTTGCTAACCGCGCTTGCAGAAAGGCTCGATTGTGTTATCGTGACTCACTGTTTGGAACGACACGTAGCACGCGAAACATACAAAATGCGAGGTTGAAACATACAAATTTAATTCATAATGCTATTTTGTTATTATTATTTTATTTTTGTATATTTAATTTTTTTTAATGTATAAATTTTAATTGTAATTGCATGTAATAATTTAATATTGTAATTTTTGAATAATGTTTACCGTCATGCCGCATTTGGGGGAGGCGGAGGTAGCGTTTCAAAGGCCTACATGCCGGAACAACCTAGCCTTAATAATATAATTATTGTTGACGCTAATGACACCTATTTATGAAACCGTTTATTTGGATACCCCACTCAATAGGGTCTGTGAAAAACAAAAAAAAATTAAGACACTATATTGCACCAAAAATTGGCCATTTTAATTTTTTTCAATATTGATATACCCTAACCTACTCTAACGACACCTCTCAAGCTGAAATCGATCAAGCCGTTTAGGCTACAGAGCGTGCTAAAGAAATATACATACATACATACACTCGAAAAACATAACCCTCCTTCTGGCGCAGTCAGTTAAAAACAGTACTACTGATGGCTGGATGGTAGATGTCGACCTCAGGACGAGCTGCTTCTCACTCGGACAATTGTACGTCAGTTACTCTTGCGTCACCAGTGTTGAATCTCTTCACGTTTTGGCTACTGAGACCAAAACTAGAAATATAGTGAATATGAATGTTTTATAAAATGTGGCTGTAAATTGTGGTGTCACGACTTCCACCCTAACGAAGTCGAGGGCAGAAGCTACTATACACATAAACACACATGCATTAAACCATGTATTTAATGAAATAAAAGATAGTACATTTTTGTTGTGTTGTAAAAATACCTTGTAGGTTCACAACGATATTTTGTGCTTGGAAATAAGATATTATTGTTATTTAGTTAAAATTTGTTTTTTTCTAGGTTTATAGATTATTTAGTGTTATAATTAAATGATGAATATTTGTGTGTTTGTATGTTTTATTATATACTAGCTGACCCGGCGAACTTCGTACCGCCATATTTTACTTCTCCAGTCGCGATTGAGAAAATATAAGAATAATTTGTCATGAATTGTGGTCGTCACATTATTGTCGTCGTATTATTATAGTATTTTGAATAATAATTAAAATGGTCAATGTACTAATGTTTTCCTTTGTGTTATTTATTACTTTCACCACCAACCTATCATCAGCCCTTTTCTCGTCATAAAAATTATATTATCATTTTTTGAAATCGGCAAAGCTTTTCTTTCATCTAAAACTAAGCCATCATCTCAGACTTCACTAAGTTTTATCTCAATTTTTAAATCGTCTCATTTTTCAATTAGTGTTAGGAGCTTTGTAGTCAGTATATCGCAAGCATAATTTGGATCGGTAGCGCTATAAAGTCTTCTTCTCGTTCATAAAATTAAAACAACAGAAATAAACTCTGGTTCGTGACCAATGTGTTTCCCGAAAAATATAAAGAATTGGCAGTCTCTTAAAATAACCTAAATCTCGTCAATAATAAAAAAGCACGTTCATTGGATAAGTACTAAATGAAATGGTATTTCATGTTGTGCATTAAAATTTATGGACATGCAGTATTTCAACTGTAAAAGCACGTCTACAAAATCAAGTAAATCATCGAAATCGAAAAAAATGTTGTAAACGGTCTCTGAAAGATTTTTGTTATGATTAGTGTTATGTAATGTTGATAACACGAGCTACATTTGATAAGTCAATAAACATAATTACCAACAATCTAGCAAGAATGGATGTGGGTAATGTGATAACGATAACTCATGATATTTACACCTAAGGACAGACTTTTCTTGATGTTAGGGACCGATTACATTGCACTTAATTCAGTGTCGTAAGTGCATACAAGTGCGTTAGCCGATGAGGCTCATGTTAGTAGGCAAATGATGCATTTAAATTGCAAAATGATGCGAAAATCTAAATGATTGAGATGAAAAGGATATCTTTAAATCTTAAAATTAAGAAGAACAAAAGAGGAACATAATAAAGTTAAAGAATAAAACTAAAAACTAACTTATGGGCTAAAACACCCACACACTACATCCTGGCACGCTGCGACGTATAATTTTCTAAACATGTGAAGATATTATTGTACAGAGGCCAGCACATCAAGCTACCCCAATCTGTCAAATTTCTTTGATAGTTTTTCAACTTTATTATAAAGGAATAAGGTTTATGTTCAACTGGGAAAATTTGACAGTTTGGGATAGCTTGACTTGCTGGCGACTGTACTGTCATTTACAACGTTGACGAACGTTTGACTAAAATAGCCGGTCGGGTATTTGAATCAAATTTTAACGATGTAAACAAACTGTCTAACGGTTCCACGTTCACCCTGAAAAGCTGCAGTCTGCATATTACTGGCGAATCACGTCACTGAAACGTTATCTAATTTCATGAAAGTAAGTTGGTGTGTTTTCCTAGCCAGTTTTGGACACCTTAAAGTAAACTCGCTGCCCAAAGATTTAAATCGCTAGATTTGCCCTCACTGTACTTGGTCATGTAAAAACTGTCCATTCTGAGAAGAGTGAACACATTTGTGAATAGCATTTCCATGTGAATCAATTCAAGTATCATTCATTCATCAGCTAAAGCACTAGGAAGTGTCGAAGGGTGGGCGTTTTTGGGGGACTGTCTTATGTATTTTGACGTTCGAAAAGTGCTGATTCTCAGCCTAATTTGAATAAATTACTTTTGATTTTGATTTTGATTGTGTGTCAGAGGTGTCAAAACTTTGTGTGTCGCAAAATTTTCACGTAAGGAAAATGCCACTTTCTTTCTTTGTGTCTGTCTATTATTTTATGATTGTGTATGTGTGACGCGTTCCCCCGACCGCATACGTGTTATTATCTTTATAGGGAACATTTAGGAAAACCCAGGGTATCCTATCCTATCCTACTTATAAAATTATAAATGTGAAAGTTTGTGAAAATGGATGGATGTTTGTGACACTTTTATGCAAAAACCACTGAACGGATTGAATGGCACACAGAAAATTTTAAAAACACAAAACTACGTGCCTGTGGGATAATTTACGACTACCACGCGGCCGAAGCTACCGGCAAAAGCTAGCGTGTAAATAGTGGGAAAAGATGTTTGTCTGCATATTCCTAGGCCTTCCACAATAATTTAGGCGAGATCAAGGTTTATTATTTGGCCTTTCTAGACAGGTCCGATCAGGTAGCTTCTGTTAGGCACCCTTCATTCATTTTGTCAACATGACCAAACCATCTAAGCATATCTTTTAAAGCGCACCGTTGCCGTTTCACATTGTAGCGGTACTACAGGAAAATACTTCGCAACAAATATCTTGAAACACAAAAAGTGTGGCGCCATCTACAACGCCACATGCGAACTACGCAAGTCTGGACGTCACAGAAATCCTACATCGCGCAGTCAGAGAGCCACGAGACTCACATATATACAACATCCCGACATCAACCAACGGGCAGTTGCCCAACAGACTCATCTGGTCAGAGGATCCTCCCTTTTCTATAGAGTATGAGTAATCTTTACACCCTGTTCCTCATACCTCTTTAACATCATTCCTCAGTCTCATGACCAGACTTGTCCTGATACCAACAAGGCTGACGCAATTGTTTTCTATGTTACCTTATATCGAAACAATATTCTACCTTCCACTATATTCGGATAAGAAAATTATTCGATACATAAATTGCAATCATGCACTTGGAAACAAAGTGATATCGGTAATTTTATCAATAAATGCTTAAGTACATAGATTTATGATAGATATAATATATACATAAATGTGTATCGGCTGACATTTTTTAGCGCCTGGATGACAATATGGCGTGTTGTATAAGTAGAATAGAACTCATATACGCTAATCGTTGCCTGGTACCATTGATTTAATAAAAGTTCCGAATGTCCTTAAAATATATGAAAAAGAATACACGTCATACTTTGTATAAGGTTTAAATTTGGCTTGCGCAAATATGACCATGTTTCCGAATTTCGAGTGAAGCTCAAGTGGTTACCAATTCGCCTTCGCCGGAATGCTCACATTCTTTCCATTTTGTATAATGTGCTTTTCTCCCCTTCCGCCCCTCTCTATCTCAAAAATCGTTTTCAGTTTCTTTGTGACTCCCACACTAGATTCTTAAGGTCATCAGATAACTTGAAGCCTAAAATGCCTATGCATTCCACAACTTTCCTCGACCATTCCTTCACTGTCCAGGCCGCTCGTTTATGGAATGCATTGCCTATTAAAATCAAACGCGCTCAGTCTATAAATGTGTTTAAAAGACTCGTCAAGGATCATTACCTGTCGTTGTAATATAGTTCTCATACTTTACTGTAATTTTCGATGTAAAGTCTTCATTTATTTTCGTTCCTTATATATTTAGTATGTATGTATCTATTATATAGGATAGGATATGTTTATATCTATTTTAGTATATTGTATATTTATTAGTTGCGCCAACAACATCCCCATTTTAGATCCAGACCAATCGCTGTCCATGCCAAGGTTGCCTGGAAGAGATCACGGAAAGCGATAAGGCCGCCCATTGTATATTTTGTAGTGTACCTTGTTTTTTTGTAATGTATTTTTTGTGGTGTACAATAAAGTATATATAAATAAATAATAAATCATACGGCACTCGTGTAAAACTAATAATTTGCCGAAATACTCGTAGGTAATAAGTAAACGGAGTAAGCTGCGATTGCGCATGAATGGTCCATGATGGTGTGAGCAAGACGCCAGCATTTATTTTGCTTTTCATCTTTGCGGTTGCGCACATGACGTTACACACTCCCCGATCTCTACACACTCTTGCACACATTTGCGCGTGTACCTACATACGTCACCGTGCTATAAGTAGTTGTAGTAGGCAAATAATTTGATACACTGAGTGACGCGTGTCTTGAACCCGTAATCCAAATAAATTCCGGCTTTTCGGCCCGCTTCAATCAAAGGATTGCAATATCGCTACGAATTCACTGATAATTTCTGCGCGTAGAGTAGGGTACCTATAAGTTGGATTTTGATATGATTTGCCGAATTCTAGTTTATTTTTTTAAATTTTAACATGAAAAGTTTACTGCAAAAAGTAATCTTATATAATTTAATAAATAAGTTTTTGGCGTTTTATAACAGTCTTGGAAAACCTGGGGAACAAACTACGTAAATAATTTAGTATTTTTCATTTCATACTATCGAGTATTGTTTGGGCACTCAATGAAAAAGAAAATGTTTCACAGTTTTAACGTCATCAAAATGTACCAGCATTTTGAAATGGTTTCGAACTTGTTAATATATTGTGTTCTAGATTTTTGTGCTTAAAGACCTCATAAGCAGAGCCGGGGGTATATCTAGCTTTAAACATAACAAAGAAACTGTTTACTTCTTAATTATGATAAGCGTGTTAATAATAAAAGGCATAAGAATACAATTTTGTTGACAGTAATTGCTCGATATTGTTTGATACACCTTACTATTTTCTTTGTATTCATTAGTCAGTGACATGTCCCATCCCTAATCCTTCCCCCCGCACCTCGCGGAACTTCGAAGAAGGACACACGCTCGATTGCATATGGCGCGCGCGCATTAGAAGAAACACAAAATCGTTTTAAATAAGTTATTGGCCAAATCTAACTCTAAACTAGTTTTTTCGCAATATAATAACAATTGTGAAGTGTAATTGCTGTGGTGGACGCTCGAACAAGCCTTAAGGACAATATTTGGTGTTTTGTTACCGCGTGCACGCGGAAGAATAGTCCGCCATCAAGCAAGAAACTTCAGAAAGGTGAAAACTGGACAATCGTAAGTGTTTTGCAATCCCTTCACCCCCTAAACCTCTTTTCTGTTGCTCACTGACTTAAATACGCTTTATCAATTCCATTCAGCTAGCCATCAACCCCCTCAAAAATTTAATTCTAACAATACAGTCCACAACTTCAAAATCAAGCGTCCGTTTCAATAACCGACCTTTCTTTTTTATTTACCCTTTTCGCAAAAATCACCATATTTTTGGTCCAATCGAACCGGATAATTCTAGTTCATATTTTCGTAATTAAAATTCGTATATCGAACAAATACCTACTCAATCAGGTCACATCTCTGTTGAATTCTATTACTGCAGTAGGTATTCAGTGTTGTGCTGGCTGAGTTTGTTTTCGTAACTGATTATTACAGATTTACGTATTCAATATCGTAGGTACATATTACACTTAACAAGGAAAATATACTTATTCGGTGTTATAAGTACAAGTAGTATTGGTCAATTAGCTACCTACCTACTCATAGTAAAAGTTGTCTACTTAGTTCGTTCATTGTTCATAGTCGAAAGCGCGCGCCGATACACGTAGGTAGGTACCTACCATAAACAAGCCGTGGCTTCTGTGCCGCTACTTGACACTCGTTTCGTATATTCGTTGATTACGAGTACCTACATTTTTTGTTAGTATAGTTGTGTCTTGAACGTCGTTTATTTCATTTCGTTCGTTAATTCGTAAAACTATTAGGTACATTAGTGTCTACTCATACATAATATTCGTCCTAGTACATACCTATAAGTCGTTAAGGTTGTGTATTCAGGAGCCCTATTCGGGGGCATCTCGTTGTTCGTATTGAGTAGCCTACTACCTACTTATTGGTGTTTTCCCACTCGTTGTTGTCGCATATTTATCGTTGTCGTTTGCTTTCGTTACTCTCGCGTTGGAAATAGGTAAATTGTTTACTCATTTCATTAATTTAAACGGCAAGACGCAATTACGTATTTCTTTAGCTACGTCACCTTTCTAGTTTACACATTCGCATTTTACATATTGGTTTTAATCATGTCGAACGACGACAATAAAAATAAATTAACCTTATTACAAGCTAAACGTAATGCACATTTCGAACGTATGCAAAATATATTCGAGTTATCAAAACAGGATATGAATGATGAAACATGTAGGGAGTCATTTTTAAATAATGTCGCAAATCTTCAAAGTTTGCGTAATGAATTTCAAAGCGTATTAGACGCCTTCAATACGTGTTCTATTAAAGTGGATCCTACTGCTATTATAAGTTACCAATCTTGGATTTCGTTTGAGGAGCTGTACTGTCGGGTTCAACGTGTCGTAAATTCACTTAAAATAGAACAATCTCAAATAAAGGAAACGCCAAAGAATAATTTCCCAAAATTACCTCGTATCGATTTGGTTTCGTTTGATGGCGATATTCGTAATTGGTCGCTGTTTTATAATCAGTTTAAGCGCGTAGTTCATGATAACACGCAACTGTCCGACTCGGAACGCATTCATTTTCTTGTTAGTAAGCTGACTGGCAGCGCCGCTTCTTTGTGTGCAGGGATACCACCTACACCTGAGAATTATAAAATATTATGGGACTCGCTCGTGGATAAGTATGATGATCCGCGTTTTCTCGCCGCGTCATATTTGAATCAACTATTAGAATTTAAATCTATACCTGCTAAATCTACAACCGGTTTAGAGTCTTTTGTAAACTCATTTGATACCGCTGTGAGGGCGCTCAAGCAGGTACATTTGGGAGATCTTGCGGACTTTATTTTGTTACATCTCGCATTGCAAAGGTTAGACTCCGAGACAGTTAAGTTATTCGAAATGAGTCATCGCAAAAAGGGCATACCTTCTTATGATGATTTAGTTGAATTTGTTAAAGAGCAAGATAAAATAGTACGCTCCAGTCCTTTAGTTTCCAAGCCTCAACAAGATGGCCAAATTAAAAACTTGTCTAATTCAAAACCAAAATTCACAAAGGCCTTTGTCGCTCAGAGAGCCGACAATTGTATTTTGTGTAAGTCAGACAAACATAATAAATTATATTTGTGTTCTGAATTTACAAAAATGACCCCTCATGAAAGATTTAATTTTGCGAAATCTAATGAGTTGTGCATTAATTGTTTAAATCATGGGCACAAAGTCGCATCGTGTTCTTCAAAAAAATTTTGTCGTCATTGTAAGTCGAAACAACACTCAATCTTGCATTTTGGTTCATCTGATTCGCAAAATAATGCGTCAAGTTTGTCCGCTCCCGCTACCGCTCCCGCTACCTCTCAACAGGATGACCGCACCTTAAGCGTAAGCGGAGTGGAATCTAGTTCGCCATCGAATAACAATAATATGTCTGTTTGTGGTGTTGCTCGTGACTTTTTTGATAACAGGTGTTTGACTACTCTGTTGAGTACCACTAAAATAAAGGTTTTAGATAAACATAATCGTGTGCATTTTGTGCGATGTTTGATTGATTCCGGATCGCAGAGTGATTATATCACAGCTTCGTGTTGTAAACGTCTATCGTTATTTATTTCGAATAAAAACCGGTTTGTTGAAGTTCAAGGCATCGGTGGTGCATCTCAACGTATATTGGGCAAGACTAATGTTCTGTTTACATCTCGTTTTGACGCTAGGACACAGTATAATTCGCAGTCATTTGTAGTTGACAAGATTACGTCACAGTTACCAGACGCTTTTATTGATGTAAACGCACTTCATTACTTAGATAATTTACCGCTTGCCGATGATGAATATCATTCACCCGGACAAATTGACATGCTTTTAGGTGTCAATTCATATTGCAAAATTTTGTTATTTGATAAAATTAGTCCTGGTAACAATTTGCCTACAGCAATCGAAACTAGTTTAGGATATATTTTAATGGGAAACGCACCCACCCTACTTTCATCACCTCGGGCTACTCGGTCATTCTGCGCGTTCACACATGAGCAGATTAATGATTCGCTTCAGAGATTTTGGCAGTTAGAAGAAGTGCCTTCTACAAATTTTATAAGCCCTGATGAACAGGTTTGCGAAGAGATTTACACGTCTACTACTACTCGAAGTGCCGATGGTAGTTATTCTGTTAATCTGCCTTTTAAGGAGAATGTCGATTTGCTTGACTATTCTTTTATAACTGCAAAGCGTAGATATTTGTTTCTTGAACGTAAATTCGCGCGGTCTCCTGGATTACGTGAGGAATACAATGCCGTTATCACGGAATATCTTAATAAAAAATATTTGTCGCTCGTCCCGCCAGAGAATTGTCTCGAGTCAGGATTTTATTTGCCTCACCACCCCGTTATTCGTCAGGATAAATCTACGACTAAACTTCGTATCGTACTCGACGCTAGTGCTAAGAGAGACTCCGGTTTGTCACTCAATGACGTTTTGCATACTGGCTGCAATTTGCAAAATGATATTTTTCATATACTTTTAAAGGTTCGTGTATTTAAATTCGGTTTTTTTCGCTGACGTTCGTCAAATGTACCTCTGCATCGAGGTCCATCCTTCGCATCGTTCTTATCAAAGAATCTTATATCATTTCTCGGATGACGCTCCATTGGAGACATCAATTTAATCGTGTTACCTTCGGTCTTCGTTCTTCGCCGTTTTTAGCTTTGCGCACTATGCGACAACTCGCTCATGACGAGCGTGATAGCTTTCCTCTCGCTTGCAGCGTGTTAGAAAGCGACATGTATATGGACGATCTAGCTTCCTCTGCTTCTAGCCTTGAGGAAGCGGTTGGAATGGCATCCGATCTAATCCAGCTTTTGAAGCGTGGTGGTTTCGAGCTAGTGAAATGGACGAGTAATTCTATTGACTTGCTCCGTACCATTCCTGATACTCACCGCCAATCGGAATCAGTTTCCTTCGACACCGACACATCGTTCAAAATTCTCGGCCTTCAGTGGTTGCCATCTTCTGATTCGTTTAAATTCACTGTCGCGCCACCTAATCCCGAAGGTACTAAGCGTGCGATTTTGTCTGTCACAGCTCGCTTGTATGACATTCTTGGTCTTGTTGGTCCAGTTATTCTTTATTCGAAATTGCTTATCAAGGAGCTTTGGCTTCTCAAACTCGACTGGGACGACCAACCTCCAGGAGCTGTTCTCCGTTTGTGGAAGCAGTTTATTTCGGAACTACCATTAATCTCTAATCTTTCATTTTCCCGCCATTTGGGCGTTGATTCGCGTTCTCGGCTTTATCTCTTGGCGTTTTCCGATGCATCTGAAAGGGCATATGGATGCGTGGTCTATACCTATGTTTTGAATAATAACGAGAGGCCCATTGTTCGGCTGTTATGTTCGAAATCTAAAGTCGCTCCTATTAAAACTGTAACACTTGCTCGGCTTGAACTTTGTGGTATTCTTTTAATGGCTAAATTACTAAGGGTAGCTTATGACACTATTTCAAACCGACATCCTATCGAGGATGTGTATGCCTTTTCGGATTCACAAGTCGCTCTGTGCTGGGTACATTCTTCTCCTCATCTGTTTAACACGTTCGTCGCTAATAGAATAGCCCAGTGCCAAACCTATTTCTCGTCGGAATATTTTCGTTTCATCCCGGGTACTCAAAACTCCGCGGATTGTCTGTCGCGTGGACTATTACCTTCACAATTAGTTCAACATGAACTTTGGTTAACCGGTCCACCGTGGGCATCGCTTCCAATCGATCAATGGCCTATTTCGGAACTTTCTCACACTTCTACTCCAATGCCTGAGGAGAAGTCAGCCGTATTCACTTCGAAAAATAAATCTGAACATATCCTTACAACGCTAAGTTTAAAGTTTTCTAACTGGGATAAATTTCTTAGATGTGTGGTTTATATGCTTTTTTTTTTTTTTTTTTTGGGTGGGAAATCATCAAATAACTTCTCCCGCTCTGGGTGGAGCAGGAGGGCGTGTCAGACTTTTACTGACTAAAACCCACCCGTGTTCCTTCAGGAGCCCTTAAGCCAGGGGCTGTGGTGTCTCTTTCGAACAAACCCGCACCCCTGGCAGGCATCGACCCTTGCGGGTCCCATCACTTTTTGTGCTGACATCTCTTTGAGGCGCGCGTGGAACACAACGCGCCATCGACTTGGGCTTGGTCCTTACCGGACAGCGAGCTACCCATTACTCGCCGTCCGCAAGCCCATGCCTACGGTGGCTGGAAATCGGCCTGGGATTCCCGACGCCCAGGGCGTCTCCTTATCCTGCGGCGGCTGGGGTCGCGAGGGCGCATATGCTGCCTCTCCCTCACGTGCGCCGCCTCCCTCTTTGCGAGCATTACTGCTTCGCTGAAGGAGGTGACGGCTCCCCATGCCCTCTCTCTCCGTACCATGGCTTGGACCAGGGCCGGACGCGAGAGATCGCCGCCGCCGATCGCCTCCACGAGGACACGGCGGTGCTCCACCCAAGCTGGGCAGACCGCCACCGTGTGCTCCACCGTGTCCTCAGGGCGATCATGGCAGTGGAAACACCCGGGCGTTTCCTCCCGCCCTATCCGAAACAGGAACCTCCCGAAACAACCGTGTCCGGTGAGGACCTGCGTCAGGCGGAAGGTGAGGACGCCATGCCGCCTCTCAAACCACTCCTCAAAGAGGGGACTTACCGCCGCAATCGTGGCGTGCCCAGCACTGGGTTGCGACAATCGCTCTCTCCATGTCACCATGAGATCCCGCCGGAGCTCTGTCCGCTGTGCCGCGATTTCCCGCGGCAGCGGAGTTACGCCCCGGCGTTTGGCCTCCTCGCGCCACTCCCATATTTGCGCGAGGACCTTTGCCTCCAGATCCCATGGCGGTAATCCGGCAAGGAGGCCCGCCGCCTCGCCGGAGATCGTGCGATATCCTCGGATCATCCTGATCGCCATGACCCTATGGGACGCCCTCAGCTTGCGAGCTGGTTGGCGCCTCAATGTAGGCGCCCACACCGGCGCTCCGTATAGGGCCATGGACCGCACGATCCCCGCGTAGAGCCTCCGGCAGGAGGCGTCTGGCCCCCCTAGATTGGGCAGGAGCCGCTTCAGCGCAGCCCCGGCCCGCTCCAGTCTGGGAGCCAAACGGCGGAAATGCTCCGTATGGTTTATATGCTTCGGTTCATAAAAAAGCTCCCACGCAATAATTGCATAACCGCGTCAGACTTGGATTTCGCAGAATTGACAATCGTAAAGGCTGTACAACACACGTATTTTTACGAAGACATAGAAAACATTAAAAATTCTAGATTATGTTCACATGCGTTACGCAAGCTTTCCCCCTTCTTAGATCAAGGAATAATACGTGTTGGCGGTCGCCTCTCTAATTCGTCGTTAGATTACTCGAAAAAACATCCAATTATTTTGCCTCGGAATGGACATATCGTTGAGCTTATTATTGACGCTTACCATGTTAAACACTTTCACACAGGTCCCAATTTATTATTATCGATACTTAGACAAAGATTTTGGATTTTATCTGCTCGTCGCATCGTACGTATGCGTATTCATCGCTGTAATATTTGCTTTCGACTCAGTCTGAAACCTACATTTCCTGTTATGTCAGATCTTCCAGAATGTCGCGTCGAGCAAAGCAAAGCCTTCTCACACACTGGGGTAGACTTTGCTGGGCCATACAATATAACTTTCTCTCGTAAGCGTGGCGTACGCAGCCAAAAGGCGTACCTGTGCCTTTTCATTTGTCTAGTAACCAAGGCAGTTCATCTAGAACTTGCTTCTTCGCTTAGTTCGGCATCATTTTTGGATGCTTTCAAAAGGTTTTTATCTCGTCGTGGTCCTTGTCAATGTATTTACAGCGACAACGGTACTAACTTTGTCGCATCTAAGGCTTATCTTAGCGAGCTACATACATTTCTGCATTCTGAGGAATACTTTAAAACTTTTACTCACGAGTTGACAAACACTCGTATAGCTTGGAAACTCAATCCACCCAGTGCGCCTCCCTTCGGGGGCATATGGGAGTCTAATATTAAATGCGTTAAATCTCACCTATTTAAGGTCATCGGGACTCAGATTCTGACGTATGAGGAGTTGAACACAATCCTCATCCAAATTGAGGCAATTCTTAATAGTCGTCCACTCTATCAACTAAGTTCAGACCCTTCTGAACCTAGTGCTCTTACGCCCGCGCATTTTCTTTCGCTCGCACCACTTCCTTTATTACCTGCGGCTGACCTCAGCAATGAACGAGCTAATTTGCTTACTCGATTTTCGCTGCTAGATTCTCTTGTTCAGTCATTCTGGGCTCGTTTCAAGTCTGAGTATCTCCATAATCTCCAGTGTCGCGAGAAATGGAATACCTCATCTAATCCAGTTTTGGTCGGCACAGTAGTGCTACTAAACATGGAGAATGCACCTCCTCTTCAGTGGCCTCTTGGTGTTGTCACTAAGTTGTTCCCTGGAAGGGATGGAGTAACTCGCGTCGTTGAAGTTAGGACCAAGAACGGTGTACTTAAAAGACCGATCGTAAAGTTGTGTCCATTACCAACTCAATAATTGCTCAGCCAGCATACATAAAGTTTACCTAGTTCGTAGTAATAATTTGTATTAATTTTGCCTCATCAACCTTACCTTTACTTCGTAGTTTAATACTCTTTCTCCTACTTAATTTGAAGGGGTTCCTTCAAGGCGGGGGGGATGCTCGATATTGTTTGATACACCTTACTATTTTCTTTGTATTCATTAGTCAGTGACATGTCCCATCCCTAATCCTTCCCCCCGCACCTCGCGGAACTTCGAAGAAGGACACACGCTCGATTGCATATGGCGCGCGCGCATTAGAAGAAACACAAAATCGTTTTAAATAAGTTATTGGCCAAATCTAACTCTAAACTAGTGTTTTCGCAATTATAATAACAATTGTGAAGTGTAATTGCTGTGGTGGACGCTCGAACAAGCCTTAAGGACAATATTTGGTGTTTTGTTACCGCGTGCACGCGGAAGAATAGTCCGCCATCAAACAAGAAACTTCAGAAAGGTGAAAACTGGACAATCGTAAGTGTTTTGCAATCCCTTCACCCCCTAAACCTCTTTTCTGTTGCTCACTGACTTAAATACGCTTTATCAATTCCATTCAGCTAGCCATCAACCCCCTCAAAAATTTAATTCTAACAATACAGTCCACAACTTCAAAATCAAGCGTCCGTTTCAATAACCGACCTTTCTTTTTTATTTACCCTTTTCGCAAAAATCACCAGTCCTTCTGATACGGAGCGGGTAAATCGAATGTCAATATCCGTTGCGTGAGTAGGGTAATAATTTTAATAAATAGCAAAATTTTAATTAACATCTAATAATTAAAAAAAAACAAATATAACACCAACTTAACTAAATGTCAATTAACAAAATTAAAACAAAAAAAATTAATCGATAGTTAAGATGTCACAATTTCTTTCCAAACACTAATCATTAATAATAATTATGTCAATAAAGAATTTGTTATTTTCTTATGAGAGTAGTATCAATAATTTAAAAAAATAACGAATTTTATTGAAAACTATCATGAGCTATAAGCACACCACGAAGTGGGTCCCATTTAATGTTAGGGAAAATTTCGACGGACCAAAAGCTCACTATAATTAGATAGTGCCAACTGCGACGAAGATGGAGGGGTGAACTAGAATCTGAATTTCAACATGAATTATTTGTAATGCACGAACGTCACAACCAGAGACCTTAATGTGAGTTTCATTTAACCAACTCGATCAAACGCATCGAGCGCGTTCGGCGCTCGATTGGCCCTGGATTGGTGGTGGACAAATCGGTGCGGCGAAAGCGCTCGATTAATTTGCTCGAGATGGTTAAATGAAAATCACACGAGGGCCACAGAAGGCCAATAGTCTATTTTTTTTTTTTTGTATTTTAACATCTAGTCTGACAATGTATGGAAACTCGAGATATTTTTGACAGATTGAGACTGAGATCTGACTATGAACGTTCTTAACATTAGGAGAATTTCTTTTCAGACAAAATAGCCCGGATAGTTAAGGGTACACAAGTCGCGGGCTCGAACTCACTGGTGGGCCTGGCTAAAAAGCACGCTGTCTTACCAGGCTTCGTGTCCAACAGAGGTAGTATCAGTGATGAGCAGTTAGACGCTAGTCTACACGCACAACATTATTGAGTGAGCTGCAGGATCAGGTATAGTAAAACAGGCACGTAAAAATTTAAAAATGTCCTCCAGAAGATCGGGTTTTCTGAAAAAACCACTGCATGAATCAATGACCAAATAAGTTTATTGAACTTTTCCATAATTGCACTTTGTCGGTGCCGACTTAGTTTTGGAGATTTTACACTTCTTTTATTACTTAAATATGTCCAAAGTTACGTTAAATTATCAAGAAAAACGAATCTTTGTTGGCTCATAACTTTATAATGGCTTTTTATTTTAGTATTGTGTTTCCGTACCGACTATATTAATAATGAGACAAAACCAAACCATGTTTAAGTTTCGATGTACATTGTCAAACAGTGGAGTAAAACCCTCCCGAAGTTTGTATGAAATAAATGTGGACTTGTTTCACCTTAACGTGTTAAATCGCGTCGTGTCAGGTACCTAGGCAGTGAAAACCCATTCAGGTAGAGATGCAAAGATCAATATAATCTGAAGTGTAAATGAGGTGCTGTGCAGCAAGTAATGGGACACACATTGGATAGTCATGTCCCGAGACCTGCAGTAGCTGGTCACATTAGTTTTTTTTTTTTTTTTTTTTTTTTTAAACAAAAGTCATTTATTCAAACTAGGCTGAGAGTCAGCACTTTTCGAACGTCAAAAAATAAATAAAACATAAGACAGTCCCCCCAAAACGCCCACCCTTCGACACTTCCTAGTGCTTTAGCTGGGAAGAAGAAGTGGCGCAACAAACTCCCCAGCAGCACAGCTGTCTGTTCAGTTAGAAGAACTTGATACTGTACAATACAATAGTCAAAAATAAAATGATTTAAAGAGTCTAATAAAATAAACAATTAAGTATATGAATGTAATTCATACAACCTGTCAGTAGGTAAGCTAATTCTGGTGAAAGAACACAAACATTGTCTTGAGTTAATCACAGCGACCAACTATTCTTATCGTTTAAGTAGTCGTTAATAGAATAGTATGCCTTAGAACAAAGGTTGGATTTTACTTTGGCTTTAAACGCACTAAAATGTAAATCTAACAAAGAAGAGGGAAGCTTGTTATAAAAGGTTATACCAAGCCCAACAAATGAGTTATGAACCTTATGAAGCCGGTGAAAGGGAGCACGTAGTTTATCCTTATTTCTAGTATTTATATTATGAATATCACTGTTTTTAGTGTATAAGTGTATATTTTGCCTAATATATAAGATGTTAGCGAATATGAATTGCGATGCCACCGTGAGAATACCGATATCTTTAAAAAAATCTCTTAGGGACACTCTAGCACCCAGTTGGTAAATTGCTCGAACAGCTCGCTTTTGAAGAACAAAAATATTTTGAATATCAGCGGCTTTTGGCTGACGAAATTTTTATCTTTGTTACTTCACGTTAATAGTGTTTGTATCCTATTCTTGTCAGAAAATTATTCAATCCATCAAATTTTAATATTATCAGGCACTTGTAAATAAACTGATATTGATAATAAATCAATAAACGCCAAGTACGTAGACTTATAATATCCCGGATCTAAGATACAAGTATTGAAGTAAACACACGGGTACTATTATTATGATTTTTTACGATGAAGTAGTAAGTAAGTACAGTTAGCGACACTTTAGTTTTTTTTAGTCTTTATAACTGACCCGAATATTTTATTTAAGAAATTACAATTAATCGCTTAGTATTATAAATAAAACGCTAAAATACGAAAAATCGCATAGTTTATATGATGTGTTAAAACAGCACCTAACACTGTTAATCGACTTTTGTCGCTGACCGTACTTTATTGAACATCCTCGCCACAGTCTGTTACCAGACATATTATAATTACAGAGTTGTTGTCAGGTGGCTCGTTGGTCTAGGGGTATGATTTTCGCTTAGGGTGCGAGAGGTCCCGGGTTCAAATCCCGGACGAGCCCAATTATTTTGCGTTTTTGTTTTTGTTAATAAAGGAGACTTACGTGTCTGGGATAGACGGGGCTCCGGTCATAGCGTGCCGTTATTGTATACCTGGGGAACAAGAATTTAGGTTTTATGTTTATATTATCGAGTATTGTTTTAGCAGTCAATTAAAAAATAAAATGTTGAAATCAAAACGACAAATCATTTTATAAAGGTTTTATTTATCGGTCTCGTAGTCTACAAGGAACCCTTATGAGTTTCGCACTGTCTGTCTGTCTGTCCGTCTATCTGCGGCTTAGCTCAGAAACTTTTATTGCTAGAATGCTGTAATTTGGATGTTGTAACGTTAGAATATTGTAACGTAAGATTCTTTAAACAAAGGACGAAGAAGACTTTACAAAGGGGAGAAAAAATAAGGTTTGCTTTTCAGCGGTAACAGTGTTTAAAAACATATCAAATGTGAAAGGTGAGTGTCATAATATTCCATATTGGAAAACAGATGTGTATATAACAATAAAAGAGCGTTTTGTGTAATAATCACGGCAACAAAGTAGTGAAATAATATCTTGTTTTACCACGGGACGTTTTTTTTTTTGGTTACGTCGGATATTGGTTATTGCGAGTGTGTGTCAACCATTTTTCGATTCAGGGATCCGTTTGCGAAACATAAAGGTTTAACTAATTAGCTATATCAAATCAAATCAATTTATTTCGGATTAAAAAATTATATCCATATGTGTTAGTAACAATAAACTTAGCTTAATGTTAGTACTCTTTCTGTAAAACGTTTTAATTTAAGCATGCGCCGGGTTGAGCGCCCTTTGCATGAATACTCATCCACTGCTTCAACAGTGGCGAATGCCACCTGTTTGCCAACGCATCCAGGATGCCGTTTGCGGTGCCACGCACGCGTCTGAGCAGCGAAGCACTTCGCTTACATATGATTGCATAAAAGCCATATATGAAATCCAAGTCAATTTCTCAGAATAGTTTACTTTTCCAAGTAAATTTTATCAGTTGGTTGACTATTTCTCGTTAACTTGTAAAGCCTACTGAGCTGTGATAGTTTTCCTTTTAAATTCGTTATACATACCTTATGCCTAGGTATCCAAAACCAACCATTCTTTTTTGTTTTAAACAGGTGGGTGTTATAAATCAGGACCTTTAGCTCAGAAGGCAACTTATTAAATATCTCTACAGCTTGGTACTTGGAAAAATGCTTTACTGTATTAAATTTTGGTGCTATTTGTTGTTTAAAAATTTATCTTCGCGTGCTCTCTCTAGTCTCACGTTCTTCTTGTGATTCAAACTCATGTAGATACTTAGCAAGATGACTTAAGAGCACCAATATGTATAGGCTAGGTACTGTTAATATTCCCAAATTTTTAAAATAATCTTTGCCTGAGATAAGTTGTGAATTTTTTACTATTGTCCTTAAGGCTCGTTTCTGTAAGATGAACGCTCTCTGCCAGTTGTAACTGTAACTGTTTTCCTAGAGCACGATGCTATACTTTATTCTAAACTGGACCAGCGCATAATATATGGCCTTTAACTGTTCTATGTTCAAAATATCCCTAAGGCTCCTGAGTGCGTAACATGCTGACGATATGGATGATTCTGCAACGGCAAGCTCTGGTTTCCAATTTAAAAGCGGATCTATATTAATCCCTAAGAATTTAACCCTATCCACTGATTCAATCCTATCTCCATTTATTTGTACACCTAAGTTGTCATTATGACGAGTGGTAGTCTTAAATAATAATAGGTTGGTTTTACGTGTATTTAGCAATACGTTATTGGCTGTAAACCATTCGCAAATTTTTTCATTAATTATATTTGTATTTAATGTTAATTTTTCCATGTCTTTTGCCCCAATTATTATGTTAGTGTCATCTGCGAAAACAAAAAGTTTCTCGTTCGGCTGGGTTTTATTAATGAATTTGAGTAAGTAAGTAAAAACAATATATAGTATTGGTCCTAAAATTGAGCCTTGAGGGACACCACGTTTTACATATGTCATTTTTGACTTGTATATCACTTCGTGATTGTTCTCGTCTGTACTTTAAATTTCTATATACATTCGTCTGTTTTGTAAGTACGATATCATAAGTTGTAATGCCTTTCCTCTTAAACCATAATGTTAGAGTTTAGCCGGCAACTGGGACTCGAGGTGGCCCTGCACAAGTATGAGGCCATGTGTTTTTCATGGTCCTCGGAATGCGCCACCGTCGGGTTCCCAGATAACAGTGGGAGGGGTTCACATCGGCGTCGAGTCGACGATGAAGTACTGTAGAGGTTGTCCGCCTCCCGAGCGATCTCACATTCTTGCTGGCAGCCAATAGTTAGGCTGTGTCTATGTTCGAATAATCGAGAAGTTTTTATCTTTAGAATGTCAAATTATTTTACTTAGGTTTTTTTGCGGAAGCTTCAGAATTGGATGGTCAGGCGCGATGTCCGCATGAGCTAATTCTTTATTAAAGGTGCAGTCCCACCGGTAAAAGACCACCAAGTGTTTTTATTTCACACACAATAACTGCCGGTACCTCGGGAGCTCAGTAGAGCTCCCACATATGGTGGAGGCGCCGCACTCACTCTAAGCTACCAACTTTCCCTGGGCGGGACAAAGTACGGCTCAGCGACCACGGCGATGTTAATCGACCACTGCGCCATGCTCTGGATCAACAGATCCTGAGCGGCGGCGCAGTGGTTGATATTCGCCTGGAGGAGGCGTAATGGGGCCGTTACTGGCATTCCATATCAGCCTGGGCTGCAGCTCAGGGCTCCTGGGTAGGCCCTGCCGTGACGGCGGCGACAACGACGACGGCGGTGGACGCGGCAGCGGCGGCGGCAGTGGCGGCGGTTGCGGCGGTTACGGCGGTGGCGGAGGGTTTGGCCTTACCTCGGCCCCTGGTTGCAGCGGGTGGAGCGCAGGCTTTGCTCCCAGCCCGGTGTTCGGCCGGCTTTCCAGCTGCCGCACATAAATAACAGTGCGGCTTGGGTGCGACGCACGAGCCGGCCTTGTGACCGGGCTGACCGCAGCGGAAGCAGTAACTGCTGCGGTCCACCTCCGAGGTGCATTGGACTCCCACGTGGTGGCCCACCTGGCAGCGGAAGCACCTCAGAGGTCTGGGTTCCAATAGCTTCACCTGCGCAAAAACCCAGCCCACCAGGAGCCTACGACCCTCCTCCGTGATCTTACGGGCCGCCGACACGGGGCAGCTCACCGTAACAGTTCGCATCCCCGTGTTGTCAGGACGGATGGTGCCTGCCTTCACCTGCTCGGCAGAGCATTCTCCAGTCCTGACTACGGCGGCCACCACCTCGCTTTCCGTCACGGAATCGTCCAGGCCCAAGATGCGCATGTCAGCGCACTTGGACAGAGCTCCGGCGGGATCTCATGGCGACATGGAGAGAGCTATTGTCGCAACCCAGTGCTGGGCACGCCACGATTGCGGCGGTAAGTCCCCTCTTTGAGGAGTGGTTCGAGAGGCGGCATGGCGTCCTCACCTTCCGCCTGACGCAGGTCCTCACCGGACACGGTTGTTTCGGGAGGTTCCTGTTTCGGATAGGGCGGGAGGAAACGCCCGGGTGTTTCCACTGCGAAGATCGCCCTGAGGACACGGTGGAGCACACGGTGGCGGTCTGCCCTGCTTGGGCGGAGCACCGCCGTGTCCTCGTGGAGGCGATCGGCGGCGGCGATCTCTCGCGTCCGGCCCTGGTACAGGCCATGGTACGGAGCGAGAGGGCATGGGGAGCCGTCACCTCCTTCAGCGAAGCAGTGATGCTTGCGAAGAGGGAGGCGGCGCACGTGAGGGAGAGGCAGCATATGCGCCCTCGCGACCCCAGCCGCCGCAGGATACGGAGACGCCCTGGGCGTCGGGAATCCCAGGCCGATTTCCGGCCACCGTAGGCATGGGCTTGCGGACGGCGAGTAATGGGTAGCTCGCTGTCCGGTAAGGACCAAGCCCAAGTCGACGGCGCGGTGTGTTCCACGCGCGCCTCAAAGAGATGTCAGCACAAAAAATGATGGGGCCCGCAAGGGCCGATGCCTGCCAGGGGTGCGGGTTTGTTCGAAAGAGACACCACAGCCCCTGGCTTAAGGGCTACTGAAGGAACACGGGTGGGTTTTAGTCAGTAAAAGTCTGACACGCCCTCCTGCTCCACCCAGAGCGGGAGAAGTTATTTGATGATTTCCCACCCAAAAAAAAAAAAAAAAGCTACCAACTTTGCTAAAGGAGCATAGTCTTCGCAAAGGGTGTTGAGTTGACACCATTGGTTCAGCTTATAGTTGGGGATCCTTTACCTTCACTCACCCCAAGTCACCACCAACTTTGCTAAGGGAGCATAGTCTTCGCAAAGAGTGTTGTGTTAACACTGCTGGTATGGCTTGTGATTGAGGACCCACGAGTTTTCGTCAGCTGTTATTGAATGAATAGTAACATGTGAGGAGTCGATACATTTTTTAAGATTAATCTCTGGAGTATGGACATGATTTAAATTGTGTTAATGTACGTTGACGGCCTAACTTCTCAACCTTTTCCTTCCCTCTGACTTAATTCCGTCCGATGGAGCAAAAGATTTTGATGCCTTAACATCAAAATCTAACTTCTCTAATTAACCCTTCTGGACTGATGTGAACTGTCACATCAATTTATTTGTACCCAGGAGGACACGTCGCGTCTTTTCCTCGGGATTTTGGCGTGACGAGGTTCAAGCATGACAAACTTAGTTTTTATGGGTGCATATTGGCACGAATTAATATTTAACTTTCGCCGGCACTTATCATAGTGTCTGGCTCGCGGTTTGTTTGTCCTGTCCTTGAGCCTTCTCTTTTAAGGGAGGTACCTCACTTCATAAAAAAATGCCCCCGAGTTAGGTAAATAATTCTTATAGGGTTAGGTAGGTAGGTGCCTCTTAATTATTCGAACGCTGTGAATAAAAGTTTTGTAGCTTGTGGCTATCTTCATCCTTTTATTCAAGGGTGGGCGTAGCTCATGTAGAGGTTGTCCGCCTCCCGAGCGATCTCACATTCTTGCTGGCAGTCAATAGTTAGGCTGTGTCTATGTTCGAATAATCGAGAAGTTTTTATCTTTAGAATGTCAAATTATTTTACTTAGGTTTTTTTGCGGAAGCTTCAGAATTGGATGGTCAGGCGCGATGTCCGCATGAGCTAATTCTTTATTAAAGGTGGAGTCCCAACGTTAAAAGACCACCAAGTGTTTTTATTTCACACACAATAACTGCCGATACCTCGGGAGCTCAGTAGAGCTCCCACAGTACCTAGGACTCGTCCTCGACAGCCGGTGGATCTTCGCGGAGCATTTCCGCGCGTTTGACTGGAGCGGGCCGGGGCTGCCTTGAAGCGGCTCCTGCCCAATCTAGGGAGCCAAACGCCTCCTGCCGGAGGCTCTAAGCGGGGTCGTGCAGTCCATGGGCCTACACGAGGCACCGCACTGATGTGGGCGCTTACAATGAGGCGCCAATCAGCACACTGGTTGAAGGCGTCCCATAGGGTCATTTATAGGTACATATACCTAAACTCATAAATATTATGTTCCCTTCCTAGGTTTTGTGCACACAGTTCTCACACGCAGGCTACCGCTACATGTAAAAACAATAAAACATTACAAAGAAACTGTATACCTACTTCTTAAATGATAAGCGAGGTAATCATAACAAAAATAAACACGTGAATATAATAAAATTGTAATGATGACTTAGCACTTTGAATGTTTACAATCATACAGGGTCATTTTAATTCCAAACACAGGCTGATCCGACGAGATGGGTCATGGGCACAATCTGAAACTCGTCGATTTTAAAGGTATTTGTATTTTTGATGTGTTCGAGTGATTTCTGCTAAGCTTCTCCTGTAAACTTCACTTCCCTATTCTTAAACTACTCCGCAAAAAATGGTGCGGTCCCCATACCTATGGGGTCTCCGTGTTGTCAAGTACGGTTCATGTCGTTATCAGTAATAATGTAAGATGGTAAGTTTGGTAGATGTTATTATGATGTTACAAACATTTTTATTATACCTATAAAACGTATTAAATTAATTCCTAACAAACTGTACTAATAAATACACAAACAAATGATAAACGGTTTTATTTCTGTAAGTAGGATTGTACACACTTACACGTCAATCATTTTTTTTTAAACTAGGTAGATGAGGTCAGCGTTACTTATCTGGCTACTCTGAGAAGAAAGGCCGAAACAACCTCAGAGGTCACAGTCTATTTTAAAGTCCATACATAGGTCTTGTGAATACCATGTGGATTGGTGTCTGAAATGGTCTGTTGAGGAAATAACCACACAGATTGAGTGGACCTGTCCTCTCAGTGAACGCATTTATTAGTATTCATACAGCTCAACCCAGAACTGGAGGAGCTCAACGTTTTGACAAACAATACCAAAGATAGGACATTTGTGTAGGCCACATAAAGACTCAAACTGCCAGATTAACATTAAAAACGAACTGAGAAAGAGATGAAACCCAAAAACAAAAACACAAAACCTCCTGCCCTCAGTCGGATAATATTATAATAATTTGCATTTGCATTAATCAGTCAGTGTCTATTGGTTTTCTTAAGATCAACGCCATCAAGCCAGTACTTTCATTTTTGTTTAACAGTAAACAGTATTTTAGAGTGAAAATTGTAGGTATAACACTGTTTACAGTATGGCTGGCAACCCTAACCGTAAGTCTCATTAGTTAATTTACCGTATTAAATTACAAGACTTATCGAAATCCTTTAAGATCATGATGACTTTACAATTTACCTATATCGGTCAACAAATACACAACAGAACAACTACCTATGAACTCTAAGGCACTAACTTTAAATCCGGTTATTCGTGTAGGTAAGTACCTATCAACACTATCGAAGATAAGAGATACTACGATTATTTATAAACACAAAACAAAAATGTATGCGTATATTACGATAACATGACATAATATAATCTCAAGCTTTGTCTGTGTACGCTCATTCACAACTTGTTCGCGCTGCTTGTTACACGTTCAAAATTATTGTAAAGTTACGGAGAATATCGTTGACGATTGTAACGTGTGTTTAGTAAACTAGTGTTGTGAAGAAAAAGTAAGTCGGTAATGACATTGTATCTTTTTTGTTTTTTTCGATCGATTAAGTAATACCTACGCGGGCTTTGCCAGTTGCTTCGCACGTATTTTTGTTTTTTGAGGTTTGGAAATCATCAAATAACTTCTCCTGCTCTGAGTGGAGGGGGAGGGCGTGTCAGGCTTTTACTGACTAAAACCCACCAGCAATTATTCCACGGGAGCATGCTACTGGGATTAAAAGTATCCTATGTGTTCAAACATGTTATAAACTATGTGACTTTCATTAAAACCCGTTCGGTCGTTTTAGCGTGAATGAGTAACAAACATCCAAACAGCTAAGCATCCAAACATACAAACTTTAATTCTTCGATTCTTCCTGCAAATAAATTAATGAAAACGAGATAGCACTAGCAAGCTCTGTACATTATAACCAAACATTGTGAACTTTAAAAAAATCCGAATGTAGAAGAGCAACTTTCCTTCTGATAATTTCACGCCCTCAAAAAAAGAAAAAAACATCGTTGGTTAATGGTTAAGCAGATGATGATGATAATATAGGTGTGTATTTGTTGTTTTAGATCATGATACTCTTCTTAGTCTGGGTGGCGGTGCTGCTCGCCGTACTAGTGGTATACTTCCAGCAGATCTACTCTAAGTTTAGTCGCCATGGCGTCAAACACTTCAAGCCCATCCCACTGCTGGGCAACATGTTAAGGATCGTGTTACGTCTGGATCACTTAGCTGATGATGTTCAAAGGCTGTATAAGGGGTTTCCTGAAGAAAGGTAACTTGATTTGATGTTTCGAAAAATAAAACTTAACGAGTCGTTTGACAGTCATAATACTTAATACAACATTTTGTTTTTATTAACACTGACAATGTTAATTAAAAAAAATGCTGCATTAAATATTTCATCATCATCGTATACAAATGAACTACAGCCACTGCTGGGCATATGCATATTATGTATGTTTGCTTGTGCTAATTTTTTGTACCAGCCTCATCCAGGTTCTACCCGTGATGAGAACAATGTCATCCTGATGAGATGAAGTGAAATGTTTATAATGTAAGACACTTTTACACGCCAATATTTTGTTGGTCAATATTTACAAAAAATTATGGCGCCAGCATTTCGCTGACTGTTCCCTGAAAATAAAAGCCGAAACAAACTCAGAGGTCATGGTCTCTTATAAAATCCAAACATAATTTGAATTTGAATTTTATGCGAGTCATGCAATACAGGGCCATGTACCTATAGAAGGGCCATTTCAAGAAAGAGCCATAATCTGGAACGCCACTTGGTCACCATTACCTAAACGTTTAATGTCTTACTTAGGTTTGTGGGAAGATTCGAATTCATGAAGGAGATGGTAATGATCCGCGACATCGAACTGGTGAAGAAGATCGCTGTCAAAGACTTTGAGCACTTTCTAGATCACCGCGCTTTATTCAGATCCAGTGATTCTTACTTCTCCAGGAGCTTGATAGCTTTAGCAGGTACGCAGACAAATAATTATATACGCAGAAAATTTTGTTTAAAAAAAAAAATTTATGCTTCTATCTCCTTCTCTCTCTATAGCATAAGATTTGATCATGAGATTACACTATTATTCACCCTAGGGCATAGGGCTCAATCAAAAAGGTGGGTCCCTCGAAAAGTAAAAGGGCAAAAAACGTTTTCACATTATTTTTAAATATTGCTGCTATATGAAAATATTCTTCAGGTTCATTTAAATAAACACATATTTTCATTTTGCTTAGGAGAAGAATGGAAAGACATGCGTTCCTCCCTGAGTCCAGCGTTCACAAGCTCCAAAATACGTCTGATGGTGCCTTTCATGGTGGAGGTCGGTGACCAGATGATACGCTCGCTTCAGAAAAAGATCAAGGAATCCAAAAGTAAGTTATTATTTAAATATTCGTTTTAGTGCTTCTTATGTTTATAACTTCAGAACTGACAATTGAAAATGTTTTTCACCACTTTGATCAAATTAAAGCCACTGGTGTTTCTTCGTTGCTTCTATAAACCATCCCATACCTTTATTCTTTAGCTGGCTACATAGACGTGGAGTGCAAAGACCTGACTACTCGGTATACCAATGACGTGATCGCCTCTTGCGCCTTCGGTTTGAAGGTAGACTCTCATAACGACGTGGACAACGAGTTCTACGCAGTGGGAAAGATGTCAACCACCTTTACTTTCCGTCAGACGCTTTTGTTTTTCACACTTGCAATTATTCCATCAGCCGTGTCTAAGGTCAGTTCAATTGATTCGATTAAATTCTTCAACTAAAACGGTCTCTAAAGTAAACTATGTTGTTCTTAATGCTGAGAAATCTCCAGCAATTTTCGATCGATTTCAAGCAAAGCTAATACATATTTTAATGGTTTGATATCTATCTGCGTCAGGCGCCTAATATATTTTTTTAACTTTGCTTGGGTGGCTTTTGCGTTAGCTTAGATAATACATGTTGAATCCACTTTGTGTCATTTTGATAATAATGTAAGTTCATGTAATTAAATCGCAAATAGTAGTATACGAATTGGTGTGCGGTTGATATCATAACCAAAAACTGAAGAAATAAAAAACTTCCAAAATAGACACTACAAAGTGATAAATAACTTTCAAAACTCGCATCACCGTTGCAAAAATAACCAAAAAAGAATGCTCTCGAAATGGTATCACGGTGGATTTTTGCACCGATTGCACCAGTAACAGCACCATAAGATAATTATAAAATCGAATTACACATAACCAGACTGTAACAAAACTACTTTAGGGGGCGTAATTAGACTAACATCTTAGTATTTCTATGGGGCTAAAAAAGGCCTTTCTGCAGCAGTGGACGATAATAACTGAAGGTGGTGTTGTTTAATATGATACAGAAAAAAACAACGACAATGCTAGAGCAAAACTTGTCTAATTATGTTTAGTTTACTATAATTATGTTCATGTATTTTATAATACATGAACATAATTATAGTAAACTATGATATGATTACGTTTTTTTTTTTTCAGTTTTTAAAGCTGGATTTCCTTTCGGATGTCTCAAATGTATTCTTCAGAAAGTTAGTTCTAGAAACAATGGAAGATCGAGAGTTGCGAAAAATCATCAGACCCGATATGATTCACTTGCTTATGGCATTAAAGAAAGGTATATATTATGTGAATTTCAGCAAATACTGAAATTTCAGTGCAAGTCAGAAATGAATGACTACAAAACTCCATCAATAAATTCAAATGTAATTCCAGGTAAATTGACCCATGAAGATAGTAAGTCCAATGATGAAGCTGCTGGATTCGCAACAGTTGACGAATCTTCCGTTGGACGGAAACAAATTAATAGAGGTGTGTATTTTTCTAAAATTGCAAAAAAAGAAGTAAAACAGAACTACGTGTCAAGGCCTCCTCAAACACCAGCACTTGCGGTAGGCGTGTAGGTCATTTCGTCGTTGTTTTGTGGGCTGACCACGATGACACCGTCCATCTCCAGGCAACCATTATGTGGAGACTTGCCCAGCAGTCATACTGCATGCGGCTGATGTGACCCACCCAATCGCATTTTGCCTGGCAGTTACGGCAAGTTTCAATGCAGAACTTTTAGGCCTCGATGAACGACAAGTCTGAGCATCGTTTAGATGGACAGGTCGATGAGTTTGCGCTTCAGGGGGGTTTGCATATCAGCCTTCATAGGGTTTTCATGAACCAGCAGCCTTTTCAGGAGTTTGAAATCCGGCGATCGATTTCTCTTTCCTGCCTGTTTTCGAAAGAAACTAACTGGCAAAGGTACAAATTCTCATAGACATAATCTATTTCCCGCCCAACTACCTCGAATCTAAACTTAATGCCGTTAGTCATAAGTAGGGCTTTAGACCGATTCGTCGTATGTCCTACCCTAAAGCTTGCCGTGTTTAGCTCTTGGAGCATGGCTTTTCCTTGCCGAACCCTTGGTTTTCCATGAGGCTGCCAGTGACTTATTTTCTGGACTATGCTTGTAAATAATTTGGGAATAAGCGGGTCACCTGGCTTAACACTTTCTTGTATTCTAAATGAAGGTCCAGCAGCGCTATTTTTGTAAATCTTTTTAAGAGATCAATGTAGTGTTTTTCGATTTCCTGGTGTCGAAGGGATTTAAAATTTGTTTGAGGACTTCATACTTCGTGTAATTTTTATTTGTAGATTTCCGATAAAAAAAAAATTTGCAATCACAATTTGATTTTACTTTCAGCGTGGACTGACGACGACCTTATTGCTCAAGCGGTGCTGTTCTTCCTTGCTGGTTTTGACACTGTCTCAACTGGTATGTCATTCCTCCTCTACGAACTGGCAGTGAACCCTGATGTCCAGGAGCGACTGGCGCAAGAGATCAAGGAGACTGACGCTAAGAACGGTGGCAAGTTTGATTTCAACTCCATTCAGAATATGCCATATATGGATATGGTTGTATCAGGTAAGATTTTGACGATTTTAAACAATAAATATTGTGTCAAAAAGTACATCATTACTGATTTTTTAATTGGTGATCGAGGCTTAGCTACTGTGACCAGTCCTCGATTGACGCTGTCCCGTCAACGATTCACAATTTATCCGGACGACATTGATAGATTGTAACCTACCAAACCGAATTATTCTAGAAGTTTTCAATATTTTTCTACAGTTTATTATGGTAAATAAAAAAAAAGTGCACGATCTTACGGGCGCATAAACCTCTCTTTCACTGTTTTTAAGCCAATAATTTTGTTTTGCAGAGGTTTTACGACTGTGGCCGCCTGTTATAGCTCTAGACAGGGTTTGCACTAAGGATTACAATTTGGGAAAACCTAATGAGAAGGCTGAAAAAGAATATATTGTACGTTTTTTTTTAAATTTCGAACACCTAAATTACAAGCTACAAAAACAAAAGCATGATATTAACATCCTTGATTTTCTAGGTCCGCAAAGGAACAGGTATATCAATACCAGCATTTGCTTTCCACCGTGACCCTCAGTTCTTCCCCAACCCTGATAAATTCGACCCTGAGAGATTCTCTGAAGAAAACAGGCATAATATCCAGTCGTTCGCTTATATGCCCTTCGGTATTGGACCTAGAAACTGTATTGGTGAGTAAAAATGTACCTATATGACTACAATGCATTTTAAAATTATCAAAAGTAAAGAGTGGTAGAGTACAGTAAAGAGTGATTATGGTTTGGAGAGGAACGGGAGACGAAGGTAATGAAATTTTAAAGGAGAAAGAAACAGAAATGTTAAAGATTTTGTGTGAAGTTAACGAGAAGGCCGTGAATAACTATATAAATACTAATGAGACAATAGTAGTGAACGATACACTACTATTGCCTTACAAATAGTAACATTCGACTGAGAAAAGAAGATGAAATTTAATAAATAATAAATACATAGTTATATCCTTGAGGTGCAAACGGTAAAAATAATAATTTTATTAATTTTCTCAGGGTCAAGATTTGCTCTTTGTGAGATCAAGGTGATGGCGTACCAGATCCTCCAGCATATGGAGATCTCCCCGAATGAGAAGACCTGCATCCCTGCCAAGTTTGGCAAGGATCCCTTTAACGTGAAGCTAGAAGGTGGACATTGGCTCAGATTTAGACCGAGGAAGTAGAAAAGGCAATACAACGAATAATTTAAAAGTTCAGAAATTAATTTGTGGTTTAACTTGCGTCAAAAAAATATAATTATCTACTGTTAAGATGTTGTAACTACTAC
Source organism: Polymixis flavicincta (assembly GCA_949987655.1). Taxonomy (NCBI): domain Eukaryota; kingdom Metazoa; phylum Arthropoda; class Insecta; order Lepidoptera; family Noctuidae; genus Polymixis; species Polymixis flavicincta. Next base: position 26,166,267 of record OX465176.1, on the reverse strand, counting down.
AATGAACAATTCAAATAATGTTCCGTGCAAATAACGGACGTAAAAAGAAAAATTACCTAGACTAGACGTATTTCACCTGGGCATTGATTGATTATGTAAATATTTAATGTTTAATTTTGAATAGAGAACAAGGTTTAATTGTGGTGAATAAAAATTAATGGAAACCTCTACGACAAATACGTATATTATTATACATGATGGGGTTTATAAATAAACGTTGCTTAAAGTTAAGAGATGTTTAAACGTCAAAAATTTGGTTAAGCAGTCGCTAATTATTGTGTAACTATTAGCAATATTAAAATAAGCCCCATAACAGAGTCGTAGCGAAGTCAAAACTGTACACATATTTTTTAAAGTAATTTTTGCGAGGTATGGGAACGATTCGAATGTCAAATATATATTATTTATATAATTTTTGTCTGTTTATCTGAATGTGTGTTCCAGCATCATGCAAAAACTATCGCATAAATATTATTCAAATTTTGCATGATATTTCCTATAAGTCTGGTCAGTCTGCATGCTGGAAATTTGCGAACTATTTGCAATTTATTAGTATTCTTCTATAGTTAACTGTTAATTTTGCAGATAGTTAGTTTTAATTATTAAAATTATTACTATCACGCTATGCCTTTATGGAGCTATACAGTCAATCACGACCTACCTATACCTTAACCGTTGTCGCTAAGAGAATTTCACTATTTTTTACATTTTGATGTGCAAGTAAATGGCAAATTTTTACAATGCGAATCGATCCTGTTTCTTATAAGGATCAAAAAACTCTTAAGAACCAACTGAGCTTTGAGTACTAGAAAAGTCAAAAATCGCAAAAAAAATCCACTCTTTCGTAGCAAATGAGGCTGAGATGAGAGAGAACACAATATACTAGTGTATGGCTACAGTCGAATTATTCCATTACTTTACTGGGCTGACAAAAAAATCAAAATATTTTTTTTCATATAAACCTGCATGGGCACCTATGAAACGTCAGAAGCTAGGTGCACGGTTCCAAATTGTGTTTTCCTATGGAGAAGAGCCGGCAAGAAACTCCACGGTTAGTCTTTTAAAAATGATTGGCTTCAACAATGTTTTAAAATTACAAAGATAAAATGTATGGGAGGATAGTGCAGGCCTGTCAATAAGTACCAAGTACTTAGACGAATACAGAATAGAAAATCGTCTACAAATCTACAGTCTGTAAGGCCTACAACGTTCTCTCATTCAAAATATGTAGAATAATCTACATAAATAAAATGAACCTATTTATACATAGATTTACATGAAAATCACTAAAAAATAGTCGGTATTAAAATTAATGTATAATGTCAAATAATGATGAGAATATATCAGCATTGTAAAAATAAAAAAGAACATTGAGAGCAGTTAATAGACTTTCACATAGTTATGCTGTTAATGAGGTACCAGGGAAGCCACATATGCAGAAGGAATTAATGCCAAACTTCCCTGTCTTCGACGTAGTCTTTTATCTTATAATAATTATGCTTTTTTGATAAGGACACGTTAGATGTGCGTTTTAAACTTTCCATCGCTAAGTTCTGTAACTGACTTTGGCAACTTGTTAAAGAAGCGGATACTGTTTATTAGAAATGACTTGCTAGTTTTAGTCAGTCTAAATTTTGGAATCACAATTTCATCTTTACTACGTGTATTCAGATTATGGAAATTGCATCGTTTTCTGTAAAGGCCTAAGTTTTTGCGAACATACAAGATATTTTCTAGAATATAAAGAGAAGGCGGAGTTAGAATATCAATTTCGCTGAATTTGTTTCTAAGAGACTCGCGAGGCCCCATTTTATAGATAGCGCGGATTGCCCTCTTTTGTAAAATGAAAATTGAATCTACGTCAGCTGCCGATCCCCACAACAGAACGCCATAAGACATAATACTGTGAAAATAAGCAAAGTAAACTAACCTAGCTGTGGCTACATCAGTCAACTGCCTTATCTTTCTTACTCGTAAGCAGCTGAGCTTAATCTACTTGAAAGAGCTCTAATATGAGCACCCCATTGCAATTTTGAATCTAAAGTAATTCCCAAAAATACAGTTTCCGAAATAGCATCTAGTTTCTTGCCATCAAGTTTTAAGTTTAGACCTACTTGGGGTACATTTGGTAACGAGAACTTAAGACATTTAGTTTTGTTCGCATTGAGTAAAAGATTATTAGCGGCAAACCATTTCGAAAGAACAGCTAGACTATCATTGACATGTAAGAAATCCGTATCTTTTCAATCTATTCTATTAATAAGAGAAGTGTCATCAGCGAATAAAATTGTATCCGAGAAGTTAGCCATCAGGTAAGGAAGGTCATTAATATAAACTAGAAATAAAAAACGGCCCAGGGTTGAACCTTGAGGCACGCCCATCTTAACTAGAGACCCCGAGGACGTCGCCCCATTAACGTTTACTTTTTGTTGCCTGTTTGATAAATAGAAAAGTACAAGATCAGCAGCCTGTCCACGAATTCCGTAGTGGTGTAATTTACAGATCAGTGTATTGTAGTCAACGCAGTCAAACGCTTTTGAGAGGTCATAGAAAATGCCAATCGCGTCCTAGGAATTCTCCCAGGAATCTAAAATGTGACTGATGAGTTTTACTCCTGCGTTAGTCGTCGACCTACCTTTCGTGAAACCAAACTGTCGACTATGTAAAATCCCATTCGAGTTAAAGTGTGACAACATCTGGTCTAGCATGATTTTTTCCATAAATTTTGCTCAATGCTGGAAGCACAGATATAGGTCTATAATTAGAGGGATCACTCTTACTACCCGATTTGAAAATTGGTACTACTTTACTATGTTTCATTAAGTCAGAAAACGTACCGCTGTCTAAACATTGATTAAATATGCCTGTTAGGACAGGGGCAATTGTGTCAATGATATTTTCGAGAACCTTAACGGAAATCCCCCATAAGTCTTCAGTGTTTTTATGTTAAGGCTTTTAAATACTGTTTTAATTGTGGCAATAGAGATGGGTTTGAATTCAAAACTTGGAATGTCCTTGCTGAAGTTTTCTTTAAGAAGAGATTCAGGTAATACAGATGATGAGGGGAGAGATTTCGTAACTTCTATTGGGATGTAGGTAAATAAATTTTCTAGAGTCTCAGCAACTTGTAACTTATCTGAAATGGTTTCATTATCAATTTTTAGAGCTAACTCATTCTGATCTCGCTGTTTTTTTTCCAGACCACTATTAGACTAAATACTATAAGCAATCTCATGCAGTCGGAGGCATCATCTTAAATTTAACAATAAAGACCTTTATTGCCTCCGACTAATAGTGATCCTTTTAAAAACAGTTTCTTGTTTCCATCTTTTAAAATTAAAGTTCACTTTTTAGGCAGGTGGGTTTTTTGATTTTGTTAAATTATTTATTTATTTCACAGTTTTTAGTTAACAATATAATTATTGTTGACGCTAATGAGACCTATTTATGAAACCCTTTATTTGGATACCCCACTCAATAGGGTTTGTTTGCACCAAAAATCGGCCATTTTAATTTCTTTTTTAAATATTGATATACCCTAGCCTACTCTAACGGCACCTCTCAAGCTGAAATTGATCAAGCCGTTTAGGCTACAGAGCGTGCCAAAGAAATATACATACATACATACACTCGAAAAACATAACCCTCCTTCTGGCGCAGTCAGTTAAAAACAGTACTACTGATGGCTGGATGGTAGGTGTCGACCTCAGGACGAGCTGCTTCTCACTCGGACAATTATACTTCAGTTACTCTTGCGTCACCAGTCTTGACTCTCTTCACGTTTTGGCTACTGAGACCAAAACTAGAAACATAGTGAATATGAATGTTTTATAAAATGTGGCTTTAAATTGTGGTGTCACGACTTCCACCCTAACGAAGTCGAGGGCAGAAGCTACTATACACATATACACACATGCATTAAACCATGTATTTAATGAAATAAAAGATAGTACATTTTTGTTGTGTTGTAAAAATACCTTGTAGGTTCACAACGATATTTTGTGCTTGGAAATAAGATATTATTGTGATTTAGTTGAAATTTGTTTTTTTTCTAGGTTTATAGATTATTATGTATTATAATGAAATGATGAATATTTGTGTGTTTGTATGTTTTATTATATACTAGCTGACCCGGCGAACTTCGTACCGCCATATTTTGCTTCTCCAGTCGCGATTGAGAAAATATAAGAACAATTTGTCATGAATTGTGGTCGTCACATTATAGACTTGGGTATTTTGAATAATAATTAAAATGGTCAATGTACTAAAGTTTTTCCTTTGTGTTATTTATTACTTTCACCATCAACCTATCATCAGCCCTTTTCTCGTCATAAAAATTACATTATCATTTTTTGAAATCGGCAAAGCTTTTCTTTCATCTAAAACTAAGCCATCATCTCAGACTTCACTTAGTTTTATCTCAATTCTTAAATCGTCTCATTAATGAAATAATGGAAATGATAATGATAATTTACAAAAAATATTATGAATTCCCTAGGTCCTGCGGTCGTGTATACTGTATTACAGGAACTAGTGTCTTCCTCTAATTACAATGTTACTTGTTATTCATGGCGTTCTAAGATTACGAAGCTAATCAAAAGTAATAGAAATAGTAAAATTAAAATTAAAATATATATATATAAAAAAAAAAAAAAATGTTTAGTTGAAGTGAGCAGGTGTTTGAATATGTAAGGGGTAAGGGACGTGAGTAGACACAGCCATGTAAGTGTAACCTGTACCGTTTCTTTATACACCTAACTACACCAGCTGACTTTCCATGGTTTTAGTGGTTGGTATCATTTGGAAAGTATTTTAACTGTAGTATTGGATTCAATTAGTTTTAGGAGCTTTGTAGTCAGTCTGGTATGTCACAAGCATAGTTTGGATCGGTAGCGCTATAAAGACTATCCCAGCCTTCATGTAATATAGCTTCATCTCGTTCATAAAATTAAAACAACAGAAATAAACTCTGGTTCGTGACCAATGTGTTTCCCGAAAAAATATAAAGAATTGGCAGTCTCTTAAAATAATCTAAATCTCGTCAATAATAAAAAACTTTTTTCAAAAAAATTACAACCGACTTCCAAAAAAACACTACAAAGTGCAAAATAACTTTAATTTCGGACTTTGGATGTGTATTTTAATTATTTGTCACCGCCTTCCGAAATTAAAGTTATTTTGCACTTTGTAGTGTTTTTTTGGAAGTCGGTTGTAATTTTTTTGAAAAAAGTTTTTATTTTTCACTTTTTTGTTAGCTAAACCACACCAATTCGAAATTTCATGATCCTTCGCGTCAAAACAATGCATATATATGCGATAGCAACATTCGCGGTTGATTTGCTGTAATATTTTGAAGAGTTCCGTTGTCTGTCTCCGAAACGCATCATCAGATCTATATGAAATTTCAATGGGACCATTTCGGAGTAAACCCCTTTCGAAAAAAAAAAGAATTTTACAAATCCGTCTATATACGACGGAGTTATGCCCGAACATACATAAAAAAAAAAAAAAAAATTTAAACATGTCGAATTGATAACCTCCTTCTTTTTGAAGTCGGTTAAAAAAAGCACATTCATTGGATACTAAATGAAACAGTATTTCATGTTGTGCATTAAAATTCATGGACATGCAGTATTTCAACTGTAAAAGCACGTCTGCAAAATCAAGTAAATCGCGAAATCAAAAAGAAATTGTAAACGGTCTCTGAAAGATTTTTGTTATGATTAGTGTTATGTAATGTTGATAACACGAGCTACATTTGATAAGTCAATAAACATAATTACCAACAATCTAGCAAGAATGGATGTGGGTAATGTGATAACGATAACTCATGATATTTACACCTAAGGACAGACTTTTCTTGATGTTAGGGACCGATTACATTTCACTTAATTCAGTGTCGTAAGTGCACACAAGTGCGTTAGCCGATGAGGCTGATGTTAGTAGGCAAATGATGCATTTAAATTGCAAAATGATGCGAAAATCTAAATGATTGAGATGAAAAGGATATCTTAAAATTAAGAAGAACAAAAGAGGAACATAATAAAGTTAAAGAATGAAACTAAAAACTAATCTATGGGCCAAAACACCCAACTCAACTCAATTCAAAGCATTTATTTCAAATAAACCAATTACAGGAACTTTTGAATTGTCAAGGTCGGTGAGTTAGAAAGATGAAGCTAGTTGCCCATTCCAAAGCGTAGGTACCTATGGAGAAGAACGGGCAAGAAACTCCATGGACACTCTTTTATAATCATGATTTTGTTACAAAAAGTTGGTTACATCAATAAGTTGAAATTATCAATGTGAGAACGATGTAAAAAGTGCAGATTAAAAGCGTCCGCAATTAGAACAAAGATAAAAACAATTCAGAAATTAAAATGAGCCGTGGGAGCTAAGAGATGACCAGTCCCTACTGGTGGCGCCCGTTCACGGACATGACGTATGCATCAGCACCATTCAGCTCAACCATTTTGAAGGGAACTTAATGATCCAACACACACGCCACCACCAGCGAGACATTTGAGTGAGTATGACATACTCTCAGCTGCCAGGGCACATTCAAGTCAATGAAAGACGTACCCTGTAAATGTTTGCTTTATAGTAGGAACATAGTGCTCACACATATGCTATGCAATTATACAATACTACAATTTGAATTTATGCAATGCAAAGATATCTAGCTTTTACAGTCTTCAGCAGCTCGAACAATGTTTTCAAATGTTATTCAATTTAGTTTAAGGTACCTTGTGGAGCAAGACAAGGAGCGTTTAGCCAAGCATTTTTGTCAGAGATGTAATCCCCCAACTTATAATAAGCATGGCTGCATAGTGTGCGTTTTATACAAGATTTAAATTTCGATTCATTCAGTTCGAGTATGTGGGGAGGTATTTTATTGTAACATTTTAAACAGTACCCCATGAAGGATGAGTCTACTTTAGCCAGTCTGAAGCCTGGTTGAACCAATTGGTGCCTATTTCTCGTTCTAATAGTGTCTTTTGGGCACGCCACGATTGCGGCGGTAACTCCCCTCTTTGAGGAGTGGCTTGAGAGGCGGCATGGCCTCCTCACCTTCCGCCTGACGCAGGTCTTCACCGGACACGGCTGTTTTGGGAGGTTCCTGTTTCGGATAGGGCGGGAGGAAACGCCCGGGTGTTTCCACTGCGAAGATCGCCATGAGGACACGGGGGAGCACACGGTGGCGGTCTGCCCGGCTTGGGCGGAGCACCGCCGTGTCCTCGTGGAAGCGATCGGCGGCGGCGACATCTCGCGTCCGGCCCTGGTCCAGGCCATGGTACGGAGCGAAAGGGCACGGGGAGCCGTCACCTCCTTCAGCGAAGCAGTGATGCTCGTGAAGAGGGAGGCGGCGCACGTGAGGGAGAGGCAGCATATGCGCCCTCGCGACCATAGCCACCGCAGGATACGGAGACGCCCTGGGCGTCGGGAATCCCAGGCCGATTTCCGGCCACCGTAGGCATAGGCTTGCTGACGGCGAGTAATGGGTAGCTCGCTGTCCGGTAAGAACCAAGCCCAAGTCGACGGCGCGTTGTGTTCCACGCGCGCCTCAAAGAAAGTTCAGCACAAAAAATGATGAGGCCCGCAAGGGCCGATGCCTGCCAGGGGTGCGGGTTTGTTCGAAAGAGACACCACAGCCCGTGGCATACGGGCTACTGAAGGAACACGGGTGGGTTTTAGTCAGTAAAAGTCTGACACGCCCTCCTGCTCCACCCAGAGCGGGAGAAGTTATTTGTTGATTTCCCACCCAAAAAAAATAAAAAATGGTGTGTCTTTCACCTCGTTTACTGAAAAGATTTAAATTTTTCCTAACTTACATGATGTTCTCATAGATATATTGACAAGGTACCGTCATGATATTAATAACTTTGAACAGTTCCCTTCGAGAACCCCGCGTACGGAGGCCATATATTGCTCTAATGGCTCTTTTCTGCAGAATAAAAATAGACTCGATATCTGCAGCTCGTCCCCATAGTAAAATACCGTATGACATGATACTATGAAAGTAACTGAAATAGACTAGCCTCGCGGTTTCTACATTAGTAAATTGGCGGATTTTTCTTACAGCATATGCTGTTGAACTTAGCCGTCCTGCAAGAGCTATTAAATGAGGACTCCACTGTAGTTTTGAGTCGAGCGTGATCCCTAGGAAAACAGTTTTATCGACGAATTCTAGTTTCTCTTTATTCAATACTACGTCACAATTAGTACTTTTAACATTTGGTAAAGCAAATCTTATGCATTTCGTTTTTTCCCCATTTAACACAAAATTATTAGCAGTGAACCAATTTTGTACCAGCAGTAGGGCATTTTTTACGCCGTCAAGATTTGATGCACGTCTATTTATTTTAAAAATTAAGGATGTATCGTCAACAAATAACACCATTTGTGGTTGGTTTTTAATAAATGGGGTAGATCATTAATATATCCTAAAAAGAGGAAAGGACCTAATATTGAGCCTTGTGGAACACCCATTTTTATTTTTAAACCATGTGAATTGACACCATTCTCTATCATTTAAATAAGATTTTACTAGACTGAGCGCAAGTTTACCTAGTCCGTAATGCTCAAGTTTTAAAAGCAAGGTTTCGTGATTAACACAGTCAAATGCCTTGGAGAGGTCACAAAAATTTCAATGGCATCCTGAGCCTCCTCCCAAACTGCAAATATGTGTTTTAATAAGGTAACACCGGCGCCAGTCGTACAACCCACACACTACATCCTGTACTGTCATTCACAACGTTGACGAACGTTTGACTAAAATAGCCGGTCGGGTATTTTAATCAAACTTTTAACGATGTAAACAAACAGTGTAATGGTTCCACGTTCACCCTGAAAAGCTGCAGTCTGCATATTACTGGCGAATGACGTCACTGAAACGTTATCTAATTTCATGAAAGTAAGTTGGTGTGTTTTCCTAGCCAGTTTTGGACACCTTAAAGTAAACTCGCTGCCCAAAGATTTAAATCGCTAGATTTGCCCTCACTGTACTTGGTCATGTAAAAACTGTCCATTCTGAGAAGAGTGAAAACATTTGTGAATAGCATTTCCATGTGAATCAATTCAAGTATCATTGTGTGTCAGAGGTGTCATAACTTTGTGGGTCGCAAAATTTTCACGTAAGGAAAATGCCACTTTCTTTCTTTGTGTCTGTCTATTATTTTATGATTGTGTATGTGTGACGCGTTCCCCCGACCGCATACGTGTTATTTTCTTTATAGGGAACATTTAGGAAAACCCAGGGTATCCTATCCTATCCTACTTATAAAATTATAAATGTGAAAGTTTGTGAAAATGGATGGATGTTTGTTACACTTTTACGCAAAAACCACTGAGCGGATTTGGATGAAAATTGGCACACAGAAATTTTATTAACACAAAATATTTTTTTTTATTATTGGGCCTTTCTAGACAGGTCCGATCAGGTAGCTTCTGTTAGGCACCCTTCATTCATTTTGTCAACATGACCAAACCATCTAAGCATATCTTTTAAAGCGCACCGTTGCCGTTTCACATTGTAGCGGCACTACAGGAAAATACTTCGCAACAAATATCTTGAAACACAAAAAGTGTGGCGCCATCTACAACGCCACATGCGAACTACGCAAGTCTGGACGTCACAGAAATCCTACATCGCGCAGTCAGAGAGCCACGAGACTCACATATATACAACATCCCGACTTCAACCAACGGGCAGTTGCCCAACAGACAACACCCATCTGGTCAGAGGATCCTCCCTTTTCTATAGAGTATGAGTAATCTTTACACCCTGTTCCTCATACCTCTATAACATCATTCCTCAGTCTCATGACCAGACTTGTCCTGATACCAACAAGGCTGACGCAATTGTTTTCTATGTTACCTTATATCGAAACAATATTCTACCTTCCACTATATTCGGATAAGAAAATTATTCGATACATAAATTGCAATCATGCACTTGGAAACAAAGTGATATCGGTAATTTTATCAATAAACGCTTAAGTACATAGATTTATGATATATATAATATATACATATATGTTTATCGGCTGACATTTTTTAGCGCCTGGACGACAATATGGCGTGTTGTGTAAGTAGAATAGAACTCATATACGCTAATCTTTGCCTGGTACCATTGATTTAATAAAAGTTCCGAATATCCTTAAAATATATGAATAAGAATACACATCCTACGGCACTCGTGTAAAACTAATAATTTGCCGAAATACTCGTAGGGCTGCGATTGCGCATGAATGGTCCATGATGGTGTGAGCAAGACGCCAGCATTAATTTTGCTTTTCATCTTTGCGGCTGCGCACATGACGTTACACACTCCCCGATCTCTACACACTCATGCACACATTTGCGCGTGTACCTACATACGTCACCGTGCTATAAGTAGTTGTAGTAGGCAAATAATTTGATACACTGAGTGACGCGTGTCTTGAACCCGTAATCCAAATAAATTCCGGCTTTTCGGCCCGCTTCAATCAAAGGATTGCAATATCGCTACGAATTCACTGATAATTTCTGCGCGTAGAGTAGGGTACCTATAAGTTGGATTTTGATATTATTTGTCGAATTCTGGTTTATTTTTTAAAATTTTAACATGAAAAGTTTACTGCAAAAAAGTAATATTATTTATTAATTTAATAAATGAGTTTTTTGCGTTTTATAACCGTCCGGGAAAACCTGGGGAACAAACTACGTAAATAATTTAGTATTTTTTATTTCATACTATCGAGTATTGTTTGGGCACTCAATGGAAAAGAAAATGTTTCACAGTTTTAACGTCATCAAAATGTACCAGCATTTTGAAATGGTTTCGAACTTGTTAATATATTGTGTTCTAGATTTTTGTGCTTAAAGACCTCATAAGCAGAGCCGGGGGTATATCTAGCTTTAAACATAACAAAGAAACTGTTTACTGCTTAATTATGATAAGCGTGTTAATAATAAAAGGCATAAGAATACAATTTTGTTGACAGTAATAATGACTTAGCAATTTGAATGTTTACAAACATACAGGGGTTCTAAATTTTATATACAGGTGATCCGATTCGATGGGTCATGGACAAATCTGAAACTCCATGACGTTGTTTAACGAGTAAAGCCATTAGTAATAGTCTTATTTGCTATGCAACTATTACATCATTTTTATAAAGTAGTCAGGTGGGCAACAGTGGACCACAAAAAATTCAAAGTTGTGTCATGTACTCAAATTCAAAGTTATCGTTTTCTTTTCTCATACATACCATTTAGTGTCTAATGGACTTAAGGTTTCTTTACAAATTTAAGCTCAAAAACTGACAGGTTAGACATTATTAAGTGTTTAAAAAAAAATGGGAATTGGTTCACTGTGTACACTCTTTGGTACACACTGAACCATGATGAAGTTCACAGTGAACCACCGTTGGACACAGTGAACCATATCAGAATAAAACGAAGTTAAGTTATATTTTAACCGGAATAATTGGGGTAAATCGGCCATCAATCAAAAATTCATCATTAAAACAAAGTTTTTTCATTTATTCAAGAAGGTTTATTGCTTATAATGTCAAGAAAAAACAAGAAATAGAAATATAACTTAATCACGATAACATACACAGCACATGTATTTAGAAATAATTGTTAAGTTGGTATACAAAACCTTTACTGTAGAACAGTAATGTAACACAAAATATAATATTCTAAAAAAAAAACAATTAAAGCAGTTTTTATTAATTGAGATCCATGTAATCAACCTATTAGCTACCCTACTATAAAATCAGTCTCAAAGTTGCGGTAACAGCCTCAATAAAAAAAATCCTAATAATTTTTAAATAAAAAACCTATTAAGTGAACTTCAGAAGTGAAATATTGACGGGGAATTTAAACGTCGTTTGGCGACGACTGCTTCCATCCACTTTTGGTTTAGGCAAAATATATTTGATATCAGTTTTCCGGACTCCTGCACAATCTGGTTCAAGAGGCTCGGAAAACTTATGATACACTTTACTTTTTAATTTTAAAAACGACACATAATAATCACAGTCATTTTCATCAGGTTCTTCTATAATCCTAGCAATATAAAATAATTTATTTTTCTTCTCTGTTTCAAGTAAAATTAATACATAATCTCCTACTTTTGGGTCCCGAGGTAAAGGCAAGAAATTTTCAGTTAAAATTATTTCTCCTTCTTCTTCATCACTAATAAAATCTTCTCCTCCCGAAGAGGAACCACTAGCTATGAAAATCTCTTCATCGGTCGTACTATTACTATCGCAATCGATTGAAGTTGTTTTTTTCCCTTTGAAAATATCTCTTTTTTTCACGTTTTTAGTGCATTTCTTTTTCTTGTTTTCTATTTCATTCTTTTCAGGAGTATCAGTTGCGATCATGCTTTTTCCTAGGTTTCTGCGCTTCCTGATTTTACGTGGTCCAGCTTTGATTGGTGGCCTAAACATACTTGGCGATATGAAAGTTCCATGTCCTCTAGATGTCGACGGTATATCCAGTTGATTATCATATTTTTGTGGTTGAGCAGCGATGTCACTTGTAGCAATCGATGGGACATATAAAGGTTTCTGTGGAGCAGTGTCTGTGACCGAGCAATTAACATCGTGGTTTGGTGTTTTTTCCTGAGCATCAAAAAGGGATGATATAATTTCTGAATTATCCTGAGTCATTTCTAAGAGTGATGGTGAGGCACAGGCACGAGGATCTTGTTCTTCAGTTGGTTCAGAAATCGTTAATTCTGGATCCGGTCTATCTGTGACAGAACTTGGCAAAAAATCTACATCTGTGAAGATCGAGTCGTCGAATGGATGAATCCCACATTTTCTAAAAGCATTTGTGATATTTATAGGCGTCATTGCTTTTAAATAAGCTTGTCCAACACATTCAGCTACGTGATATATTGTCAGCATTTGGCCTGGGTTACGAAGCAGCCAAGAATCAACAGCTGCGTTGTAGAAAGATTTAAATGGAGCATTTAATCCAACATCTAATGGCTGGAGTTTTGCAGTTGTGTGTGGAGGTAAAGTAAGCACGGTAACACCTGAGTTTTTAGCCAGATCCAGAGCTTGTATTGATAAATGGCTTTCGTGGTTATCTAATATTAGAAGTGATGGGTTGTCTTTTGAGGATGAAGTGTGCTTCACAAAATGTTTCATCACATCAACAAAGAGGTCTGCATTCATCCATCCGGAAGGTGCGGCTAAGCCCAGAGTACCCGGCGGAGCACCATGCAGCATATGGGTTTTGAAATTTTTGCGAGGAAACACCATTGCAGGAGGCAAAGCTTGTCCAGATGCGGATATAATGGCACAAGTTGTAATCAAAACGCCTCGTTCACCACTGGTAATTTTACAGACGTTAAACCCTTTTGGTGCTAGCACTTTCTGTGGCTTCTGTACAGTTGTTGTTGATGTCTCATCTAAGTTATATACTCGCATGCCATCACCGAAGCTATGATGTCGCTGCATAACTTCTTTTAAATTTGAAAAGAATTTTTCAACATTGTCCCTATTAAAGGCTGTGGCTCGAGCTAGGCTACATGGCTCAGGTTTTTTAAGGCTAAGATCTTGATGGCGTGTTCTAAACGATCGCAACCAGTCTTTTCCAGCTATTCCATTTGTTTCCCAAGATATTGGTGTTTTAATTTTGTTGGTTTTTGCCATTTGGTATGCCACTTGACGAACTTCTTTTGCCCCGAGCCCATAAAACATTAAGGCGCATTGTTTTATGTAATCTTTTAACACTAGTTCCTGGTCTTGGGAAAATACTGCATTGACTTCGTAATTAGGAACTAAGTTAGTGTTTTCACCCGACTGGATTTTTTTAGCGTACCTCCGTAGCGTAGGATATGCCAAGTGGCACTCTTTAGCGGCCCTGCGTATGCTTGCACCATCTTTTATAAGCTGAAGTGCTTGCACCATATCGTCCTTGCTATGCCCCCCAATCTTTCTTTTCACTGCCTTAGTTCGACCCATCCTGAAGCAAAAAAAGTTGTATCTATTTAACTAATCTGACGTTGAACTTTGGTACACAATGAACCATGAAGCGGTACACACTGAACCACGGTTCACTGTGTACCCTGCAATACTGAGTCACTGTATACCACCTACATTATTTGATATTTGATGTTGAAAATACGCAATTTATCAAGGAATATGTTTAAAACATAATAACCATATTATTGCTAGATAGTGACTTAACATGTATATAAAATATGGTACGAAAAGCTCAGAAAACACGACTTTGAAGAAGAAAAGCAAAACTTACCTATTTTTTACTTTTTGCGCGGGAAAACACAAATCGTCGTACCACACGACCGCTTACAACGGGCGCTCGCCCTCAACTGGGGAGTGAGGGAGACGTAACGAAACACGTTGCTACGTGTCGGTTTCATGATCCGGTAACTACTAGTTTTGAATATAATAATACCGATTCTCTGTGTACCACTGGCTCACTGTAGCCCACCTGACCTACATAAGAATAATGACTTTCTAACTCTCGGTATCATTCAAAGGACCACGTCGTCGATTTTAAATTTCAGGTTCCTGCAGACCGGCACAGTGCGAGTAGATAAATTTCATGAAATTTTCAAAGATATTGTTCTATTATAGGTATTTAGTCGCGTCGCGCTATTGCGTCGCGCCATTCTGCGGTAGCCTTTATGAATGAACTATATTCGGCTAGCAAGTTTTGGTGTATCAAAGTTATTTTTAACTAAGTGCGGTACAATTTCTTCTGTTAGCTTGCCCTACCCTATACTTAAATTATCCTGAAAATTAAGGTGCGGGCCCGCGATCTATGGGGTAGATAAGGTCAGTGTTATCTACCTAAGTTCATGTCGTTTTCAATAAAAATTTAGATGTTACTATGGTGATTCTTGCTGTTAGACATTATTTTATACCAACATACATATTTACATAGTTCTGGTGCCGAGCAGCGCTACTGTGTTTCCATTTGAAGGGTCCTGCTTACGCAAGTTTCTGTAGTAAGTTTTTTTTTTTACTATATTTTTTCTGTCATTTTGCCAACCGCAGTTTTGAACTACCCATCTCCTTCCTTCCTACTACGCTCCCATGTGACAGAAAGAGAAGGAGTGTCGCCGCCTACGCCCAATCAGGCGCACTTTTGCAGTGACAGGAAGAAAAATCACGCCGTGATGGAATACTCGCAAAAGAAAAGTCAACCGCTAAACAGCTCACGCCATACTGCTGAGCAAAAACCGCAAACCGCAAACCGCATTAAACTCTAAACTAAATACAATCTGTGAATGTCGGCCGGCACGGTGAAATGAACTTAAGTGCAGGAAGAATCCACCAGAACACGCGCTGGGCTTCAGCACCTCCAGCGGCATCAGCCATCTTCCCAGGCGATCATCTTCATCAGCTTCCAAGTAAGTCCTTGTTCCCCTACATAAAAACTGCGTGCCGGCAACATTCTATTCCGCGTAAATTAATTTCCCGCCAAAATTTACAATCCCGCGAGGTCCTTCGAACCGCTATCCCAACTTATCACCAGGTCCATGCCTTTGGGTGGTCGAGGGGTGGTTTTGCCTTGAGCTATCATTACGCATAATCAGACTATAACGTTCTCACTGCTGTGCTGTGGAGCTGAGCCGCAGGCCTCCTTTCTGGGAGAGAGAGTAGGCCGTAATCCACCACGCAAGCCCAGTACAGGTTAGTAGACGTCACGTGTCTTCAAATTTTTGCTTCTAGGGCATTACGGCTTCTTCACGATGCTACCTTTTACCATTATGATTGCAATGGTCATGAAATAAAGAACACAGTAAAGTGCCTTATTGAATTTGAACGCACGGCTTAAAATTTGTAACCCTGAGGGAAGAGTATGGGTGCTGTTGAAATTACAGACACGAGACAATTCAGCCTTGCTTTATGATGGCAACACATCTGTGATGCTACTGGTACCTGCTAGTACCACCTCTTATACTTACACGTATTTAATAAAATCAGGTGGTTTGCCGTATCTAAAATTAAATAAAAATAAAAAATATGCATAGGATCTACGACCACTACCTATAGGTTAAATGAAAACAACTACCTCTCGTAGGTATAATAATACGTACCTACACCGTAAGTATCACTAGCTGAATTATTAGCGTATTAAATTACAGGACTTATCGAAATACGTTAAGATCATGATGACTTTACAATTTATAATATCGATCAACAAATACATGCCAGAATTCCTACTTATGCAATACGTTTTAAAATCCGGTTTTTGTTTGTGTGGGTACCAACAGACTGCTATTATGGTAGATAACAAATACGACGTTTTTATCAAAAAAAACAATGCGTATATTACGATAACATGGCATAATATAATCTCAAGCTTTGTCTGTGTACGCTCATTCACTACATGTTCGTGCTGCTTGTAACACGTTCAAAATTATTGTAAAGTTACGGAGAATATTGTTGACGATTGTAACGTGTGTTTATAAAACTAGTTTTGGAACCAAAAACGTAAGTAATGAAACTGTGTTTGTTTTCGTTTTAAAATAAACTAATACTCAGTCATTCACATGTTTTGTATATACATAAAGAAACAGGTTTCAACGTAGTCTTTTTCATATATAATATAAAACACTACGACAAGGAAGTATCGCAATAATTCTTTCTGCACATGTGGCTTTCGCTGCCTTATTAACAGCATAATTATGTAAATGTCTACTATCTGCTCCCAAAATACGATGTTTTTTTTTACAAACCTACTTCTTTGACATAATCTTCTCATTATTTCATAATAGTTACCGACAATTCTAATTTCAACTCTTTATTAATGGTTGAAGTGGCAATAATGTAATTTGGTTTAAATAGGTTTTGATTTATGTTTTTATCTTTTGCATTATGTATGTAGATTCTTTTAAATTTTGTGTATGGACAGCAGCGTTAACAATGGGTTAACGTCAGGATTCGGGTCGCTTCTGTAAAATTTCATAATATTACAAGTATAAAGGTCACAAATTCTCAAGTCAAAGTATCACAAAAAATAATCACTTTAATAAAAGTTATATAAAACTAGCAGCGCTCCGCAGTTTTACCCGCACAGTTCTCATTCTCGTGGGAATACGGGGATAAAATATAGCCTATGTTACTCGGGGATAGTGTACCTTCCCAACAGTGAAAGAATTTTTCAAATCGATTCAGTAGTTTCGGAGCCTATTCAATGCAAACAAACAAACAATAAAATCTTTCCTCTTTAATATTAGTATCTAGATATAGATATAAGGCCACTATAGAGTGGCCTTCATGGGTGCAATTCACACCTTCAAGACATTTCATCCATGTATGGTTCTATTGCGTAGGTATATTTCAAATTAAGTAAAAATAAATGTACTAGTTATTGCCCAATACTGACCCGTACGTTTTCGCACCTTTAGAATGTATCCAGGCATTGAACAAATTGTACGCTTTTATGTAGGTACTCTTCGCGCGATTTTTCCGGAAGATAACCGCATTCGGCATTATGTGCCATTTTTTCTAATTCGGCAGGTGTTAAATTTATATCTTCGTTACTTCTGGATTTGCTCATATTTTATGATTTCTTACGATTTTTTCACAAAACAAAGGAAATGATAGAAAGTGATTTGAATAGACACGAAAATTCTAAAAGTTTTTTTTTTCACGCAGTCGTCGTGCTCGCCAGTGCGATTGTTCTATAACAATAAGGTTGGCGCACTGTTATGAAATAAGTATCAATGCATTTTCAGTGGACTGGCGGTATAGAAAATCATTAAATAGATAGGTTCTAATTTTAAAAATTCATTCCATTCAAACAGAATCTTTTCGAGGTTGTGAGGTGAAAACAATTTTCCTTTTTTAACTTGATGTATACCTAAGTACAGAGATAATTTTTTTTTAATCCTAGGAATGTACATACTATAAATTCACCATGAAAACGTTTTACTTATTTATTTTCGTCAACCGTGCACCATCAACGCCATTGAATAATATATTTTTGTTGACACACTAATCAGAACGGCCAGCTGCAGCGGGCAAAGTGGCTTCGGGTTTGCTCCTATAATAAAAGTTGTTCATAATGCTGAGTACAATCGTGATTGTGTTTAAATGTCGGTCACTGATTACCAGTCACCCTATATAAGGGTTATATGCTTGGCGCATTATGTTGTGTTATTACTGTTATATTCGTACCAAATTATCAAGTGAAGAACAAGTCATTAATTTAGGTACGACCAACTGAAATATTTGACTACATTAAAATTAATAAAAGTAATAGTTAAGTAAGCAAGTTATTGTTTAAATGTTCACATGGGTTAAAATTATTTGTGAAGAGTTTATTTACTAAGAAATAATTTGGCAACTGAAATTATGCGGAAAATTCTTTGGAAAGTGATAATTTGACAATGTTTTTTTTTATGAAACCGCGGTGACGTGCAAGTTAGGGGATGACAAAGATCAAGTTTTTGAAGAACCACACAGAGAAGCTACCAATGGACGAACACTGAATCAGTCAGATACATAATTCGGTACTGATGATGAAATGCAACAATAGCAACAGATAGTTCGTCGCATTACGATAGTGCTGTCAATTATAGCACCAAGTTAAGTTCAGGTCGAAGCCTTCAGGCTCTTTTTAAACAAAAAATCAAACGATGAAGTAAACGAGATACAGCCAGCAACGAAAATAATGACTAAATACAACTTTATAGAAAACAGAGTGATAACAACACTTTTTTATTACAAACAAATTTGGACAATTTTTTTAAATGTATGTATATGATACCCCTAGGGGGCTTCTTTTTTCTTATAAACCCCAGGGTTTATAAGAAAAAAAAGTTATAAACTGGCGAATATACATAAACAGAAAACTAAGTACAACAACTATTCTGAGTTGTTTATGGAGAGATAGGTTTAGTGACTAGTGTAAACTAGTGTTCCATACTTAACCTACGTACACAAACATTATTATCTGGAATCGCCCCTTGACGCTTCTTCCTGCGAATAAATTAACGTAAACGAGATATCACTAGCAACTTCTATAAATTATCACCAAACATTGTAAAATGAGAACGAATAATTTTCCTCTCAAAGTAAAGATTTCACAATATTTAGTTTCCCGTATAAAACGGATGAAAATACTTCATAATATATTTTCTATTCACCTTACTAAGCGCTACTTATAGTGTTACCAAGAAATATACTAGGTTAGTTGGAAGCTGACCCCAACATCGTTGGAAAATGGCTAGGCAGATGATGATGATAAATGATGAGTTTGTTGTTACAGATCATGATACTCTTCTTAGTCTGGGTGACAGTGCTGCTCGCCGTACTAGTTGTATACCTCCAGCAGATCTACTCTAGGTTTAGTCGCTATGGCGTCAAACACTTCAAACCCATCCCACTGTTGGGTAACATGTCCAGGATCCTGTTTCGTCAGGATCACCTAGCTGATGATGTTCAAAGGCTGTATAAGGGGTTTCCTGAAGAAAGGTAACTTGATTTAATGTTTCGAAAAATAGTGGTAGTCAGTGTTTAAGAAAAAACAAAATGCTGTATTAAATATTTCATAATCATCGAATACAAACCAACTACAGCCACTGCTGGGCATATGCATATCTTTGCTTGTACCAATTTCAGTGCTCCTGTGCCAGCTTTAGGTAGGTTCTACCCGCTATGACAACACTGGCATCCTGTTCTTGAACGCTACTTGGTCACAATTACATAACTAAACGTTTAATTTCTTATTTAGGTTTGTGGGAAGATTTGAATTCATGAAGGAGATGGTAACGATCCGCGACATCGAGCTGGTGAAGAAGATCGCTGTCAAAGACTTTGAGCACTTTCTTGATCACCGCGCTGTATTCAGATCCGGTGAATCGCTCTTCACAAGGAGCTTGATATCTTTAGAAGGTACGTAAAAAATATGAAAATGTTGTGTAAGGGAAATTGAATACTTCCATCGCATTTGATTTGATTATCAGGTAAGACTAATAATAATTACCCCAAAGCTTTGGGCCCAAGCAAAAGGTGGAGTTCCTTAAAAGGCAAAAAAGGCAAAGTACCTTTTGACATAATTTTTAAATATTGTTGCTCTAGGAAAGGATTTCAAGGTCCATTTAAATAAATACATATTTCCATGTTGCATAGGAGAAGAATGGAAAGACATGCGTTCTTCTCTGAGTCCAGCGTTCACAAGCTCCAAGATACGTCTAATGGTGCCTTTCATGGTGGAGGTCGGCGACCAGATGATACGCTCGCTTCAGAAAAAGATCAAAGAGTCCAAAAGTAAGTTATTATTAAAATATTTGGATTTGGTGCTCCTTATATTTATGACTTCGGAACTGACGATTGAAAATGCCTTTCACCATTTTGATCAAATTTTAAGCAACTGTTTTTCGCAACGTTGCTTCTATAAACCATCTACCACCCTAAAGACTTCACCATACACACTTACAAACATAACATACCTTCACACACGCACACACACCCTCACACACACAAACACACACACCCTCACCCACACGCACTCACCCCCACACATAAACACACAGAAATGCACACATACGAATTGTTCAAATGTCAAATAAAATGTAAAAAGTATATTAGAAAAAAAAAAAAAAAAACATATCATCTGTAGTTTCGAATTCTGCAATTATGGTTGTATATTAACTTTAGAACACTTGTTCTGGCTGCAATATTTTTTGTCACTAAAATATGTATGGGCTGTATATACCACTGCCCTTAATACAAGTTATTGTATAACTTAGTAAGGGTGCTGGTTGCAACACCTACCTGTTTGTTAACTAGCATAAGTCAAGTGTACCCATTTATGTTAATTACTATTAACTTAATGTTAACATTATTATTTGATTAAACAAATAAATTTGAAATTTGAAATTTGAAATCTTCAACCCTTATTCTTTAGCTGGCTACATAGACGTGGAGTGCAAAGACCTGACGACTCGTTATACCAATGACGTGATCGCTTCCTGTGCCTTCGGTCTGAAGGTAGACTCTCACAACGACTTGGACAACGAGTTCTACGCAGTGGGAAAGATGTCAACCAACTTTAATTACCGTCAGACGCTTATGTTCTTCTTACTTATAATTTCTCCATCAGCCGTGGCTAAGGTAAGTTCACTTGATTGTAATTAATCCTTCAACTAAAACATTTTCCAAAGCGAATGATCTTGTACTTACCCAAAATGCCCATTGTTCTTTCTGTCAGTCATTACTTGACCTAGTGGTTTTGCTTAATTCATTTAAACAATAAACGTCAATCCTAATTTTTATTACCACTGGTACAAAATTCTCAGTATAGTAATTGACTTATAAGACTAAACATTTTGTAGAAATCGAATAGTCGCTTTGTTTGAGATCACTATAAAGATTTTTCAATTGTTTTTTTTTTACTTGGATGTAAAATCTGTGCCGCCGCCGGCTCGCCTGTGCGGGCCACCTAAGGCTGGCAGGGAGAGGTGTAAGACTCCCCCACGACATTGGCTCGGGGCGCGCGTGGACACTATGCGCCGCCTTCTCGGGTCCTGCTGGATAGGGGGCGGCGGACTTGTGGAGAGAGGCCCTTGTCCAGCCGTTAGATATCATTGGTTAATATAATAAGTGGAGGTGTTGCCTTATATAATACGGATAATACAACAATGATTTAAAGCAAAAGTTGTAGTATGTTTAGTTTAGTTAATGTTTGTTCATGTATTTTATACGTTTTTTTCAGTTTTTAAAACTCGATATATTTTCTAAAGTGGCGAATGGATTCTTTAGAAAGTTAGTTCTAGAAACAATAGAAGATCGCGAGTTACGGAAAATTATCAGACCCGATATGATTCACTTGCTAATGGCATTAAAGAAAGGTACATACACATTAATGTATTTCATCAAATGCTGAAAATTCAGTACAATTTAAAGATGAATAATAAAATCTGGTACCACTTCCAAAAACCCATCAATAAATTCTAATGTAATTCCAGGTAAACTGACCC
The DNA here is from genome assembly GCA_949987655.1 of Polymixis flavicincta. Classification (NCBI taxonomy): domain Eukaryota; kingdom Metazoa; phylum Arthropoda; class Insecta; order Lepidoptera; family Noctuidae; genus Polymixis; species Polymixis flavicincta. Next base: position 26,144,300 of record OX465176.1, on the reverse strand, counting down.
ATGAAGACATCAAATCCAATGATAAAGCTGCTGGATTCGCGACAGTTGAGGAATCTTCCGTTGGGCAGAAACAAATAAACAGAGGTGTGTATTTTTCCTCCAAGTCCTTCCAGGACTTAAGTATGATTATAAACAATTTCAGAGAAAACAGGTCACCCTGCTGGACACCTTTTTGTCTTTTGAATGAAGGTCCAGCAGTATTAGTTTAATGTTTGCGAAGTTATTCCTGTAAATATTTTTTAATGGACCAATTTATACATTTTAAATTTCCTGTTTTTAGGATGTCAACAATTTTGAAGGCTTTTAATGCTATCGAAGGCCTTTGTGTAATCTATGAACCGCTGTATCTGGCCTTCGTGGGTTAGTATCTGATGAAATCATTTTTTCTAATCACAATTTCATTTTATTTTCAGCGTGGACTGACGAAGACCTTAGTGCCCAAGCGTTGCTGTTCTTTATTGCTGGTTTCGAAACTGTCTCAACTGGTATGTCATTCCTACTCTACGAACTGGCAGTAAATCCTGATGTCCAGGAGCGACTGGCGCAAGAGATCAAGGAGACTGACGCTAAGAACGGTGGCAAGTTTGACTTCAACTCCATTCAGAATATGCCATATATGGATATGGTTGTATCTGGTGAGATTTTGACGATTTTAAAATAAAACATGCTGTTTTTGGTGAAAAACTAGGCTTATAAGCCTTAGAAGAAATACATCAGAAAACAAAACCCAAATTGATTATGAAGCTACATATTAAATCCAGTGATTTAGTTCTGATGCTTTGTTAATGTTACCGTTTTAATATTAACAGCATCAATTTATCCAGCGAAATAAGAAACCATGGAAAAAATGAGAAATACAAGAAACAAATTACATTTTAACGCATATTTTTTGGATAGTTTCGTTCGTTCAGCTTGCGCGCGTTTGGTCACTGTCACCTGCCCATTTGGTCAGTGTGCCCTGGCTTAGGCACTGTGACCCATTTGCCTACCACCAAACGTCCCTGATGAACGCTATCACGTCGATGGTTCACAACATTACGGGTTATAAAATCGGATGGAATATGAACCCTATTGACAACTGTAGGTTCGTTCACAAATTGTCATTTGAAATTGATAAATTTTAAATAACTGAAACTGAATGCGGTATAATGTAACAGTTCACAATTATTCGACAATTTATAATCTAAAAATATTCCCCCAAAAAATTGCCCACCTACTATTTCTGCGCCACACCGTACGGTTGTTGGTTGTCTCTTTTGTAGTGATGCTCGCAATCATGTCTTTTGTACTGTTCGTACCCAAGTTATTGGTTGTCGGCCACGGCCTCTTTTTATCTTTTCTATATTCAAGACTCTTGTAGTCATTATGGTCATTATCTCGCCTCGTCACATAGTCGTACCAGCACAGGCGGTTCTCTCTAAGTTTTTCGTGTATTTTAGCGACTTTAAAAGTACCATGAATATATTCGTTTCTTATGTGATCCATTTTAGAAACTCTACCAGACCAGCGTAGCATCTTCATCTCTTTGGTGTAAATAATCTAGTCATCTGTCTTCCTAACAGCTAGCACTTAGGTCCATATAGTAGGGCTGGTCAAACTGCCTTTTTGTATTCGACTTAATCGGCAAACAGGAGTAGCATAGGATGCCAGACACCGCTGTCTATTTCAGCAAGGCTGCCTGGATTCTATTGTGTATGTCTCTCTCTCTACACATGTTTTAGGTGCCACAATAGATCCCAGATACTTGCACTCTTCAACGCTGATAAGAGGTCTGTTTTCGATGGATAGACATGCTATGACACCCACACCCCCGAAAAAGTCGCAATACATATATTCGGTCTTCTACCTACCTACTAACTGTCAACCCTCTTCTCTCCAAGGTCGCATGCTCTCAGGGGAGGTAAGGAAGTTAGTGTATCTTTTAACTATTTTACCACTTATTAGGACGATACCCACTCTGCATTTATCCATTACCCTAATGAATCTAATATATTTGTTAGCCTTGATATCTTTTGTTTGATTATTTCGAAGTTTATCTAATTTAGAAATTTCCGCGTCAGTTATTGCGTTCTCTGATTCTTTGCAAAAGTCATCCTTAGACAATGCTCTTGTCGTGTCCATTTTTGTTTACTGCCATTTCAAGAAATACACTTTCTTTTCCCTTATCTGAGATTTAACATTCTCAGCCCAAGTAGGATCCTTATTTATCGATGTGTAGCGGGTTTTGTAGTATGCATCAGCCTTGGCAATGAACGAAGTGCCTTCTGATTTGTGTATTTGTAATACTATTTTATACGGGCTTTACATTTTTGATACTTCTGGTTTTGGTTCCAAGACGGCATTAACAAACAGGCCACAAGTCTATGTTGGGTGGTCAGTGGTTCAACTTTATAGTCCTTGAAATTGCACAGAATGGACCTGATACACAGAAAATAGTCTATTTCTGTAGAAACTTTTGTAGAAAATTAAGTGTTTGTCCTTTTTTGAATATAAGTGTTGTCGAATTGAGGCACCTCAATTATAAATTATAACGTCATGGCGCTGACTATTAGGGGGCCATACCCAAAATGTCCATGTATGACTGAGTTTTCTGATGCTTATAAAACCACATGACATGTGGGTTTAACGGACATTGTCCGTTCAAATCACAAGGTATGGTTTGTAACGATAAAAATGTTGATAGATTTATAAATTAACGGCGTTCACAATCTGTCACGTCATGCTTGATACCTCTCTTTCTACATTTTAAAGCCAATGATTTTATTTGCAGAGGTTTTACGACTGTGGCCGCCTGTTATAGCTCTAGACAGGGTTTGCACTAAGGATTACAATTTAGGAAAACCTAATGAGAAGGCTGAAAAAGAATATACTGTAAGTTTTTTTTTCGAACTTCTACCTGACAACCTACAAACCCTAGGATATTAACATCGTTGTTTTTTGCAGGTCCGCAAAGGAACAGGTATCTCAATACCAGTGTTTGCTTTCCACCGTGACCCGCAGTTCTTCCCCAACCCTGATAAATTTGACCCTGAGAGATTCTCTGAAGAAAATAAGCATAATATCCAGTCGTTCGCCTATATGCCTTTCGGTGTTGGACCTAGAAACTGTATTGGTGAGTAAAAATGGATACTTATGACTGCAATGTATGTGTAATATATAAAAACTCAACAAAATCAAATAGTAAAGAGTTGTAAATGATAAAATGAATGCGAGAGGAAAGAGCAAACAAGGAAAAATTAGAGAGGAATGATCGATCGATATGGCAGTGAGTGATAAATTAAATAAATAAAAAATAAAATTGTTTATTGGGTCTCAAATGATTACATTTTCAGATTTTTAAGTAAGACAGCCCCAGTAAGTAATTAATAATACTTGTGTTGGGGTTGTCTCGCTCCTTCCCATGATCTTTAACAAAATTGAGACTATATAAAAAAACAAAACCAAAAACAAAAAGATAAAATTATACAAAAAGAGACAATGACCTATAAAATATAATAATCAGCTCTGTGTAGTGTGTTATTTTAGGTGAGTGTGTGACATAATATTGGGTAAGTGTGTGGGTGTGTGTATGTGTGTGTGTGGGGGTGTGTGTATGTGTGTGTGGGAGTGTGTGTGTGTATGTGTGTGCGCGTGCGTGTGTGTGTGTGCGTGAGTGCGTGCATGCATGCGTTAATGTGTATTTATGTATGAGTTTACGTGTTTACTGATTGTGCCATAATAATCGAAGTTAAAGATGTCCATCTGCAATCACAAGGTATTACATTATGATAAGGAAGCCAAGTGTATTATACAATTCTGTCCAAAACTTGCTCTGTTTCCTCATAAGTTAGAGTATTTAGCCAATCGGTTATAACTTTTTTGCATTGGTGCGAGATCTTTTGGTGGAACTTTATTTTTGAGTTAATTGTATTGTATATGTAAGCTGATTGACAAACATACTGACGCCTCGCAAAAGCCGTGCGGACCCCCGGAGAGTAAGCCACAATATCATTTCTCCTCCTAACCTGTCTTTCAGGGTTAACTGGAAGGTATTTATGCAAATAAAGAATGATGTTTAAAAGGTATAGTTTCCTGACCGATAGTAGACCACAGATTCTGTATAGATCAATTGTGGGAAATCTATATGGCTTAAAATAGATTACTTTGAAAAGCGACCGTTGGGCTCTTTCTAATTCCAAAAATTTAGTTTTTGTGGCTCCACCCCAAACAGGTAAGCAGTATGTGATAACTGACTGCGCGAGTGCTACATAAATGTTGTTGAGCGTCTTTTGAGGCATCACATGTCGTAGATTTTTAAAAATCCATATACATTTTCTAACACGCGACATAATACCCTCTACATGCGAGTGCCACGTTAGACACTCGTCGACTATAACTCCCAAGTATCTCACAGACGGCAATTGCTTGATGGGTTTGCAGTCACAAGCCTGACTCAAGCTGTTTTCACATGTATGGATAGGAATGTCTAGATTAGTATTTGCTTTAGACCTTGCACTTGGAGAGAAGCAAACGAAATTTGTTTTAGTAATATTAAGAGTTAATAAGTTTTCTTTGAGCCACATAATGACAACCAACCCCTGTTCGGCCTTACTACGTACTACTTCCCAAGTGTCTCCAAAGTAGACAATAGCCGTATCGTCCGCGTATGAGAAGATTTTTTTAGTGATAAGGTAACGAATAATAATAAGGTGGCAGAAAATAAATTGCAGCGTTCGAACAAGACGAGAAGATGAAATGATTGAGATGTTTTTGCTTAATTTGTAATATCGTTATATCATGCCATGTGAAAAAATGTGTTGCAAACCTAAACCACCTTATTTCCTCAGGGTCAAGATTTGCTCTCTGTGAGATCAAGGTGATGGCGTACCAAATCCTCCAGCATATGGAGATCTCTCCTAATGAAAAGACTTGCATCCCAGCCAAGCTGTCTAAACAAACGATGAACGTGATGCTAGAAGGTGGACATTGGCACAGATTTAGACCGAGAAAGTAGAAAATACATACAATGAAGCTGATGAATTAAAATTTATAGAGATTGACTTGTGCCACTTAAAATTATATTTCAACCATTAAAGTTAGTGGTGTAAATATTCAGTGTTAAAATACTTTTTACGCGCCTTTAAGTTAGTAAATACTGGCTTAGACTGTGAATGTGTAAATATTGTGATTTAGTCATACGTCTATTTTGTTAAGGTATATAGATTGTTTAATTTAATTTGTTACCAATGATGGTATATATAAATCTATGTCACTCTCGTAAATCGTGGAAGTTATAAAAAATAAATACGTATTTTCAATAAGAATTAAATCTATTTGTTTACTAACGAGTTTTCCTTAATGTTAATTACTATCATCATTACCTTCTGCCTTTTTCTCAAGATATTTTGGAGTCGGCAGAATACATGTTCTTGTTTCATCCATTACTATCCGCCGCCATCGCAGTGTTCCCTTCCTTTTAATAACTATGAGACTGATCATCTATACCAATGTTAAGGCCGCGTCTTACTAGAAAATCATTTGTCACTTTTGATAGGTGAGCCTGATTCCACATAAACTGGAAGTTGCTTTCTGCCAGCGTGAACACGGTCACGCTGACAGAAGGCACCTTCCAGTTTTTCGAACAAAAAGTGACAAAATTATGAACACGACGATCGCATATTCCCGAGACGATTGCTTTCTAATTTTTTATTAGGACGCGGGGTTATTCATTTGACATTTGAGATTAGTTTTGTAACCTCCATTTTCGTCGATTAATGTTCACTTAGGATTTAGTATTGTTATTGAACAATAATTATTGGGAAAAAGAGTGAGATTTATACAGAATGCTAATTCCCTTTATTTGTTTGTTTATATTTTTATTAGATACTTTTGTGTACGTAACTAACGAAATTATTGATATAATGGCTAATGTTAGTTTGATAACTCAGAATAATGGCCGCGTTTGATAGATAATTTCACAAAAGGACACTGACCTCTTCTTGATCGCTGTTGACCGCTTAGGGTAAATTTGTTATGGACGGCCATTGTTTTTATAAGGCCAAATAAAACTAAAAATAATGAGATCACTATTAAACTTTTATTTCAAGAAAGATTAACATTAGTTAGATTTTAGAAAAATATCGTAAAGATATTCTTTTAGTGCAATGACAAATAGAAGAACATACATAAGTACACAAAGATTAGGGAAATATTGTACAATAGAGGCACATTATAGGGCGAACTGATGCCTCCTAAACTAGGCCAAAAGCCTGTGTTTTAGGAGCCAAGGTTCCTCCAGGCATAGTGCTATTCAAATGGTATTAAATATCGTGCAAGTAGGTACTTATAGTTCATCATCATCATCATTTCAGCCGAAAGACATCCACTGCTGTGTATTTCGGGGGTTTTGCCATAATCGCTACGCTTGGCAGGCGGGTTGCAATATGGTGGTAAAATGTATAGAGAACACTGCTGTCCATTTTGTGGTAGGCAAGTCCCTTAGTCGCCTTCTAGGACACCCATGGGAAGAAATGAGATGATGTTATTCTTTCACGTCCGGCACGACACGGATTACTTGCTTGCACTTGTAGTTACAAAACATAAATTAACAAAAATGCTTTAATTTTAATAGAATAATAGAACTACGAGTATTATGAGACAATTGTTATAAGATTCTCAGTTTCGTCATATGATAACTTCTGCAACCAATCTCTTCGTTTGATTTTAACTTCATGTTTAGTCAGGGGGTAAATGGGCATAAGTTTATGTACTCGATTATACAGTCGAGACCTAGTTGCCGCATATTGTCGGCTGGCAAACTTGGAACGGCAAAATAAAAAAAACAAAATCAAAAGTCATTTATTCAAATTAGGCTGAGAATCAGCACTTTTCGAATGTCAAAATACACAAGACAGTCCCCCACCCTTCGACACTTCCTAGTGCTTTAGCTGGGAAGAAGAAGTCGCGCAACAAACTCCCCAGCAGCACAGCTGTCTGTTTAGTCGGATGGACTTGATTCTATAAATACATAGGCAAAGTAATAAACAATAACGCATATTACCAAAAATAAAAGTCTCCTGGTATGAAGGGCTCTATAGCTTACATATGCAATGCTGGATTATTGTTAGATCATGTCAATAACTAATGACATAATAGATAGATAATAAAAAAATACTTGGTCAATAAAATTGAGAAAAAAAAAGCATTTAACTAAATAATTATATGAACCCATATAACCTGTCACTAGGTACGCTAATTTTGAAGAAAGAACATAAACATTGTCTTGTGTTAATCACAGCGACCAACTATTTTTGTCATTTAAATAGTCGTTAATGGAATAGTAAGCCTTTAAACAAAGGATGGATTTTACTTCAGCTTTAAACGCATCAAAAGGCAAATCTAGCAAAGAAGTGGGAAGCTTGTTATAAAAGGTTATACCAAGCCCAACAAATGAGTTATGAACATGAAGCCGGTGAAAGGGATCACGTAATTTGTCCTTATTTCTAGTGTTAACGGTGTGAATGTCACTGTTTTTAGTGTACAAGTGTATATGTTGCCTAATAAATAAGATGTTAGCTAATATGAATTGTGATGCCACTGTGAGAATACCAATATCTTTAAAAAAGTCCCTCAAAGAAAATCTGCCACCTAGCTGGTAAATTGCACGAACAGCACGTTTTTGAAGGACAAAAATATTTTGAATATCAGCGGCTTTGCCCCACAGCAGAATACCGTAGGACATAACGCTGTGAAAATAACTAAAGTATACTAATCGAGCTGTATCGACGTCAGTGTATTGTCTCACTTTTCTGACGGCGTAGGCGGCTGAACTGAGCCTCCCTGCTAGGGTTGATATGTGTGATCCCCACTGAAGTTTGGTATCTTCTGTTATGCCCAGAAAAACTGCCGAGTCTACGGTTTCAAGCACCTCTAAGACGATATTTGGACCTAGATTTCTAACATTCGGTAAGGCGAACTTTACACATTTCGTTTTTTTGGCATTGAGAACAAGGTTATTGCCGTAAACCAATCCGTAACCATTGAGAGTGCACTGTTTACGTCGTTAAAGTCTTGTCTATTCCTATCTACTTTAAAATAAGAGAAGTATCATCTGCAAACAGTACATCACAAATATCCTTTAAATAGAACGGTAAGTCATTAATATATGTATACTAAAAACAAGAATGGGCCGAGTATTGAGCCTTGAGGCACACCTTACTGAACTGGCAACCCGGAAGATTATTTACCATTAATTTCTACACCTTGAACCCTATTTTGTAAATAAGAATTTATTACGTTTAGAGCATCGTTATGGACACCGTAATAACGAAGTTTACGCAAAAGCGTCTCATGGTGCACGCAATCAAAGGCTTTGGAGGGATCACAAAAAACTCCAATAGCATTTTGCGAGTTCTCCCATGCGTTAAATATGTGTTTCAACAGAGCAACCCCCGCATCAGTAGTCGAACGACCTTTTGTAAAGCCATTTTGCTCATTTTGAAGGAGACCATTTAAATTAAAATGTTTTAGCAACTGCTTGAGTATTAACTTTTCAAATATTTTGCTAAATGCAGGTAAGATAGAAATAGGCCTGAAATTACGAATGTCATTTTTATTACCTGATTTAAATAATGGTATGACTTAACTACTCTTCATGAAGTCAGGAAAAGTTCCTGAATCAACACATTTATTAAAAGTCACAGCTAGATAGGGGGCTACAATATCTATAATATTACTTAAAAGTTTAATGGAAATGCCCCAGAACTCACCAGTGTTTTTAAACTTCAGTGTTTTAAAAATATTAACTACATCACGAGGCGTTACATGTTCGAAACTAATAGGTCACTACATTTAGGCACACTACTATGCAAAAGGTATTCTGCTTTTGACGGGGACGAATTTAAGGAGCGAGTCATAGTTACAGGTATGTTGGCAAAAAACGCATTAAATGCCTCCGCTACTTCAGGTTCTGTAATAATTAATTTGTCGTCGACCATAATCTCAAGTTGATGGTCTTGTTTAACCGACTTACCCGTTTCATTATTAATTATTTTGCAAATGCTTTTAACTTTATTGCTAGAATTTTTAATTGTGTCGCTTAAAAATTTCGATTTTGCAAAAGCACTAACCTTTTTAAATAATTTTGAATAGTTTTTGACATACTCTAGGAAAGGAGTATCAAACCTGTATTTTTTCAATCCATATAATTCGTATAGTCTCGCTCTACTTTTGTAAATACCCGGAGTAGCCCATTGATTAAAGCCAGCGGAGTTGCCATTAATGTTAATGGTTTTGGTCTTGAAAGCAGATTGGTACTCTTTT